>JAVMKO010000015.1:4605505-5174318 GCA_032164245.1 Sternotherus odoratus | reverse complement strand
ATCTGCCTGCATTTAGGGGCATTAAAAATGAGTCTTTATGGCATTAGCCTAGATGTTGAAAAAGTGAATAGGAGAGGCTGAAGTCTCTCTTATCTCCCCAACTTCATTTCGGGGGGGGGGGGTGTCTCAAGAGAAGCTCATTTCCAACAGCCCCAACTGATTCTCAGTGTGGTGTTACCAATTGCATTCATGGTCTAACCTTTCATAGCTGACTTCGAGATCTAGGACCTGCTTCCTGGTATATAAATCACTTTTCATCTTCAAGAGGCTTTACAGATAGTACCTAATTTCTCCTCAGGCCATCCTTGTTTAGGAGGTAAGGGGTTGGATTGATTTGTATTAGGAAGAGCTGGGTCAATAAACTACAATGAACAATTTACATAATCAATTTATACTTTTTCTCTATCTACAAACATATCTCAGAATTAGAAAATGTATTTGCTATTTGAAATTATTGACAAATGTTTTCAGTGGAAAAATTCCTGGTCCGAGAGTAGTTTGTGAATTGTGAAATATTTTCCATTCAAAATTTGCAATTTATGCTGTGTGGTCTGTTTCTATAAATCGTGTGGTATTGTTTCTGTTCCCTGACTGTATTACTTATGTAACTAGTGCAAAATGTGAAATTTACAAGTGAAGAAAAATTATTTTTAATAGTATAATGAGGATTTGTGACAATTAAGTATTCATGGGCAGTGAATGTGAAGGGATGTGAATATGGTTAAATCAAAATTCATTTTCAAATTTGAATGAATATTTGTGAATATTTTTCTCACTATTGGCTTATCGCTATTATTATTATCCTCATTTACCGAAGGAGAAACTGAGGTCATAGACACTAAGTGACTTGTTCGTGTCCCAGAAAGGGTCAAAGGCATAAAGAGGTTAAATGAGTTGCTCACAGTGAGTTAGTGACAAGCTTGGAATAGAGCACAGGGACCCAGTGAGAGGAAGAAGGCAGAACTGGAGCATCTTTATGATGGGAATATCTGTTCTGTGCATCCCTCATGATACCTCATAAGTCAGGTTGTAATATAATAGTGCTCTATCCTCATTATAATGCAGTTTGATCTTTCTTGTATAGCTAGAACTAAACCTTGTAATAACCATGTCACCAAGCCATATTAGAGCTTTGTTTTTTAATATGAGTTAGTAACATGCATATAACACTATTTGGTTATAATGTAAGGTCTAATGATGTTAAAACATGATCTCCTCATACAGCCAGTTTGTCTCTAGACTAAGGCTACCTCTATACCAGAGGCGCTGCTGTATCTCCGTAGAGCTTCTGGAGAAGATGCTCTAAGCTGACGGGAGAGAGATCTCCCCTCGGCTTAATTACTCCACCTCCCACGAGAGCTATGTTGGTGGGAGAGCTTCTCTGGATTATTCACATCCCTTGAGCGATGTAAATTATCCCGAAGGAAGTTCTAGTGTAGACAAAGTGTAAGGGTATGCCTACAGTAAAAAATATGTTGACCTAAGTTAAGTCAACAGACAGCCACTGCAGTAATTCAATCACTTTTGCATGTCTACAGTATGCTCCTTGTGTCGGCAATGCATGTCCTCACCGGGAGCACAGATATAACTGTCAATATGAGATGACTTCTGAAAGGCAGCAACAGTTGATGTAAGCAATGCAATGTCTAAGGACACTGTCGACCTCACTACATCAACATTGACAGTATGCCTCTTGTGGAGGTGGAGTTAAGTGGGTGTAGTGGGCGAGTTACATCACCAGGAGCTACATTTTAGTGTAGACCTAACTATAGCGTAGAGCAGGCCAGTGTCAGGTAACTGACTGGCCCAGGACAGCTGTTGAAAATAGCAGCAAGGCACTGTCTGGGATTTTTAGATTGGTGTATCTAATCCATCTGTCCTTCCAATCAGTTTGGCCTTCCTGCCAAATATCCATCCCTCTCTATCTCCAGTCAGTTGTTTCTGATCATTGTGTATGTGTGTGGGAAGATCAGCTTGGGGATCAGATACCAAATTCCACAACTGGGTAGTGCCCCTGACAGCTGATACCCTGGATCCTTTTGATCAGACCAGACCAAAAAGATCAGAGGGAGCACTCATCAGCATCTGATGGGATGGCAGCTCAAGGAGAGAGGAATCCCATTTTGTGATATGACATAATGCAAATGTCTTCCTCATCACTTCAGGTTAGGGCTGAAAAGGGAAGTGCTAGCAGGTGTAGTGGTTACAGCACAAGACTAGGATTGGAACAGGAGATTTAAGTTCTGCTCCTTGCTCTACCACTGTCTGTTGCATACATCTTTGTGTCTCAATTTTCCATGCAGAGCTAAGAATACTTGTCCTCCTTACAGGGGTATTGTGAGACTTAATTAAAGATTGTCAAGGGCTTTGAGATCCTTGAATCAAGGGTGTGCTCTGAGTGCAGTGCAGTAGTTGTATTAATACTGAGAGAGCAGAAGGTGGAGAATGGAATTTTTTTCTTTTGCAAGTCACCTCAGTGGGCTGAAGCTGTGCTTCCAGGGTGGGAAGAATTGGTTTGGATTTAGAGGTCCTGTTATTATATTAAGTCCCAGGTATATTGGGGAGGGGAGGTGACAACTCCTTTATCTTGTTCCAGTGTAAGTACATTTTATCCTAAAATAACCCCATGATTGAACATACAAAACAATTTGGCTAAAATTAAAACTGCCTTTTAAAGCCTCCGTCTGCTGTTGCCTGAAGCTTTTTGTTCTGTTTCTCATTTTGCAAGGTCACTGAGACAGAAGAGCACACTTTTCAGGCACATTGGCTTCTGCACAGACTTTTATTTTAAGGGCTGGGAAGTCCTCTCTCAACTTGTGGTCCCTTTCTCTTCATTCCTCATCTCTCCCCTCCCATCCTTTCCCCTTGACCTCAGGGCCCTGAGACCAATAACAAGTCTGTCCTGACCTTAGGAATAAAAGCAGATCCTGCTTAGCTGCTCACGTCACTGCTGCTCATTAGCCTTTCAAGCTAGTCACTAATTAACAGGAAGCTTCTTCAGGTGAAAGCGGATGTATTGTCTTATGATTTCTTCTTTAAAACAGGCACAACATCCATTTTTCCTTTGCCCCCTTTCTGTTATAGTGGCAGTGCTGAGAGAGCATCTGCCTAGGCTGCTGAGGGCCTGTACTCATTGGCTTATCTGCTGGAATGGTCAAAGATGTTGCTCAGAGCATCTTCAAAGTCCTTCCCTTTTATCCTGCTATGTGGAAGGTTTGTTTGAGAGGCCATGGTCAAGTGGTTAGAGCAGGGGGTGGGGAGTCAGGACTCCTGGGTTCCATTTCTGCTGTTTCACTGACTGAAAACATGGACTGGAGCTTGTCCCTTTGGCAAAAATGTTTTAACAGGGCTGAGCATCCTAAATGCCAGTTCAAGTGAATGGGAGATAGGTGTGCTCAGCATGTCTGAAAATCAGTTCCAGGGTGTTTAAAGTTGGGCTTTCAGTAATTGAGACATCTAAAATTAGAGACCACCTTGATGATTTGAGCCTAAACTGTTGAGCCCCACATTTGTCCATGTGTAAAATAGGAATAATTAGTAATACTTTACTCACAGGTATATATTGAAGGGGTAACCTATTGTGACAAAGCTCCAAGTCTGTACTTGCGGGTCCTGCGTTTCCTGGTGGATTTCACTAGCCTCAGAGGCTCACTGAGCATCCACGTAGCCCTTCTTTCTCTAGGGACAAGGTCACAGCCTATTGAGCTATTTTCATCATAAACCAGTGAGGAGAAGTTATCCTTCCTGGCACATGGTATGTTGACTAACCACTCAGTCTCACCAACAGCACAACCTCCTCTCACAGCTCCCCACACCCACCTGAGTAAATGGGAGGGTTTTTAACTGGTTTCAGCCAGCCCCTGATTGGCTTCAGGTGTCCCAATTAGACTACCTGTTTCTGCTGCTTTCTAGAAGCTTCTCCTTTGTCAGCTTGTTGCCAAGAGTATGCCATTCACTGACTAGTAAGAGTGCACAGATCTGAATTTAATGGCCGTTCCTCTCTGACAGAGAGCTGCCCATCTGTCTGTTTCTACTTTGATCAAATTCTGGTTACAACATCCCACTGACCACAACAAATAAGAGCCGCTGGGAAGGAGAGTGGGGTGCAGTTTGTGAATAACTCAGGGAACAGGGACCTGCTCATCCTGAGGATGGTATACTTCCCTTCCAGCACTCTCCTATACCCTTCTGGTCTGCCTCCGTCACACTATAAAGTACCCTCTTGGGTAGCTTTCACTTCTATTAAACATAGAAAAGTTGTTTCATAATGAGAGATTTAAGCAGGAATGGAGGGCCGGAAGCACACTTCTCATTAGCATCCCTCAAGCTACTCTTCTGCATAGCTGATTCCAAATTAGTTAATTCACCTAGGGAGAAGGCTAGGGTACTAGTTGCCGTAGTGTAGGTTTGTTCATGGTTCCCAGTATGGAAACTTTGCAACTTATCCGGTCTAAGTTTAGTCTATGTACATACGCTGTATAAAATACATATTTAATACCTGCCTCAGAGGAGTGTTAGAAGGGCTAGTTAGTTGATTTTTGTTCATGGCTCTGAAGATAAATGCAAGTTATTAATTAATTGTGGAATTCCAAAATTGTTCCTCTTCACACAGTCTCCATCAGCAGCTGGCAGCCCTTTAACCTCTTGCCATCTGTAAGGCTGGAGTAGAGCACTTCAGTGATGTGATGGGGGTAGAACTGCCACAGACCCAGTATGCTGTAATGTCCTTAGAAATTCCCTTCTAGAACAGTTCCTCAGATAGCACTGAGCTCAATGCCTGCTGGTGGGACAGGACCCTAAGACCTTGGTCAGTGCCAAGTGGATACCAGGGTAGTCCAGATGCGATCGCTAAAGTTAATTTAAGTGTCCAACAAAGGAGCCTCCAGGCTTTACTTCAAAGGACACCTCCTGGGGATAAATTTCAAAGAAGCTCCGGCTGCCTGTCCAGGAAGACAGCTTTTGTACGAGGTCCCGATGTAGAACTCCTTGGTATCAATGTATCACCCATTGGTTCAGAAAACAGAGATATTGGCCATGGTAACAGGTTGAGATTCTTGAATCAAGGGCAAATTTTAAGTTACCGATTATTTTCAGGAGGGCTGAGCACCCCACCCTAGAAAGGAAGGATGGTGGCTAGGTGCTAGCCTGGGGTTTAGTTTCTTGCTCTACCACAGACTTCCTGAGTGACCCTGGACAAACCACTTAAGGCTAGATTCCAAAAGGGTCTTTGGTGCCTAACTACCTTTTTAGGCAACTAAACCCAATATTTAGGTGGCACTGACATTCAGAGAACCACTACTTCAGGAGATGATTTGTGGGAGAGAATTCCAAATAGAGATAGGCAGCTCCCTCCAGCCTGTCAGGTACCAAAGGCCCAGATCAATACGAGTTAGGTGCCTAAAAACCTTGTAGATCTGGGCTCTATGTCCTACTCCTTTTCTCTGCATTTCACTCAAGGCTAGCTTAGTTGGCTCCCTGCTCAGCTTTCTGGCTTCTGAGACTCCCTTTCTTAGGCTCCTAACTCTTCCCATACAATGCACAGGGAACCTGGGTGTGAATTCCCATTGGGTGGCAGGGTACCTAGGAGTTAGGCGTTGCACTTGGTGTCTCTGTCTCAGTTCCTCATATGTAAAATGGGGATAATAGCACTTCCATTCTGCACAGGGTGTTGTGAGGGTAAATTAAAAATACAGTAGACTCTCGATTATCCAGGATGATAGGGAAAAAATTAATCCTGGTTAATAAAATCCCGGATAATCACCATCCATAGGAAATATGGAGGGTGAGGGGTTGGTTCACCAGCTAACCTGTGCCGGAGGGAGGAGGTGTTGGTTCACTGGCTGCCCTGCAGCCTGGTGGGTTTTTTTGTGTGTGCTTGGGGCTGCAACAAAGCCAGAGCCGGCCCTGCAAGTTACGCTTTTTTTTTTTTTTTTGACATCCTGGTTAATCCACAACCTGGTTAACCCGATCCTGGATAATCGAGAGTCTACTGTACTCAGATTGTGAGATGCTTGGTTATTGACTAATGTGGACCATATAATTAACTAGATAGATGAACAGATTAGATATAACTAACATATATAGATAGATTGTCCTGTCCCCTCCCCATCATTAGTAGGAGATCCTAATGTATTGCAGAATGGATCCGCTGGTATCCCTGAAAGCTGGACAGTCCTCTCTTAGCAGCTCTGTCAGTGATATCTTCCACACAACACTGCTTCTCTCCCTAATGAGGAAGGCAATGAAAACCATTTGCCTGTGCAGCCATCATTCAGGCATCTTAGGGGGTGATGGCACAAGGACAGGAATCCAGGGATGACTTTATATAATCAGTGTTTGCTACATGGGAGTTGGCAGGGCGGCTGCAGCAGCAGCAACCTTTGACAGGGAGGAGCGGAGCTGCAGTATAGGGATGGGACTCTGGCAGCTGGAGGGTCTCAGCTTGTGCTGGTGTCAGCTTGTTGCCAAGAGTATGCCATTCACTGACTAGTAAGAGTGCACAGATCTGAATTTAATGGCCGTTCCTCTCTGACAGAGAGCTGCCCATCTGTCTGTTTCTACTTTGATCAAATTCTGGTTACAACATCCCACTGACCACAACAAATAAGAGCCGCTGGGAAGGAGAGTGGGGTGCAGTTTGTGAATAAAGCTTCAAGAGAGGGCATCAGCACACATTTTCCCCTGCTGCTGAGTTGATTGGGTAGCTCATGGGGACACATACCATAATCCAATTGGGTCCAGCACAGAGGAAACAATTGGGGGGGGGGGGGATCTGCTGTAATTAGCTTGGAGACAGAGAGCTCCAGAGATGTCTGACCCATTTTTGAGGGCTTGTGGGTTTTTTGTGTGTTTAATATTATCAGTTTTTTCATTATGTGTTTGCACTTGAGTCAGAGGGGTTGGAAATAGCTGTTGCTTTTCTAGCTTTGCATTTCACAAGGATAGGAACAAACTAAAAAAGTCTTGTTGCCTTTGCATGACTGACCACCAGCAGCCCCAAGGGGATGAAGTTTGAACGACACTTGGGATGATGACTCCTGCTGCTGGCTGGTTTTATACCAGGGTCTCCAGTGATGGACACAGTAGCCTATTTGGAGAGTTAGATGCCCTCTCCGACAGAGAAGTAATTGGGGCGGGACAGACAGATCCAATCCTCTATCCCAGGGGTCTGCAACCTTTACCACTCAAAGAGCCATTTGGACCCGTTTCCCACAGTAAAGAAAACACTGGGAGCCACAAAAACCTTTTGACATTTAAAATGAAATAACACTGCATATAACGTTTTTTTTTGCCTTTATGCTATGTATAAACAAACTATAATGTGTTGCATTTATGAAATCAATGAACGACTGCAGAGAAAACAACATTACATTTCTGCAT
Source organism: Sternotherus odoratus (assembly GCA_032164245.1). Taxonomy (NCBI): domain Eukaryota; kingdom Metazoa; phylum Chordata; order Testudines; family Kinosternidae; genus Sternotherus; species Sternotherus odoratus. The sequence goes on along the minus strand of JAVMKO010000015.1, from coordinate 5,166,938 downwards.
GCAACAAAACATTTTGAGCTCCGAAAAAAAGACGTTGACGTTGGGTTGAAGGTTACTTTCAAGTAAAATACTCAATGTCTATTTGAGTCCTTCTTGTATTTACGAAAAAAAAAAACGCTGAACTTAAATTATCCACCGTCAGCAAACCAAAAATGCCGTCCTCTCTCTGTGTGCCGTCATCCTTTTACTGGCGCGTGCAGTCAGCTGTCAACCTCAAAAATAAAAGGACTATTTCACTGAACAATGAAAAAATATGAATATGTGCAAAATAATAGGCAATTAAAATATTTATCATACTTGGTTAATGTGATTTCTGCTCCTGAACCTCAGCGCACAGCGTCTGCACATCAGGGCTGTATGCCGTCACCTTCATCTTCACACAGGATCGTAAGCTATCATCTGTGAGGCGTGCGTGATGTTTGCTTTTAATAAAGTTCATGTTGGAGAACACCTGCTCACATACATATGTGGATCCAAAGATCGACAGGACTCCAAGTGCATACTTTTTCATGTTCACATAAACGTCGGGGATAGCATTCCAAGTTTCGAACACAAGTTGGTCCGTTTTGGGGAGGTTTTCAATATCACGCCATTTGTGATTCTGAGCAAGAACGGCCTTCTGACGGGCAACATCTTCAAGGTCTGCTGTCAAGCGTTTAAACTTGGATACCCATATGTCTTTGTCGGCTATGTCGGCCAGTTCCATCTCAAGATCAGGTTGACTCACACCTGCCAATGCAGTCGTATTCAGCAGGGATGGATCGAGGCTTAGGGGAGTGATAGGGAAGGATAATGTGGTTTTTTCCTCTCTGAACTCACAGAAGCGTTTCCCAAACGATGTTTGCATTGCGATGATTGCAGAATGTAAATACTCCGAATTTATCATGTGAGCTTCTTTGAACTCTCTCAAATTGGGGAACTGTGACAGTGTACCTTTCTGTAAATCTCTGGCAAGCACTGTCAACTTGCGCTCGAATGCCAAAACCTCCTCCAGCATGTGCAGGGCTGTGCGTCCTTTCCCCTGAAGAGCTGTGTTCAGCGTGTTCAGGTGCGCTGTCATGTCTACCATGAAGTGTAGCTTTTCCAGCCACTCTGGCTGTTCCAGCTCAGGAAATGTGAGCCCTTTGCTGCCCAGGAAAGTTTTCACTTCTTCCAGACACGCGGCAAAGCGTTTCAGCACCTCCCCTCTGGACAGCCACCGGACTTTGTTGTGCAGCTGGAGATCAGAATATGTGCTTTCCAGTTCGTCCAGTAACGAACGGAACTGACGGTGATTTAAACCTTTTGCCATTATTTTATTGACAATCTGAATGACAACATTCATTACCTCTGTGCATTCCGGAGGAAATGTTTGAGCACACAGTGCCTCTTGGTGCAGGATGCAGTGAAAAGTCAGCAGCTTTCTGTCCAGCGACTTCTGCAGTAAAGCCACAAAGCCCTTCTGCGCTCCTGTCATACTTGGTGCTCCATCAGTAGCCACTGATACCAGGTGGGTGGTGTTTATTCCTTTGGCTCTTAAACAATTCAAGACAGCCTCACAGATGTCCTCCCCCCGTGTTTGGCCTTTTAGTGGTATCAACTCAATAATTTCTTCCTGTGGCCCAGCAGAGTTTACATACCGGCAGAACAGCGCTATTTGTTCAATATCACCTTTGTCTTTAGATTCATCACAGGCAATTGAGTAGGCCACAGCTGAATTGATGTCTTTAATTTGCTGTCTGGTGATGTCTTCTGCCATTTTTATGGTTCTGTCTTTGACAGTCTTTGCAGAGAGGGGCATATCCTTGATTTTCTGCACAATTTCACTCTTGTTTTTAAAGTCCGTGAATAGATGTTCTGAAATCTTAATGAAAGATTCTTTTATATATTCTCCATCTGTGAACGGCTTCCCGTGCCTGACTATTTCCTGAGCGGCTACAAAACTCGCATATGTAGTTGAATTTGCAGACTTCATCCACTTCTTGAAGTGATTTTTAGTCAGATCAACCTTCCGCATCAGTTCCGAAACGGCTTTTTTTCTCTCATCTCCATCCGGATATTTTTGAGCAAAGGCTGCGTGTTTATTCTGGAAATGTCTTGCGACATTTGACTTTTTGTTGTTTCCTAGTTTCTCATTACATATTAAGCATACTGGTAAACCAGTCTCGTCAGCAGTGAAAGCAAATGAATCTGTCCACGTAGCATTGAACGTTCTGTTTTCTTCAGACACTTTTCTCTTCTTAGAATTCTCCATAGTTGTCCTACCTGGGATTCGAAAAGTTCAAGAAATCACGCGCTGGCGGGTGTCGCACATTGGCGGTTGTGACGCATAGTAACATTTTTTAACACGTTTAATTTAGATCAGGGGTGTCCAAACTTTTTGGGAAGAGGGCCAGATTTGGTAAGGACGGTGAAGATGTGTGAGGGCCCCCCCCCCCCTCCAGCCGTGCTCTCGCTCTTCTTCCCTCCCTCCCCCCCCTCCGGTCGTGCTCTCGCTCTTCTTCCTCCCCCCCCTTCCTCCCCCCCGCTCCGGCCATGCTCTCGCTCTTCTTCCCTCCCTCCCCCCCCTCCGGCCGTGCTCTCGCTCTTCTTCCTCCCCCCCCTTCCTCCCCCCCGCTCCGGCCGTGCTCTCGCTCTTCTTCCCTCCCTCCCCCCCCTCCGGCCGTGCTCTCGCTCTTCTTCCTCCCCCCCTTCCTCCCCCCGCTGAGGCCGTGCTCTCGCTCTTCTTCCCTCCCCCTCCCCTCCCCTCCAGCCGTGCTCTCGCTCTTCTTCCCTCCCCCTCCCCTCCGGCCGTGCTCTCGCTCTTCTTCCCTCCCCCTCCCCTCCCCTCCAGCCGTGCTCTCGCTCTTCTTCCCTCCCCCTCCCCTCCGGCCGTGCTCTCGCTCTTCTTCCTCCCCCCCCCTTCCTCCCCCCCGCTCCCCCCCTTCCCCCCCCCCGGCCGTGCTTTCACTTCCCCCCTTCCCCAGCTTGCCTTGCCTCGCCTCGTGCCCCGGCCCCGGCTCCGACATGCTCTCCGCCGCGCTTCGCCTCCTGCCCCGGCCCCGGCTCCGACACGCTCTTCTCCGCCGCGCTTCGCCTCCTGCCCCGTCCCCGGCTCCGACATGCTCTTCTCCGCCGCGCTTCGCCTCCTGCCCCGGCCCCGGCTCCGACACGCTCTTCTCCGCAGCGCTTCGCCTCCTGCCCCGGCCCCGGCTCCGACATGCTCTTCTCCGCCGCGCTTTGCCTCCTGCCCCGGCCCCGGCTCCGACATGCTCTTCTCCGCAGCGCTTCGCCTCCTGCCCCGGCCCCGGCTCCGACACGCTCTTCTCCGCCACGCTTCGCCTCCTGCCCCGGCCCCAGCTCCGACTCTCACTTCTCCGCTGGCTCCGCCTCGCCTCGTGCCCCGGCCCCGGCTCCGACACGCTCTTCTCTCCCCCCCCCGCCGCTCGCCTCTTATTGACCCCGCCCCTCTCCTTCGGCTGCGGCTCCGCGCAGGGAGCCGCATCAGAGGGATGAAAGAGCCGCATGCGGCTCCGGAGCCGCGGGTTGCCGACCCCTGCTCTATCCCATTCCACCTAAGCTGGAGCCTTCAGAGTACCTTGTGAAAACCAAACAGTTGGTGCTATGTGACTGAGGATTTCCAGCCCCATCCCCACACTTGTGTTGCTTGAAGGGCCATATTCATCCTTTATATAAATCCAGTGCCTTCACCAGGGATGAATTTGCCCCTAATATCTCCAGACATAATCAGTTTCCATCAAGTCAACTAATGCCTCAGATCCAGTTTCTTCTCTCTTACACCACAGAGGGCATCTGATTTCACTTCCAAGTGTCCTGGAAGAGCTCACTTTTCCACATTTCAGCATGTGCTTTTTGCACATCAGCACTAATGGCTACCTGTGACTCAATTCAAGCAACCAAAGAGAACCATCCTTCATCTCCAAGGGATCCCGTGCTCACAGTACAACCCAGACTCTACAGTTAGGATTAGAAATCCAAATCAGGAGTCTATTTTGTGGATCAGATTCATTTCAAACCAAGTATACACAGGTGGGTCAAGAAACCAACTCAGAGCCAATGAAGGGTTTTCTTTGTCTGTGAATCACACAGGTGACAAAGTTTCCACCCAGCACTGCCACAGGAACTGGCATTTCACACACTGTGGCTCCTCTTACACTGTTATCTAGGTCTCTTGAGAATTTAGTAGGGTGAATTATACATTGGGCACTTGCTGGTGCAATAACAGGGCTAGATAGAATGTCCATCTCATTCTATCTACGTATAGCACCAAATGCCAGACCTCTTCTAGAACACATTAGGGTTACCTTTGGCAGGGTGTTAATGAATGTTGAAGGTTTATATGGGAGTGAGGAATTGGTTGGTTCAAATAACTGATTATTTCCAGACATGCCGTCGTTGAGTTTTTCTACACTAGAGAGTTACCTCCAGATGCAGATTGACTGTTCCCTCTAACTCATCTCCCTATCCCAACACAGAACTCCCTCAATTGTGTGTTGCTCATGGCAGAAGTTGGAGTAGCTACACTAGAGTGCCATTTTTAATGTTTTTTTATAGTGTAGGATTTTTGGTAGGAAAGTGTAATATGCTGGTTTTGAGCGATATCTGGCCTCCACTGAAAGGCTGGGGCTGGGGGCTTGCAGAGAAGCTTAGAGGGGCGGCGATGGCGCTGGCCCGGCTCGGGAAGCTGGTTCCCGAAACCAGCCTCCTCCTCCTGTGTGACATGCAGGAGAAGTTCCGGCCCCACATCGCCCACTTCCCCCAGATCGTGGCCACGGCCGCGCGCGTGTTGCAGGTGGCGCGGCTGCTGGAAATCCCGGTGGTGGTGACGGAGCAGTACCCCCAGGGGCTGGGGCCCACGGTGCCCGAGCTGGGGGCCGAGGGGCTGCGGAAGTTCCCCAAGACCTGCTTCAGCATGCTGGTCCCGGAGGTGGAGCGGGAGCTGGGGACGCTTCCCCACCTGCGCTCTGTGCTCCTGTGCGGCATCGAGACCCAGGCCTGCATCATGAGCACGGCGCTGGACGCCCTGGAGCGGGGGCTGGACGTTCACGTGGTGGCCGATGCCTGCTCCTCCCGAAGCCAAGTGGAGCGGCTGGCGGCCCTGTCCCGCCTGCTGCAGAGCGGAGCCTTCGTCACCACCAGCGAGGGGCTGATCCTGCAACTCGTCAGAGACGCCGCCCACCCCTGCTTTCAACAGATCCAGAAGCTCATTAAGGACCCGGCCCCAGACAGTGGCCTCCTCTCCCTGTTCCCAGGACAGAGCCCCGGCTTCAGCTAACCCTGCGGCCCCCAGGACCCTGTGGCCAGCCCCCCGTCCCCACAGCACACGGGGGCAGGGCAGGGCTGGAATAAACCCTACAATTCTGAAAAGAAAAAAAAAACACCTCTATACTCCCTTAACTTGTTTGAGAAAACCTACCACATTACTCTGTATAAAACCCTAATCCCTGGGTGAGCACCTATTCTTTATTATATAAAAATACCCAGTATTGTCAGCCCCAAGCATTCAAAATTCATGAGTTAGGTAATACATATGAATATGAGATTTTAAAAATTTTAAACATTTGGTCTTCTCTTTATTTGCCTTGTGGTTTCTGAACCTTTAAGGTTCATATAGGGCACAACTTCAAGCATTTCTCCACAAACGTAAGGGCTAAAGGCTTACTTTTTCTTTTAAATGAAAGTCAAGAAACTAATGAAATCACATTGTGCCGGGACATGGGGCTTCAAGGAAAAGAAAAACCAATTTTGCATGACTTGCAATAAAACCCAAGAGCTGGCAACACTGAATACCACATTACTTTCCAGATAGTGAATATTATACCTTTCCACACAGGTACCACAGGGTCCTATGTGTAAAATATCCTGCAGTCAAAAGATATTTTGAAGTTCAAATTCAATTTTTTAGTAATTGTCTTGTCATAATCTGCTCTTCTACAGGTGAATGTGTTTAGAGGCGAGGGCACAGGTAATTTTGGACTAAACAATGGAGTTAAGGCTCTGTATGTAAATGGGGTTCATTTTTTGGCTGCCAGTGCTTGATACCATGTCAGCAATATCCAGCCTGATGTTTCCTTTATTATTATTCATAAGCTTTCTTTCCTAACAGCAATCAGACTCTTCAGGCTGTGGCTGTGCTGTTCTGGGGATTATCACTCTTGCTGGGTGTTTAAAGTCGCTCCACCTCAAGTCCTCTGCCTGTGACAAGCGCCTGAGGCTAATCACAAAATGTGATGCCTGTCATGTCTTTTTGCTCAAGTATGTGAGGCAGACCTGTCATTCACTAAAAGCCTTTACATCTGTTATTACATGGTAATCCTCATGCATCAGGCTTCCATGTAAGGAATCAGTGGAGCCCAGCAATCTATGGCTCAGCGTTAGTTTGCATAATTCCCACAATGCAAGGCAGCTTGCTCTCCTTGCTGAAATCATTAATAAGCAATAAGAACATTATATAAGTGGTAGCATCTTTTTTAAAAAGCATGATCATATCAAATGCTCTTATAATTAGGACAAAGATGAAGAGTTGGGCTGAGGGATGGAGTGGATGAAGCTTTAAACTGAACCCCACTGTGATGTGAGTGTTCTGTGTCTAATACCTGTCAGAGATACAGTCTGCTGTGTAAGGAGGGAAGTAGATAGTTACATTATTAATTCTGTTTGTTCTGATGGAGCAATGTTGACCATCATAAATAACATTACTCACTTATACCTCTCTAGCTCATTTATACCTCAATTAGCTCACTCTATTAGAAGAAGCCTGAGAAGATACATAGGCCTCATGATGTGCCCTGAAGGCCATCAAATCAGGACTCTGTTGGATAAAGCATGGGAAATTATTCCAGTGTTAAGAACTTCCTCCTGTTTCTACATTTAAATTAGAGTGACTGCCAGTTGGAGTGTTGCATCTGATTACAGCTATACTGCTATTGCTTGGCAAGAGACATTGCTGCTCAGGTACCCAGCTCCCAAACTGTAACTAAGATCAGATGTGAGAGACTTACAGATATTTCTCTTGGGAGAGGCTATGTGACTGGGTTTGAAGAAGCAGTACCTACTGGTAAATGAGAGTCAGGGGAAAGTATAGTTAATGGATGTAAAAAATAGGCTGATTACTTCTGAATAGGAGAGATTTAAAAATTCACATGTCAGAATTGGTTTCCCTCTAACTCTGCAGCAGCCCTCAGAGATTACCATCTTCCTCATGTGCCCCCTCACTCACATGCATGAACACGGGAAGGTTGGGTGGCGGGAGGCAGCTGCAGTGACACTATGAGGTTGCAGGAGTATGATGGCAATTTAGCAGAGCGATTAAATGATTGCAAACATTTATTAATAGCTTTGCTGCTGCAGCAGCTCCTCTGGAGAAATTTTGCTCCCTCAGGGATGCTCTCATCTCCTGCTTGCTTTTTTCCAGGGCTTCAGGATTTGGAGATGCAGCTGTGGGCCGGATTTCAACTTAAAGCATTAGACTTATATAAAATAGCACCCCACCCCACAGCGCCCCACTGCCCAGAAGGAAAATGCCCAGCCGTGAGAAAGAAACAAGTAGGAGATTTCCAAGGAAAACAAGGAAAGGATTTTTTTCCAGATATTGTTTGAGCACCCCTTCCTTTCTGGGGCACAGTGGCTATTCACTCCAGTCCATGGTTCAGTGGTTCCCTAGAGCCTGGCCTGAAGAGGACTAGTTTCAACAGCAGGGCCAGACATATTTGTCATGCTGTGCAGAAATATCAGTGAAAGGCAGAGCAGTATTAAAACAGAAATTGAGAGGCTCTGTTAAAAGAACCCTGCAGAGCAGTCAAACTTCACAAGAGCTGGCACTCTCTGTGTTGTGGTGACTGCTTTCCTTTTCTTCAACATCAGAAGGGGGCAGAGGTTCTACAACAAAGAGAGAGGGAGAAGGGGACTGGCTGAGCAGGTGATTACCTTAAGTTTGGTGGCTGACCCTGATGAGCAGCGGGTTAGTGCTGTCCAAGATGTAGTTGAAGTGGCTTTATCTTTTTGCAGCTTATTTGAGACATCTCAACTCCACTGGAGCTGCTCATGGTGGCTCCCTGGTGTGAGACTGTAATAGGAGGATGAAAATACTAAGCAATTGCATACACTGTTCCCTGCCCCGGATTCCCTGTGCAGAGGGGAAAAACTAGTTCCTTACAAATCTTCCTAACTAAATCTAGGCCCTGGAACAAGTTAAAATGGCATTGGACAGCATATGGGAATAAAGTCTTTCTGTCAGGCACCAACAGCAGCAGGTACAAGTGTTTGGGCCCCTATGATTGTTGTAAAACAGCCCCAGAATTAGGTGAGGAGCACAGAGAACCACCGCACTCTCCCTCTGAATGCCCATTCCCCAGTCATTGCTATTCCTTTACAGCATGTCCAAGGAACAGGAAATGGCATTGGGACACCAACTGCTGACCACCTGGGTTTGACTTCTTGGCTCCATCTGGAGGTTTTATCTTTTGTTCAAATGTACTCGCTTTGCATATGATCCAAACAAACCACAGGACAATTTTAAAAAAATGCCATTGCATGATCTGTGCATCACTGCTCTGTACAGTAGAATGGGCAGCTGGGAGAGGTGAGGGAACAGAGAAGGAATTAGAAAGAGGAGGTGTAGAAGGGAGAGAAGGGTGCAGGAAAAGGAGCAAATGAGAAAGTGAGCTAAGCAGTGTAAGTCGTACATGCTTACCATCTGAGCCAAGCAAACTCCATTTTTGTGTTATTTCCATAATGCTATGGCTGAGCTTGGTTTTTTCCATACAGGTCTCACTCCCTACAGAATTTACAGTCAAAACATTTCCTCACAGACCCTATAATATAATCAGCGGTATAGCATCATTTTAAAGTGACCATTTCAGATGCTGATACAAGCACTTGCTAATAGCCATTGATGGATATATCCTCCATGAATTTATCTAGTTCTTTTTTGAACCCTGTTATAGGCTTGGCCTTTACAACATCCTCTGGCCAAGACTTCCAGGTTGACTGTGCACTGTGTGAAGAAATACTTCCTTTTGTGTATTTTAAACCTGCTGCCTATTAATTTCATATGGTGACCCCCTAGTTTTTGTGTTATGAGGAGTAAATAACACTTCCTTATTCACTTTCTCCACACTATCATGATTTTCTAGACCTCTATCTTATACCTCCTTTGTCATCTTTTTCAAGCTGAAAAGTCCCAGTCTTATTAATCTCTCCTCATATGGAAGCTCTTCCATACCCCTAACAATTTTTGTTGCCCTTTTCACTGATTTACATGAGCTGAGGATCAGTCTCAGAATCTTTGGCAAGGTCACCTCTGTCACAAGAAAAAATGATGGAAGATGAAGCAGTAAAAACCACGAAGTGGCAAGGGCAGCTAGCCAAGTGCGTGGAAAGCTGGGCTGTGAGCCTTCACAGGACCCATGTTTGACTTAGGTCAGGGAGCTTTTGGAGACCCTGTGGTAAGTTTTGTATCCTATAGTAACCTCACAAAGACTATGAGGGATTGCATCGATTCCCTCCCTTTGGCGATGTCTCTTTCTTTTTTTTCCTTTTCTACAGCATGCCTCTCAGTCTGAGCGGCAAGTAACAGGATTACAGCTGAGCTACATCTAAAATAAATTGCACCAGCCTCCAAATAGAACAAAGGAGCAAAGTGCCAAATTTCTCATTTTATAAATAAAGCAGGAGAGGGAATATTTTTCAAGATTTTTAAATAAAATTCCTTTCATTAGAGATGTGAGAAAATGTTGCTAAGGAATTAATCAGGTACCAGGGATTTGCCTAATCTTCCCCTCTTCCTCTGTTAAATAGAGATCTAGGCTTGGAACAGATCCCAAAGAATTGACCCACGAAATTCAATTGCTCAGCCATCATACCACATTTCAGTAGGGATTGGGTTTGCGCACAGCCATAGGAAATACATTCCTGGGATGTACTTAACCAGTTGCCAAACAATCTTTTTTATAGCAGACTCTGCCCACTTTGAGCAATGCCCCAATTCACCCATAAGACATACACACACCCTGCCTTTGTGCTGTTCTGAACAGGAGCTACCTACACCTGTCCTACACTCAACACTTAGCCTACTCTATAGAAAGAACACATCTGCTGAATTTTACCTAACTGCTGTCAGTCAATCCCCTGTGCCCCACTGCTGACACAGCTTACATAATGCAGCACTGAAATGAGGCATACTAGATCTCTCAAGGTACACATGCATTTCTTTCTTTTGATCACACAGCCAAGGATCAGGGAGAAGGGCTCACATACACCCCAGAGGGGCACAACCCCTCAAATCAACTCCTAGCACAATCACAGCTCTTCTGCACTACACCTAGCATCATGAATGCAGCTGGAGTGCATACAAATAATTCCCACTGGTTACTGACAGCTTCAGCAGATCAGAGTTAAGGGTGTGTGGGTGCATATCTTAACTCTGGTTTCCTGGATTTCAGAAGTGAGTTAGAAATAGCTTAATTTCCTAGTTTTCACAAGTTTGAGTTTTGCTAAACTCAACATTTTGGAAGGCCACTCCGGGAAACCTTAATTCTGCATTAGCCAAGGTTTTTGTCAGTAAAAAAAGAAAATGCGATGGAGTGGGTTGAATACCCCAGAAATTCTGTAAGGACTATAAAGGCCTATGGTAATGCAAATACGGTAGGTCATTTTCAAGTGCTGGGTTGATAGAGGAGGGAAGGGATAGTGAATCTGTCTAGTGTAGGTGTTGGGGTTGTGGAAAGGGAGGGAACGGGGGCTTTAGTTTTCAGACATTGCCATAGAAGCAAGGCAAAAGAGACTGCAATCTCTTCAGTGCAATTCTTGGGAAGGGAGGGTAGAAGAAATGAGAAGGAGAATGGGAATGGGAAGGAGAGTTGGCTTTCCAAAGCACATGGGTGGAGAGCTGGGGTAACTTTTCATAATGAAGAGCGAGGGTAGGGGACTTTTCAAGGTGCTTCTTCTCTGGAAAGCCTTGCTTATGTTTAGAGAAAAAATCTCTTCAAAGACAAAATGCTGCCAGGCAACATGAATTTAGAACAGTTGAATGATGAGGCTGCTCATGATGAACTTGGAAAACTCAGAAGTAGGTCAAGTTTTAAACTATATGAGAACAAAGACATTAACATATCACAGAGGAGGCTTTCTTGTTCTGGTGGTAAATTAAAAACTGGAGGAATAAATTCAAAGGCAGTTGATATAAAACTGAGTGGGAAACATTCCAACAGGATTATTGTATCACCCTGTCATGACTGCATTCATTACTCAGGACTCTCCATCACTGAGACATGACTACATCACTTTTTCTGTTAGAAAAACATCCATCATCACCTCTTCTGTATCACAGCACAGCACCTAGGAGCCTTCATCACCAAGACATGACTGCATCACCTCTGCTATAGCACAGAACAACATCAGGGGAGCCCCTTGCAGTGAGAAACAGCTGGGTGATCTCTGCTATATTTCAGCCAAAGTCTTGAGTGACTGAGTTTTGAGAAACGGAATGAGCTGAGATCCTGACTATTCTGATTCTATCTTGAACCTCATCATTCTGGCTGGATTTTCTTTCTTTTCTTTCTAACCATTGCCACCCACCTGTTTTTCCTCTTTTATTCACAGGTACAGCTCCCCTTATGAACCATCATCAAAGCCATGGCTTCAGTTCTCTCACCAGATATTACTGAAGGGAACTGTCAGGGTGTCCCATTGGCTTCACTCACTGTTACCCAGAGCTCGCTTTCCCAGATGTCACTCACAAGATCTGTCACGGTCATCCAGGGCCATTTGTGAGAAACAGAAGAACAAGTTTCCGTAGTTCATGTTTCTTTAAACGCTCCATTTCTGGAGTCCAGTGTCACATGATACCCTCATTTTTTTCCCCACAGTCCTGCTCCTTGCACACCAAGGAGACCTGCTTCCCAGACCTTGCCTGTCCCTCTCCTACAGCATCAGATCATACTCCCTCCCTCCCTGTTATTCTTTTTCTTCTCTTTAATCCCAACTCTTCCCCTGACTCCTGCCCCTGGTGTGAAATTCCCCCATCACTCATCATGTCTCAGGCAGACATTCATACAGCCCTATTTCTCTAAGCAAGGGCTCTCAGTCTCTCACATGCTCGTTTTCTGCAATTCAAGGGCATTATCCCTTTTATCTTATGTTTGGGGCAGGCCCTTCTTTAGTGAGGGTCCATTGTCCACTAACAAGGCCCACACAGGCAAAGCAAGTTGCTTCTGGAACCTCTCTTTTGAAGGACCCACATCCCATGCAAGTTCTGGAACTCACACTGAGATATCCCTTATCTTCCTTTCCAGCAGTAGGACCGGAGGAAGAGGTGTCGGCTCACTATCAACCCCATCCTTTTCCTCACCAAAAGAGGAAGCAACTCATGGCCAGATTTCCCCATTCTAGCACTTTGGGCACCTGCAAAGCACAAGGGGGGCTTTGTCTCCTACTGTCATTCCCTGCTTCTGTCTCCAGTCTCTCCTCTGGGAAGGCAGAGGCAGTACTTGGAAAAAAGGTACATGGGAGGTCTCCTGGTTCCTGACCTGGCCATTATCAGGGCTTGGATAGCGAAATTTCCTGCATGGAGACTGAAGGACTTGCCCCTAAAGGGGACACTATCATCTCCATCACACACCAACTCATGGCCACAAGCTCATATCGAAAGCCAAGCAGGCAAGGAAGATGGTATGGACAAAAGAGGTTCAGGGCACCAGTGTCTCTGTTTCTAGATCTTCTTGAGAGTTTCTATGAATAAGCATTATTCTAGCTCACACAGAGATGGACTTTTTTGGGTGCATGTGGGTAAGGGGTAGGGACTTGTTTGTTTAGCCTCCCTGTCCCCACGCTACTGCCCTTTGAGAGAGAACAGTGTGTTCTTTGCTCCTGGCAGCCACACTCAACCTGACACAGTTGGTTTGGTGGGAGCCACAGAGCAGGCAGGGATGACTCATTCTGCCTCAATGGCTCATTCAGGAGCTGCAGGGAGAAGCTATTTATAACCAGCCCTTTCAGGTTCAGTGCAGCAGCATCTTCAACACAGGGAAAGGGAGGGGATTTTTCAGTTACAAATATAAACACTACAGTGCCTTCAGAGCGCTCAGCGAGCAGCTGACCTCAGCCAGTCCTCTATCCCAGTCCCTTTGCCCAGCTCTCTGCACGTGTTCTTGTCCCACCTTGGGCTCTGCCCATAACCCATGTGCACAAAAACCAGCCTCTTGCCACTAATCTAGCTGTCACCCATTCTGCTTGTCAGTGATCCTAGCAAACTCATCTCACTCTGTCTTATCACGGAAGCAAGTTTCTTCCCTGGATGGTCTCAAACAATCTTCATACCAATAGGAAACCTCATCTAAACCCCGCTGAGGTAGGGTTCCCAACATTGTATTTAAAAAATGAGGGACTGTTTTCTTAGCACACCCACCCCACCCCTCCTCCTGATATTATTATTAATAAGAATTAATAATAAGCACTACTCACCTACATTCACCAGGGGTATTTCTTGCTGTTTTTTGCAGCACTCAGCAACTCCCAGTCTTGTTGTACAGAGATGAAAAAATAAGGAATGTCCCTTGTAATAAGGGACTGTTGGCAACCCTCGAGTGTCTGTTGTATAGGAGCAAATGCTGTAATTTATGGAATTCCTGAGTTATTTTCCTGACCCTGCCACAGACTCACTTCATCTCTCTGTGCCTCAATTTCTCCATATGTTAAATGGGGACAATGATACCCATCTTTGTTTAACATATTTAAATCTATGGATGAAAAGCACTCCCATGTTGTTGATATTACCAGAGAAAGGGGTGCAGACTAATAAGAAATCACATCACATAATAGCAGGGGACAGCATGTTCAAGAGAAATATTTTCTATAAGCATCCATCTGTCTAGAGATCTAAGCACAGTACTTCTGTGGCATGCATCATGGAGATTCTGAGCATGTTTCAGGATTCTGAATTTTATGTTGAAATAAATGGTTTTGATTTGTCTGTCCCCTAAGATGCTTTTGAAGTCAAGTTTGCAACAACCCAATGAGCTCCTGTTGCCTTGATATTTAGTGTGTGTCCCTCCCCATATTCTTAAACAACATGCAATTTGGGAACAACTCAGATATTAAAGAGCTGCATGAGAGCCCCTTCCCACAGATTCTGCACTTTTCAGCTGGCTCTGCAGCATCACTTCACTATGGGCTCCTTTCTTTTTACATTCTCACCTCTTTGTTTCTCATGTCCATTCCCACCAACAAGACCATTGCTCCTTCACTGTGTGTAGCCATTGTATAGTTTATAGTGCCAGTGCTTCCATAGGCCACCTGGCACATCTGCTAAATCTATACCAGCAGGCCATCTGCTCTTCAGAGTTCCTTCAGCTGCCCAACTCCCTTCACTGCTGCTCCCTTACCTGACTGTCTTAAATCATTGCACTCTGAACCTTCTGGGCTTATTGGCCCTATTAGCAATGTAATTTTGTTAATAGTCATAAAATAAAGAACTGACTTGTCCCTGTTTTCTTATCAGTTAACTATATGAATAGCACATCTCTCAAGCTGCTGTCTTCCAAATCTCAGCTTTCACTTTAAAAAAAATCAGGGCTTTGTCTACACTTCAAATGCTGCAGTGGCACAACTGCACTGATGCAGCTACTAAACCATTGTAGTGTTTCAGTGAAGACGTTCTTTGCCAGTGGAAGAGAGCTCTCCCTTCGGCATTAAAAAACCTACCTTTACAAGCGACATAAACTTTGTCTGCGGGAAAAATCTCCCAGCTGTGCACATGGACACTTATGTTGGTGTAACTTACGTTGCTTATGAAGAATAATCACACCTCTGAGTGACATGCATTTTGCCAACATAGGCTGTAGTGTAGTCATAGCCTAAGTGCTGTCTGCACCAGGAGTTAGGTTGGTATAACAGCATTGCTCAGGGATGTAGTTATATCAACATAAATTGCTAGTGTAGCCAAACCTCAGTGTCTGTCCATGATGGTTGCAAAGAGAAACTAAAAAATGTGAATTGATGCAGAGGTGTTTACATGAGCCTGCAGAGAGCTTGAGACAATATCTCTAATAGACGGGAACTGCACCATTCATCTCAGTGAGGTGTTAACTCAGATGACTAGTGATGATAAATTAAATGTCAACACTATTAGCTATTTCATTTCTCAACGCATCTTGCATAGGCCATGAGATGGTACCCAGAACTGTCCTTGGCCCATGGTCACAGGATTATTCTTTCCAGCAGCTAACTATCTTGCCCATTTCCCCTTCTCTGCCCTGGACATGAGTTGGCATTTACCACACCTGTTTCAGACCAAGGACTCCCTGTCTCACCATCTTCCCTTTGATTCAGGATTCATCACACTCTTCAGGAAAGCTCAGGAGTTGACAACTGCCCCCTCCAAGCCCAAGAGGCCACAATCTAAGTGCCAACTGTGAGCTGCCCCTGGTTAGTCTCTATGATCCCAGAGTTGTCAGGGCCATGGAGGGGAAATCAAGAGTGTGTGCATGTCAGAGGCTCAGGAGGGATTTACCTTCTTGCAATTCCAATTGCTTGTTTTCTATCTGGGGAAAATCCCTTTTGACAGCCCGGGCGGAGAGCTTCTAATTCCCGTCCACGGCTCATTTTTCACTTCAATCCCTCAGCGAAAGGATTTTAATGCTTGATGGATTCAAACTAAATTATTTCCGTTCCTGTGGATTTGCAAAAGCCTCTGGGGTGTGTGTGTATGCAGGGGAGGAGGGCTGGGGCTTGTTTTCGTTACGTTCCGATAATCCCCCTCTCCAAGGGAAATGCAGTTCATTTCTTCATGTAGGAGCTTCTTACTGATGATCGCTCTCATGCTGTCTTTCTGGCTCTTAGATCACAGCAGTGCCCATAGAAGAGCTGCCATTTCAGGGGCAAATCAGGGTCCCTTTTCCCTGCTCCACACCAGTATTTCTAGTACAAATGTGTACACAAATAAAACAACCATCAGGATGTGCTCCAGGAATGGCATTGGAGTAATGGTTGGCTGGATGGAAACATGCGTCTTCCACAGCCCTTGCCTCTCATAACA
Source organism: Sternotherus odoratus (assembly GCA_032164245.1). Lineage (NCBI taxonomy): Eukaryota > Metazoa > Chordata > Testudines > Kinosternidae > Sternotherus > Sternotherus odoratus. Next base: position 5,150,926 of record JAVMKO010000015.1, on the reverse strand, counting down.
GGACCCTTTTCAAGGAATGAAGTAGCACTGGTTATGAGACTAGCAATTACAGCCTGGTATGTGGCACCACCTTAGCTAAATTGTATTCCTATTTCTGCCATTGACTCGCCATGTGACTATGTTCAGGTCATGTCCTCTCCTGTGCATAAGTTTCTTTTATTGTAAAATAGGGATCATGATGTCTGTCTCACTGCAGGAGCAGTGGTTGTGAAAATTAATTCATTCTTCTAAAGTGTTTTGAGATCCTCAGATGCATGGCACTATAGAAGGGGAAAGTATTGGTATTTATTCCAGTCCCAGGTTCTCCCATCAACCAAAGTCACTGTACAGACTGATGAAGGGACTCTGCTTGTGAGAGTGCTTGTGAGAGAACTTGTTCCAGGCCCAGACTTTCCCAGCAGGAGGCTCTCTAGGGAATAGTAGAGCCACAAAGGAGCTCAGAGTTCCTCCAGTCCCAGTGTCTCCCAGAAGGCATCTTTTGGGCAAATAAAGTATATTTTCAAAATGAAATCAGTACTATTTCCCAATTATAACATGATACGAAGGGGCATTTCTCTGGTAATAACAACAAGCTGAGGCCATCAGAGGGGCTATTTCCTGGACAGTGGCAGGAGAGATGGCCTTGTCTCTAGGGAAGATGGCTGTCTGCTCATTCGAACACCCTGTGGAAGACTCTTTCTTTCTTTCTTTCTTTCTTTCTTTCTTTCTTTCTTTCTTTCTTTCTTTCTTTCTTTCTTTCTTTCTTTCTTTCTTTCTTTCTTTCTTTCTTTTCTATGTAGAGAGTAAATAAAATGACCAGAGTACACATGCTTGAGAGAAGGAAGATGCCTTAGTATCCTCTCTAACAAGTTTCTCCTCTTTTTTGTTGCTCTGTCTCATGACCTCTACAGAATTTTTTGCATTGATGCTTGAGATTTCTCCCCCCTCCCGCCAAAGATATCACTTCCCACCTCCTCATTTGCCTTTGATCACAGCCTTGCAGATGGCTCTGAAATTGTGTGCATTCCCTACACCAGTGCAAAGCCTTAATCCTTTTAATAGCTGGAGGTTTTCAGTTTAAGTCATTTATTAATATTCATTCTTAATTGTAAAGCATTTTAGTGACATTTGAAAATCTGTCTTACATAATATCCTTATTCACACTTGAGTCCTTCAGATCTGGAATGCCAGGGAATAACTTCCGTCTCTCTTTTGATCTCCCCGTTCTGTCATTAGCCCTTGTGCCTTTAATGCACAAAGTCATTAAAAACATATAATACATTTCAAGTATTTAAGCTCAGTGACTGTATATTTTTTTTAAATCCCACTGTATTATGTGGAGTGTAATTTGCTGTCATGTTTGCATTTAAGTGCTGCAGCAGTCAGCAACAGGAGTAGAGCAGAAGACTTTATAAAGTCTTCTAGCGGTCTTGTTATGCAGAGCTAATTCACCTGGGAAGACTTTAATACCGTGAGGTATGCTATAGAAAACTGTGAGATCGAGAGAAGATTTTTCACAAAGTGCTGAGTGTCGCTAACGTTGTATATGCAACTGCTCTGGGGAATGGAAGCAAGTGATAGAGAACCTAGAAACTTGGTGTTTTAGAGAATTGGGGATCTTGGGGAGTAGGAGCCAATTGCTTATTTTTATAGATATTCCAGCAAGGCACTGAGCCAGGAAAAGGGGGAAAGGATCCTAGCTGGTCCAGAGTCATAATGAGTCTTGTTCAGTTTGAAGTTCTTAGGTCTGTTCTGAACTCCCTGAAGATGATTATTCCTTTCCTGACTACAGTACTGAGTCTAGTTGGTTCAGTTAGCTGCCAGCCTTTTCCTAATGTCAATTGCAATGTTTGCATCTTTTAGTGAGTGCTTGAAGTAGTCTTTAAAACCAAATACAGGCCTATTCACTGATGTGAACCTTCCTGTAGCTGGCTGGGAGACTTTCCTTAGAAGACAGGCCCAGAGCACTTTCATGTCCTTACCTCAGCATAGTTGAATAATAGCAGCAGCTGGTATCTTTAGACTGAAAATCTGTTCTTACCAGGTTTTTGACCAAATTCTGAAGACTTAAGTTTGTTTACATGAGCTTCTGTAAAGCATCTGAATATTTGGGTGTGATGGGAAACTAGACTTGAACTCCAAGAGTTTGATCCGTCTCTCAAAATAATGAGTAACTCCATGGAAGTCATTGGAAGCAAGGTGATGTGAGATCAGTATCAAGCCTCTTAATCTTTTGATGTTTTCCCATTATAAGTCCATGGGGGACACTCCTGTGTCATTGCAGGGCCTCCGTCTTCCATCTTAGGTCAGGTCTACACGGAGGTCTATGCGAATAGCATAGCTGAAGTGGATGTATCTTAGATCGACTTACCTGGGCATCCTCAGAGCGGCGAGTCAACCGCTGCTGCTCCCCCATCGACTCCACTTCCACCTCGCACGGCGGTGGAGTTCCAGAATTGACAGGGAGAGTGCTCGGGGATCGATTTATCATGTCTACACTAGATGTGATAAATCGATCCCTGATAGATTGATCACTACCCGCCCTTCCGCGGGTAGTCGTACCCTTATACTAGATAGTTCAAAAGCAGGTTGTTGTTTCCTCTGAGCAAAAGACTCCACCACCAAAACTTGTTTTCAATAGGATGCTGAGAATGCTGTCAGATTAAGTTTGACTCAAATCTAGGTCATGTGTAGGGAGGAAAAAATCTTTGATAAGACCTAAAACCATTATAATTGTGTTTCTATTAAATTAAAAATTAAGTAAAGTCCAGTGGAAACAGTGCTATGAATTTTTAAAGAAATAAACCACACCATCCTGTGTTCACAATCCAAATGTTGCTGCATAGAGACAGTACATGAGAAACTGAAAGTGAAGCTGACTTGAAACTGACTAGATATCCAAAGTGAAGTGATTGCCCTTTTCAGTTCATTGTATAACCTGAAAGAAATGCAAAGAGTAGACAGAGCATTAATGCTAAATTAGATTTTGAAAATTATTTCAGATTTCATACATTGCGGCGTTATTAAGAACTAGATAAATTAGAGAAGTGAGCTGGAACATCAAATCTGAACTGCTTCCTTCATCCCAGCTTGGAAAAGGATGGAGGAATGAATCTGGACCTATTCCTATATTTTTAGGGACAGGGTCACATCAGAAAACAAAAGGAGCCTAGTTTCTTGCATCTGGCTTGGATGCTGCCCAAAAAGACAGGAAAAAAATCATTTCCAAAACCACAATACTTCATACTTCATACTTTGAATCAAATGGTTTCAAAACACTTTAGAAAGGTGGATAAATGTAACTACCTACTTTGCATATAAAGTAACCAAGGCAGAGTGAAGTGAAGAGGTCGATTATTATAGGTCCCACTCAGTATGAGAAAAGATGTCAGCCTCTGGCCTCAACTGTCTCAGATAAGGTCACAGGTGATCAGCGAAGGGACTAAAACCCAGGTGTCGTGACTTTCAGACCCTGTGCTGTGTCCACTAATTCAGGGGTCTCAAACACATGGCCTACGGGCTGCATGCGGCCCACAGGATTATTTCCTGTGGCCCGCCAAGCTCCTCTCCCCTGCTCCTCTTCCCCCCAGCACGCCGTATCCCTGCTCCTCTGCTTACCTCCAGGCACTTCCCACTGCCAAACAGCTGTTTGGCCGTGCTTAGTGCTTTCCAGGAAGGAGCGGGGAGCTGTGCACTCAGGGGAAGAGATGGAGAAGAGGCAGAGCAGGGGTGGGGATTTGGGGAAGGGGTTGAAATGGGGGCGGGGAAGAGGTGGGAAGAGATGGGGAAGGGGCGGACCCTCATAGAAGGGGTGGTGGGGGGGTTGGGGATGGGCCTGGGGGCAGCGGGGGAGTGGTCAGTGATGCAGCCCTTGGGCCAGTGTATTAGTCCTTATGTGGCCCTCCTGGTGATTCCAGTTTGAGACCCCTGCACTAATTTGTGCTACCTCAAAAAAGATAGGGAGGTGACTTTTGCCATTGCAGGTAACTTTGAGCACTTGTGTCTTGTCTTCTTACTAACATCAAATCTGGCCTGTTTGTTGTATTTTCATCTAAAACATGCTCTACTATACAATCCTAGATAAAACAGCTACTCTTTCCATATGTGCTAATTTGCCCCTGTAAAAACTTGTCTCTTTCCTTTATGGAAGAGTACTGTAGAGTTTAATAGCAATGAAACCAAGACATTTTTCTAGGTAGTTAGTAAGGTTCTATAAAAATTGGGTTGAAAAACCCTATAAAATGTAATAGAAAATGACAGCCTTACATTGGAGGTTTTTAAATCATCCTAAGAAATTTAACAGAGGATGCTATCCCTGCTATAGAATTCCATAGGATGGTTCAGAAAAAAATCTATACTAAGGTTATTATTTTCTATTCAATTCTATAGGACCTTTCCATAAAAGTTAGGATCCTTCATTCTAATCCAATCCAACCCCCTAGAGGCAAGTTAGGAAATTGAATTTCATTTCTGTATCATGCAGTTTCCATCAGGAATTTTTTTTGGTTTTGTTTCACCTGCTAGGATTTCTAGCCATCCCACTTTCCATCCATTTTGTCAAGGTGCTGGCACAGTCACTGTGTTGCAGTGTATGTGAATTTGTGACATTTGAGGATGCACTAGTACCTGGTTACTTGTTCTTCACCTTAGAAATCCACCTGAATGTGCAAGTGTCCAAGATTTATTTTAGGCCTGCAAATGGGGCATAAAGTATGCCTAGTGCACAGGGATGTAAGTCAGGAAACCTGAAGTATATTACCAGCTCCTCTGCTGTCTTGGTATATTTGCTGGACAAATCGTGTCAATGTCATGTGCCTCAGTTTCCCCATCTGTCTTTTGGAAAGTATGTTGACATTTCATTCCCAGTGAATCCTGAATTGCAGAAAAGAGCCTTTTCCCATCATAAAGTTGAGAGGTGTACTCTACCAAGGATGGACTGGCTGCAGCAAAGGTCAGCATACTAGGCTATAAGGAAAGGCAATAGCAATCACCTCAGTCTTTCCCCTGTGCAGACCCTTGCTCCCACTCCATCCCTCAAGAAGCCCTCCAAATGCAACCCCTCAATGTCTGGTAAATATGGTATGATAAATATATAGTAGTTTTTCCTGGCTGGCACATATTAAAAATATGCCAAGGCAGGCAAAAATGGAAGACATTTATCACATAGGCAGGGATACTTTCACCTCTTCACAGTTCAGCTCAAGAGTTCACCTATCTCTCTGAAAAGAGGGCACTGCTCATGTGACCTGGTGTTCTTTTAGCCCTTCCTATCTTCTCTTAAGGGGAAGAGATCACACCATCACATGACCTGATTTCTTGGGACTGCCTCACCCTCCCACATACGGGAGGCTGTGAGCTCCCAGAGGAAGCAGAGTGTCTGGGAGATTTGGACTCATCCAGGAGACATGCCTGGGAGAGCTGGGCTCATCTGGAAGGAGAGTATTGAGAGGTCTCTTGTGAAAACTTTTCCTCCCATGTTAATTGTTGTGCTCAATTATAGCTAAATATGAGCCAATTGATAGAACTTTTCTTTCCTATTTTCTTTCTGGTACCACATGGTTTTTTACCCTGGGACTTCCCCTTGCCATCCACAGGCTGGCACCACGTGTCCCTAATAGAGACATGTCAATACTGTTTTTATTTTTTTGCATGGAGAATTCTTCTTTTTAACACAAGGGCTTAGAAATCTATACCTTAATGTGCTGCTCCAGCTGCCATGTTGTTTACCCTCCCCTTTTCCAGCGTCACAGAGAGCTCTGATAGGTAGACTGCACAGTGAAGTGGATCACAGTTCGACATGGAACGGGTCTGGCTGGAGGAAAGGCTACAGTTGGCCACTTTGAGTGCAGAGTGCATGGATCTTCAGGGACAATCCAGCTTTAAGGACTGATTAATTCCCTTCCCAGACTGTAGGACTAGAGCTGGGTCTGTAAAAGGGAGCTCAGAAGGATGCAGCTCTAGGAAGATTCCTGGGTTTGTTATGGAACCGAGTTGGGATGGGCTGCTGCTTCTCTGGAGCGTGGGTGAAGTTAGGCCTTGTTCTCTGGTTCAGGGAAGCCCTGCTGTATTTGTCCCTTAGAGGGGCAGGGAATTTCTTACATTTCCTTTTTTGCTTGGTGTGGCCAACTGCAAAGATGTTTAAAGTTCACTGACATGTGCAATATCATCTGTTGCTCTAAGTGGCCTGTGATGCTAGCAACACAGGACCCTAGCCTTGCAAAGGTCTGCATCTTTCCCTTCCATCATCATGACAAGAAATGCTGTTTGCCTCTGTATCTTTCTCCTTCACCCCACAGAAGATTTCTCCCATCTGCCAAGTCCCCACTGTCCTGCTAGAGAAGCACAACTTGATTCTACTTCTGACAGACCCTTCAGCAGCACTACCTCCCTTTAGCTAAGAGGACAACACAGAACTTCACTTTCTCTCCTGCACATTTTCCCCTCCTCCTCTTCTCTCTTTCAATCATTCTTGGTTCTCTCACACTATCTCTGTTTCCTGTAGGTTCTCTTCTTTCTTGTAGGCTGCTGTCTCTGTCTTTCCATCTCTGCCTCCACTTAGATTGCTAAATCCCTCTTTCTTTCCAATCCCTCCCCAGAATCCCCACAGGGCCACTTGTGCTCTTTTCTTCTTCAGAGTTATTTGATTACAGAACCCAGTCCTCTCCTGTCTGCTTGCTGCCCTTCATCTAGTGCTGGCTGAAGTGCTTTCTGTTCCCAATGACACTGCATGTGTAAGTAACCAGATTGGATTTGAGCACAAGGATTACAGCCAGAACAATAATGCCTTTGTAATGCTGTGGGGATTATTCTTCTCCTATGGAGTAAGACCTAAAGAGCAACACTACATCAGCAAGCAAACAGAACCTCCAGCTGTCAGTGCTGTAGCTCCTTTTAGAGACAAACACATGCTTGGCCAACTGCAATTCCCCTGAAGGCAGACACTTGGCACCCTTATTCCCATTGAAACACACTGTGATTCTGCATCATCATTTGACAGAGATGTGGTAGAGGATGTAAAGGGCCTTCTATTTCCATAGGACAAGTCCCCTCTCTAGCAATCCAGCAGCTCTGCCTAGTCCACCTTTGCTTTCAGTTTGTTCATCCTTCGTACTCCTTCTTCCTTTGATGGACGATTCCATAATTCTAGAAGAAAAAAAATCTCTTCTAATTTCTATCATATCCCCGACTTCTTGAACTTCCGTTCCTACCCCTTTCCTGTACCAAAGTGGTTCTCTGTAGGAGCCTTTCACACACTCTTATCATGCTTAGATCCCCATAAAGGCAACAGCTTTCAAGACTAAAACAAGTTCAGTTTCACCTCACTTTCCTCAGGAAAGGAATCCTTGTTCCCCAAAATCCTCAGTAATCATCTTTCTACCATTATCATTTCAGAATGCCTTTTCAATTGCAGCATATGAGCCAAATTCTGGTTCCATCAAGATCAATGGCAAAATGCCCTTTGGCTTGGCTGGGACCAGGAGTTGGTCTAGCATGTTTTGGAGTGATTCAGGGGCTATTTCATGAGCAACAGTACTGGGATCAGCACTCTATAGACCACAGAGAAAGAGATGGCCTGTCAACCAAGGAACTTACACTCTACGTTAACCAGCAAGTTTGGATAGATAATGCCATAGCAGCTTGTCAGATATCCAAGTACTGATTTATCCCTTTGTTTAGGTAATGTCCTACCCTTGATCCCCTGGCAGGACACCACTAATAGGTTTCATAGGGCAAGATGGGCTCTTAATAAGAAGAGAGTGTTCATTTAGTGCACAAGGTTAGTGAGGGAGTTCAAAGCTAAAGAGCCCAATGGAAGAAGGTCTGAATGTGAGAGTGGGAGAATGATGGAAAAGGATTGCTCAGGAGGGGATAGAATAGGGGCTTCTGGAAGTCAGGACTCTTCTATTCCCAGCTCTGTCACTGACTAGCTATGTGACCTTGGGTAAAAGTCATTTTAACTTATCTGAGCCTCAGTCTCTCCATGTGTAAAATGAGGATGAGAACTGCCTGTCCTATATGTGTAGTTGTGTTTGTAAAAGCACTTTGAGATGCTCAGATAGAGGTGCTCCTCGGAGAGCAGAGTGTTATAGTTTTCATAAAAGAAGGTAATGTTACTCCAAATACAAGTGTAAGGAAGAGAAGGACCAAGAAAATGTAATACTGCAGAAAGACTTGCTCCAACAAAGCCCATGGCCTCGCCTTCATCAGGCATTTTGAGGCTTAACGGCTTGTCCCAAAGCATTCCTCACTCATCTCACTGTCAACCAGTTCCTTAACAGGACTGCTGCTTACTCTCTTTAATACAAATTGAAATGTGCTTTTTTGAGTTCCCTTTAGGACAGATAATATACTCCTGGTTCCTTTGAATCCTGCTCCATTTCTTCCAGGCTCTTTTCACTTGTGCTAAAGAGGGTCAAAAAGATTCAGATTCCAACAGCAAAGAGCTTTTGATAATTCTTATAAAGACTGGGCAGGATTTTTACCACCTACAAGCAGTGCTGCATTCATAATTACCTACTGGAATGGGACAGGAACCTCCATGCCACCTGCTGACATTGAGATGACTATGACTTTGGGGATGGAATGCCATCTCCTTTCTGGTTTAGTCTCTGATTTTGAATTACACAGATAGCTTTTACATTAGTTCCATCTCAGGAAGCAGTGAGTGCTCGTGTTATGTAATATAATCTTAGTCTCTCAAGGATTCTGTTCTGTCCTCTTTTGTACTGCCAGATGGCATAGAATATCCATTCTCTCTGGAGAGATGTTCATATACATATAGCAGCTGGATTTATGGTGGTTTGCTCTGTAACTGGGCACTGTTGTTCCTTGGCATTTGGCTCCTGCAGATCGTCTAGCTCTTTAGTATTCAGTCGATACCACACAGCCTCTTGCCTTACACTGCGATCCCAAGATTAAACTGCGTCTGCAAGAGGACATAAGTGAAGAACTTTAAAAGCAAATTTGAAAGGAAAATCTATTTCAGATTCTCCAAACATGTTCCTTCCCTGCTGAGACCCAGGCCTGGATTAATGAACAACAGGTGTTAGATCCATGCTCACACTCTGTCCCATTCTGCATGGCTCATAGCTGCATTGTTATTGACTCAGTTAGTGGAGCTGTTTCTTACCTTCATTCCTGAAATGCTCTCCAAAGTGATGAATCACACACCTGCATAAGTGACTCCCTTCCCACAAATGAGGCATCTGCTCAAAATCCTGCAGTGCTCAGTTGATTGAGACAGGGAACTATAATCCATCTGCTGGCAGTGATATCACCACAGTCCCCTGAAATAGCCCCAAGAACTTAATGCTTCTTCACAGCAAGCAATGTCAAATAGGACTCAGTGTTGTGAACTTCCTCACAGCAGTGCGTTGTCAGTGCCAGTTGGGACTTCAGGAATGCCAGCTTCTCTAAAAGCAGTACCACGACAGTATCCTAACTCCAGCTCTATGGGCTTCTCTGAAGCACGCCTAATGTCTGTATGAGTTCCTCATTATGGATTGTCTCATACCAGTGTGCTGCTGAGTGTGAGCTTCCTTGCTGAAATGCCTCTTCATTATCCATGAGTTCTCCAGCTAGAGTAGTTCTAGCGAGGACTCTGCCTCTCATACATGTAACCAGACTACTTCTGGAGTCCAGTTCTAGTTTAATATTATAAAATATGATCCATCAGCTGGGCTGTAATTAAGAGCTAGAATGACAGCATGGATTTGAACAGGAAATTGCTACTGGACAAGTGTATTCATCACAATAACCACTATCACAACTGGCACCAATTAGCCATAGAAACTGGACTCTTCTCTTGACCCTAGAGAGGGCTTGAGGCATATTGTGAGAGAATCTTGCACTGCGGCTGAACATGCTGTACCCATTCTGCAGCTAAGCACCTTCAGTCTCCAGGAGTGTTAATGAAACATAAACACAGCATGCAAAAGTTGGGGAAGGGGAAAAAAGTGTGGCCTTTACTTACTGAGAACATGTCTGATTGGAACATTTAGCACTTATCTTTGTCCAACAACAATTAATTAAATTTTAAAGCCCCTTTTCAAACCTGGCACCCTTTGAGAATAATGTCCTGGGTTTGATTACAGTAAAACTTGAGACACCAATTTCTTAGAAACAAACGTTTCTTTATTTTTATAATGGCCCTGAACCAAGGCCCCAGATACATTACCAGGCTTACATCTGAGTTCAGGGGAAGAAGCTATCCCTAAAATAGTCTGAACAACTGACTCCAACCCCCCGGAACTTTGAAAACATTGGGATTTGGATCAGGAATCTGAACCTCCACCATTGGGAGTGTTTGGAGCCAGGGATTTGTTTCTGCCATTATACCAGTAAGAAGTTTGGATCCAAGTCTAAGATCTACTACTTAAGCAGTTTGAGCTCCCTAAAAACAGTGCTCAGAAAGTGCCTGCCAGAACTGTGGGATGTGGAGTCCCTGACTGCAGTGCTACCCGCCACTTTCATAGCTGTGGCATCCTCACAGCAATGCACCAGTGGAAGCCATCACTACACCAACAGGAGCTTTCTCACTGCAGTGCCTTTAACTCAGCTAGCACCCCAGCTGCGTGAGCTTCCCCATAGCAGTGCCCTGCCTCTGCCCTCTGCAGTGTGAGCTTCCCCACAGCAGTGCCCTGCCTCTGCCCTCTGGAGTGTGAGCTTCCACACAGCAGTGCCCTGTCTCTGCCCTCTGGAGTGTGAGCTTCCCCACAGCAGTGCCCTGCCTCTGCCCTCTGGAGTGTGAGCTTCTGCACAGCAGTGCCCTGCCTCTGCCCTCTGGAGTGTGAGCTTCTGCACAGCAGTGTCCTACCCCTGCCCTATGCAGGGTGAGCTTCCCCACAGCAGTGCCCTGACCTCTGCAATGTGAGAGTCCCCACAGCAGTGCCAAACTTTGTTTCTTCTCAGTAGCCTCTTTTAGTCCCTTTTCTGCTGTCGCTTTCCTCTCCCGCTCATGCTCACAGAGGAGCTGGGCCGGGGCTGCTTGGAAAGTTGACCCCCTGCAAGTCAGGGCGGGGGCCGGTTACCGAGACCAGGGAAGGAGTTCGTCCTTGGTTGCTCATGGTGATGCTCATTTTCTGCCGGACACCGAGCCGGCTCCCTCAGCCTCTCCGCGTGGGCGAGCGGGACGGGTTCGGGTTTCAGGCGCTCGGGCTCCCCCTTCGCGTTCCCGCCCCGCCCGCTCCCCTCTTACAAATCCATGCAGCTGCCGCAGCGATCCCCATCCTCCCCCTGCCTGCCGGGAAGCTGCAGACAGCGCAGCCGGGCTGGGTGGGAGCCGCCTGCTGCCCTCCGCAGCCAGCCGGGAGGTGCCGCTCCGCGCCCGCCAGTCGCCCCGGAGCGCCCCGCTTCTCCGCGCTCGCCTGGCCGGCCCGGCTCCTCCGGCTGGGGCGGGGAGGAGGAGACTGAGCGCCTCACCTGAAGGAGCCGCGCGTCGCCCCCGTGGGGAGGGGGAGGCGAGGCGGCTGCCGAGGAGACGGTCCCGCCAGCCCCCGGCTTCCCAGGCCATTGTCTGGAGCTGTCACATGGGCGGCGGGGCTGAATTTAAGCGGGTTTCCGAAGGACATGCCACGAGCACTTCCCCCCGCCTGCGGGCACTGCCGGGCGCAGAGCGCCCCCCGCACCGCCGCCGCCGCCGCCGCGGGCTGGAAGCGGCTCCCGTAGCCTCCCCGAGATGAGCTCGCCCATTGCGAAGAGCGAATCCAGGACTTCGCTGCTGAAGGCCGGGGGGAGCCGGAGGGCTGCGGCGGGAGCCGAGCCCCAGCCCGGGAAGAGCCATGCCCGGGACGGGAAAGGGCAACCCCGGCGCCCAGCGAGGGAGCTGAGCGGCCAGGAGCAGCTTCCTGGGGACCCCAGTGCCAGGAGGCCACTTTGCCAGCCGGGAGTGAGGGACAGTGGCGGGAAGGGGCTCAGGAAGCAGTCACATGGCCAGGGCCCGCCGGAGCCCGCAGGAGGAGGACCGAGCAGAGGCAGCAGCAAGGAACAAGCGAGGACATCTCGGCATCATCCCCACCCTCACCATCCCCACCAGCAGCAGCAGCATCCCAGCCAGGACCAGCGGCAGCGGCACACCCGGCGGGACGGGGGGGAGAGGGAGGAGGACTTTTGCTTCGGTCACAGAGAGGGGTCGAGCAGAGAGTCCCTAAAGCTCTCGGGAAGCTCGTCCCCGCTGTCCAAATCCAGCAGCAAGTCCTCCACCAAGTCCAACAGCAGCGACAGGGCCGGGGAAGCAGACCCCCTCTTCCACCAGCTGCACCCCATCCTCAGCTCCGTCTTTGGCCAGGTAAGGACCAGAGTGTCTCACACCCGCCCTCCTCCCGCAGCCCCCCGCGCCTTTCGGTCCCTTTACCCATCTTTGGCGCCTGTGCTTTGGAGATCCGCTCGCGGCTGTCAATGCACTGCTTCCTGGCTGCCTCTGCAAAACTTCGCGGAGCCATTTGCATCACAGTGGTGCAAAGTTAAAGGGGCGTCTTCCTGGCAATTGTGAACTAGGGTGCGTGTGTTTGTACCACGGGCGGGCATGGGATAGGCTCAGGTGTGCGGGCTGGGAGTCGGCACTATTGCGAGTGTCTGGTGATAAAAAGCGGGCGGGGGTGTCTGTGCGTTTGTGTCTTCCCTACCGAAAGAGCAACCCCGTCAGATCAACGGCTTATAGGGATTCCCCTGGGAGGCGGACGCTGCCGCCGCTGCCCTAGTCTCTGCAGTGACAAAGGGGTCTTTCTGGTCGGCTCTGCGTGTGCTACGCCCAGTGTGGCGCTCAGAGATATCAGGCGATTCATTATATTTCATCCCAGCAAGGAAGTGAATCCCACCCCTCACCCCATCCCCCTCTCTCCTTGGGTCACGGAAAATCCAGTCTTTGTCTGGGCTAAATTGTGGCTGTGTCGGGGCGGGGAGTGGGGGGGGGGCAGTCAAAGAATCTGATCTGAAAAATAAATGCAGATATTAGAGTCTTTCTCTCTCGACCTTTCTTTTCTTTACCTGTTTACTTCTCCTTAAGGTACATTTAGGTGCAATGAGAATATGAATCATTTGTGGTGGCAGAGCTGTCAGAAGAAGGGAGGGAGACAAACAATTCTCCTGACCCAATTCGGAAACTCTCTCAGTCAGTGTGTTGAGCTGGAACAGATGCTTTCAGTGTTTGCAAGCTCTTTCTGTGCAAAGCTGTTGTTTTTAACTGCGCCTGGTAATGAAATTACCCCTGACAGGGCCACTCTTTAAAAGTGAAGAGGTAAAGGGAGCCTCACTTCCAATTTTCATTTAGAGCCATTATGGGATGTTACTGGGGAATGTAATCTCCAGGAAGATTAATGTAACTGCAATCTCCCAGAAGCACAACTGTAGGTATAAACCAGTAGCCTGAAGTGCTAAATTCCGGTACAGGGAGTGATCAGTGAAACCAGAACTAGGATTTGTGGTTTTGTTTAGAACTGTCTAGTCAAGTTGGGATGGTGGAGAGAGGGATGGAGGAGCAGAATCTTAGTAGTCAAGAGCAAGGACAGTGTGCACCAGGTCTGTTTAGTTCAGTGGCAGAAAGTGCTGTCTACCTCTGATAACCTTGACTGCACTGAAGAAAATCAAACCTCAAACCTCATCTGTTCCCCTTCCCAGGACTTTGCATAATCAACAATTGTTTCTTTGTTGGGATATGAATATTATTGTTGCAGTGGACTCAGAGTTAGTATTTTCCCCCAGCCCCACAAACAGGACATCAAAGCTCAGGGATAAAACGTTTCAGTAGCAACAGCCAGGGTCCTGGGCAGTGCCTGTGCTCAATTACATGACAAAGAACAATATGCCACCAGCATATCTGGAAATCGATGGGCTAAATTCTGTCCAGTTACATCTCTGCAACCTGGCTGACATCAGTGGGGATGTAACTGAGTGTGGAATTTAGCTCTGTAGCACTGCATGGCCTCAAAGTATCAGAACCACAAAATAAATCCGTGCCAGGGTCCCCAACACATAAGCCACTGTCTACCTAGTTCTGAATTTACTTTTTCCCACTGATGGAAACTGGCTCTGAATAGAATCCTTATTATATCAGTGTTGCCTGCCCACCTTCAGGTGTCACCATCTTCTACTGCGTGCCATAAACTCTGCAAGATTTAGTCCTCCCAGTTCAGTAATTCTGATTTGCTTACAAGAAAGAAGGGCACGGGTGAAATGCTGCTTCTGGTTCTTTTACCCAGTGCATAGCCCCTGTGCTTGTGAACAAACAGAGATCTTTCTTCATAGCCCGACATTCTGTATCTGTGTCTGTCTGCCTCTTGCCTTCTCGGAAAGGATTTAGACGAAATGACCATTCAATGGATAATATAAGACAGGAGTGTGGCGTGGGCTGTAGTAGGAACATTTGGGAATGAGTGAACACAGGAATGCCCTGGTAGCTACAGCATGGAATGCAGAAATAGTTGAATGCAGGAGCGCGGCACAAAGCAAAGAAAATTGTAATTGTAAAGTTCAGGAATGGATGGAGGCCTAAGACAGAAGCAAGTGCAAGTTTTGTCATAGTACTAGAAGGGATGGAGGCTGTATCCCAGAAGTGAATATTAGCAGTTGGATAGAAATGTGAGTTTGCATAGTAGAGGAGGACAGGACAGGAGTCCAAGTTTCAATCATGGGTGGACGCAGCATCACAGGGATGCAGTAATGCCCAGGATCGCAGTATAGCACTGCAGGAGCTGCAACACCCATTTATTATACGCTGTCATTAGAAGAGAGCAACAGCACCTTAGAATAAACAGTTTCTTTAGTCCAGGAACTTCTAGCTAACACACCCAGCCCACTGTGTTGTTATCACACAGTGAATGAAGCAGTTAAAATACATTTCCAGTTATACATTAGGAGGGGAGCACAATGCTACAGGTTTTCAGCAATGACAAAGCATGATCCGAGGCACCAGTATGTGTTGCCCCAATGATACACAATCAAAACGTCCTCCTATACTTATATAGTGGTCCAATGATATGGTCGCGTATGCAGAATACTACAGTGGTACAATCAGACTGGCAGAAAATGATGCAAGGATGACTTCACACAGTATGCCATTATTGCAGTAGAAGTGTGAGATAGCAGCCCAGGACTCCAGAGTTGTGTCTTAGGCAGATAGATTTGTAACTGTACAGGAAGAAACAAGAGCCTGGACAGAAGTGCTATAAATATATAACTGGTGTGTTAGCACAGCTGTGTGGTGCATTGATGGTGTATGCTACAGGCTAAGGCATGGTACTGTCAGAGTATGGTAATGCAGAAAGAAGTATTTTATTAACTACACTCAAGGTACACTGGTATTATATAGAAAGCAATAATGCTATTTCAGTGCATCATACTATACTGTAGTACTCCAGTGGTGCATGGATAAACAGATGTGAGGTGGTGTAATAGTGTATTAGTATAAGGCACGGTGTCACATTAGGCTAATGACATATTAGTGTGTTGGCTCTGTGGAGCAAAACATAATATTATAAAAGCATTTTAGTGTGGTACTTATGCTTGGGTGTTGTACAGCACCAGAGCGACTTGATAGTATGGTCCTGACAATGCAGTAATATAATAACACAGTCCTGGGGCAGTATAAGGAAGTGATACTGGTGCAGTGTGTGCACATTTTGGCAGTTCAAGGATGGGATATTTGTGTAGTTTTGTAGCTTGGCAGCACAGTGGTGTATCAGGTTGGCAGTCTAATGATGGAGTAATATAATATTGTAAAGGCGTGATATCCTGTCTCATGGCAGTTGCATTCAGTGTGATGTTAGCACAGGACTGTGCCAGTCTGGCAGTGCAGTTTTGTTGTAATACCATAAAACAGTGAGTGAGATGTTAATAGAGTGCTGGAGGGGAGGATTAGTGTGAATTAGTGAGAGTAAAATTAGTGCAGTTTTATGGAAATAAAATTTTGTACAGTGAATTTAATGCAGTGTTGTTATGGTCCAGGAGATAGCAGGGCAGAATAGATAGCACTGCAGCGTTAGCGTGGCAGCAGGGACAGTGGTGCAGGGATAGCAGGGCAGAAGGGATAGCACTGCAGCGTTAGCGTGGCAGTAGGGATAGTGGTACAGGGATAGCAGGGCAGAAGGGATAGCACTGCAGCGTTAGTGTGGCAGTAGCGATAGTGGTACAGGGATAGCAGGGCAGAAGGGATAGCACTGCAGCGTTAGCGTGGCAGTAGGGATAGTGGTGCAGGGATAGCAGGGCAGAAGGGATAGCACTGCAGCGTTAGCGTGGCAGTAGGGATAGTGGTACTGGGATAGCAGGGCAGAAGGGATAGCACTGCAGCGTTAGCGTGGCAGTAGGGATAGTGGTACTGGGATAGCAGGGCAGAAGGGATAGCACTGCAGTGTTAGCGTGGCAGTAGGGATAGTGGTACAGGGATAGCAGGGCAGAAGGGATAGCACTGCAGCGTTAGCGTGGCAGTAGGGATAGTGGTACAGGGATAGCAGGGCAGAAGGGATAGCACTGCAGTGTTAGCGTGGCAGTAGGGATAGTGGTACTGGGATAGCAGGGCAGAATAGATAGCACTGCAGTGTTAGCGTGGCAGTAGGGATAGTGGTACAGGGATAGCAGGGCAGAAGGGATAGCACTGCAGTGTTAGCGTGGCAGTAGGGATAGTGGTACTGGGATAGCAGGGCAGAAGGGATAGCACTGCAGCGTTAGCGTGGCAGTAGGGATAGTGGTACAGGGATAGCAGGGCAGAAGGGATAGCACTGCAGTGTTAGCGTGGCAGTAGGGATAGTGGTACTGGGATAGCAGGGCAGAAGGGATAGCACTGCAGCGTTAGCGTGGCAGTAGGGATAGTGGTGCAGGGATAGCAGGGCAGAAGGGATAGCACTGCAGCGTTAGCGTGGCAGTAGGGACAGTGGTGCAGGGATAGCAGGGCAGAAGGGATAGCACTGCAGTGTTAGCGTGGCAGTAGGGATAGTGGTGCAGGGATAGCAGGGCAGAAGGGATAGCACTGCAGTGTTAGCGTGGCAGTAGCGATAGTGGTACAGGGATAGCAGGGCAGAAGGGATAGCACTGCAGTGTTAGTGTGGCAGTAGGGATAGTGGTGCAGGGATAGCAGGGCAGAAGGGATAGCACTGCAGTGTTAGCGTGGCAGTAGCGATAGTGGTACAGGGATAGCAGGGCAGAAGGGATAGCACTGCAGCGTTAGCGTGGCAGTAGGGATAGTGGTACTGGGATAGCAGGGCAGAAGGGATAGCACTGCAGTGTTAGTGTGGCAGTAGGGATAGTGGTCCAGGAGATAGCAGGGCAGAAGAGATAGCACTGCAGTGTTAGCGTGGCAGCAGGGACAGTGGTGCAGGGATAGCAGGGCAGAAGGGATAGCACTGCAGCGTTAGCGTGGCAGCAGGGACAGTGGTGCAGGGATAGCAGGGCAGAAGGGATAAGGTGTAACAGTAGCTTGGCAGCAAGGATAGTAGTCCACGGGTAGTCTGACAGCATGGAAAGGGGTGCATCATTAGTGTGTCAGCGGGGATAGCTGTCAGGGGTCACATCTCAGTGGGATAGAGGCACTGCAGTAGCATGTCAGCAGGGACAGTGTTGCAGCTGTAGCATGCCAGGGATAGGGATGCAGTGGTAATGTGCCCGCAGGACAGCATGGCAGCAGGGATAGTGGTGCTGCAGTAGTGTGGCAGCGGTAGTCTGGGAGCAGGATAGCAGTGCAGCAATAGCCTGGTAGCATAGCAATGTAATAGTGTGGCAGCAAGGATAGCAGAGCAGTTGTAGCATAACTCCAGTTCTCTCTCGTTTAGTTCTGTTGGCTCCACGGTACTGGCGCTTTGAGCAGAGCCTTTCCTGACATTTGCCATGCAATATTAATTTGTAAGTGATCCCGTCACGTGAGACCCGGCAGTTTTCAGAGCTGTTTTGCTTTCACGCCCTGCCTGGCTGTTAAATTTTTTAATGAAGTGATTTCCCAACAGTTTTCTGTCAACTGCTTTCTAATAGCCTGGGGATCATGCGGGTCAGAGAAAGCCATAAGGGCCTATCAAATATTTACAGGCTCTGCCTGAAAGTACCCAGGGCCAAAGGGCCTGTTGTATTTCTATCTGCAGAAGCCATGAGAGGCTTTATTTTTCTTGATGTCTATAGCTCCACTCCCAGATCAGGTCTTAATTCTAGTGACCCAATGAACATTAAACAGGAAGAGGAGAAAGATCTTGTTTGCAGACCCCATTTTTCTTTTTCTTTCCCATATCCTTGTCTGTCTTCTTCCAATGTCTTCAGAGTTTACTAGTAGAAGAGCAGTGGAATCAGGGTGCGTCATGGATCAAACCATAGTGAAGGGAACTAGCCCTGCTTATCAGGTGGTTGCAGTTCCAAGCTGTTTGGGTGAGTAACTGCCATAAAGAACACTCTTCTCCAAAAAGACCCAGAAACTTCAAGGCAAGAGAATATTTCCCAGCCACCCACAGAGAAGGAGTGAGCACTTTCTCCCTATTCTCCATGTTATCCTGAGGTCCTTACTAAAGCAAAACTCTCATAGACATCACCGGGAACTCTAGTTCCTATGGATTTGAATGGGAGTGTTGCCTGACTAGGAACTGCTGCTTCAGACCCACAACTAAGAGCCCTCTAAGCAGAAATGCCGAGGGATACTCCTCAATCTGAATGCCGAGAGAGAGCAGGAGAGTCATTTATATTTCAGTGATGGAAGTTCCTGGATCCCAGACTGTCTTACGTAGATGTGTGTGAATGCTGGAGGCCCGTGCAAACTGTGTTGTGTTACAGAAGAGGGGATGTCATTGTCTTGCAGGGATAGAGTCTCTTGGATGTAGTCCTAGGCTGTGCTGTAGCAGAGCTGAGCAGTCATGTCTCAATGTTTATGGTGAACTGAGGAGACTAGTTCTCACAGCTGCACATTTAGGATGTGAGAGTCACAAAATCATTTGGAGGGGAAGGGATTTCTTCAGTGGATCATAGTCCAGTCCCCACATTAGCACTTACTCCATTAAGCCTCCTTCCTAGCTGATGAAACAGTGCACAGTGTAACACAGAGTAAAAGAGTAATACAGAGTAAAACAGAAGAGGGAAGCATAATCTCCTCTCCTGCTGCTTTTCTCTGACTGGACTATTATTCTTGCTGCATTTATTGTGGTGTCTGTGAGGTCCTGTTTGAGACATAGAATGCACATCCTGGTAGCCGAGAGCAAACTTGCAGAAGGGAGACAGCTGGTTTTGACACCGACATCTAGCATGAATCCAGTGCTGTGACTCTGGTTTCAGGGGAAGGGTCAGGATTGTGATCCAAGGAAGATCTACACCAAGGGATCTTGTTCTCGGCTTCATTTTCCTACACCAAACATTTCCTCTCTGCCCCATTCCACTCTTGAGACCCTCCCTACTTTCTGTCCCTGGGGGGATTCTTCCACTCCCTTCAAGGGGACCATGCCTAGTGAGGCCAATGAGGGAGGTTCTGCTCTGTCAGTGTCACCAAGGCGCCCTCTGCTGCTGGCCAGCAGAATTCACTACAGTCTCATGGACTCCTCCTGAGGGTCGAAATGACAGTCTGGACCTATACATAGAATGCTTCCGCCGACGTGCACAGGCAGAAATAGTGGAAAAACAACATCGCCTGCCTCACAACCTAAATCGTGCAGAATGCAATGCTACCCACAGCCTCAGAAACAACCCTGACATCATTATCAAAGAGGCTGATAAAGGAGGTGCTGTTGTCATCATGGACAGGTCAGACTACCAAAAGGAGGCTACCAGACAACTCTCCAATACCAATTTCTACAGGCCACTTCCCTACGATCCCACTGAGGAATATACTAAGAAACTGCACCACCTACTCAGGACTCTCCCTGCACTAACACAGGAACAAATTAATATACCCTTAGAGCCCCGACCGGGGTTATTCTATCTACTACCCAAGATCCACAAACCTGGGAACCCTGGACGCCCCATCATCTCGGGCATTGGCACTCTCACTGAAGGACTGTCTGGATATGTAGACTCTCTACTCAGACCCTATGCCACCAGCACTCCCAGCTATCTCCGTGATACCACTGACTTCCTGAGGAAACTACAATGCATTGGTGACCTTCCAGAAAACACCATCCTAGCCACCATGGATGTAGAGGCTCTCTACACAAACATCCCACACAAAGATGGAATACAAGCTGTCCGGAATAGTATCCCTGATGATGCCACAGCACAGGTGGTTGCTGAGCTCTGTGACTTTATCCTCACACACAACTATTTCAAATTTGGTGACAATATATACCTCCAGACCAGCGGGACTGCTATGGGCACCCGCATGGCCCCACAGTATGCCAACATCTTTATGGCAGACCTGGAACAACGCTTCCTCAACTCTCGTCCACTCACACCCCTTCTCTATCTACGCTACATTGATGACATCTTCATCATCTGGACCCATGGGAAAGAAACTCTGGAAGAATTCCACCATGACTTCAACAGCTTCCACCCCAACATCCACCTCAGTCTGGACCAGTCCACACAGGAAATCCACTTCCTAGACACCACAGTGCAAATTAATGACGGCCACATCGACACCACCCTATACCGAAAACCTACCGACAGCTATGCCTACCTTCATGCCACCAGCTTCCATCCCGGACATACCACACGATCCATTGTCTACAGCCAAGCACTGAGGTACAATCGGATTTGCTCCAACCCCTCAGACAGAGACCAACACCTACGAGATCTTCACCAGGCTTTCTCAAAACTACAATACCCACACAAGGAAATAAGGACACAGATCAACAGAGCCAGACGTGTACCCAGAAGCCTGCTGCTACAAGACAAGCCCAAGAAAAAAAACAACAGAACACCACTGGCCATCACCTACAGTCCTCAGTTAAAACCTTTGCAACGCATCATCAGTGACCTACAACCCATCCTGGACAATAATCCCTCACTTTCAAAAGCCTTGGGAGGAAGGCCAGTCCTGGCACACAGACAACCTGCCAACCTTAAACAAATTCTCAACAGCAACAGCACACTGCACCACAATAACTCCAACTCAGGAACCAATCCATGCAACAAACCTCGATGCCAACTCTGCCCACATATCTACACCAGCAACACCATCACAGGACCTAACCAGATCAACCATACCATCACTGGCTCATTCACCTGTACATCAACCAATGTCATATATGCCATTATATGCCACCAGTGTCCCTCTGCTATGTACATCGGCCAAACTGGACAGTCCCTACGAAAAAGGATAAATGCACACAAATCAGATATTAGGAATGGCAATATACAAAAACCTGTAGGGGAACACTTCAACCTGCCTGGACACACTATTACAGATTTAAAGGTCACCATTCTGCAGAAAGGGAACTTCAGATCCAGACTGCAAAGAGAGACTGCAGAGCTTCAATTCATTTGCAAATTCAGCACACACACTTTGGGATTGAACCGGGATCTACAATGGTTGGCTAATTACAGACATTGTTTCTCATCTCTCCATGTCCACACACCCCATTCAAATGCTAGACGAATAATCCACACTCCCTGATCGGAGATAACAAGCTGGCTCAGCTTAATTGGACTAACCTTTTCACCTCCCACCTGGCTCTTACCTACTTTTCTATAACTGCCTGTTTGTGAACACTTCTACTGCCTGCATCCGACGAAGTGGGTATTAGCCCACGAAAGCTCATGCTTCAAAACTTTATAGTTAGTCTTTAAGGTGCCACAGGACTTTGTTAACACTACAGTCTCAGTGTAGGTTTCTCTTTAGGAGACTTCTTTGTATTCTAGTCTCCAACCCCAAACTTCCAAGGGCTCTTCCCCTTACTGACCCCATCTTGCCACACTTTCAGAGATTCACCCACCAACCGTTAGGATTAGAGCAGGAAGGCAATGATGAATTGTAGGAGGATGTGACGAATGCAGCCCCCAAGTCCTCTCCAACTTGTTAACGGGACAGGAGGTATTTAAGTTCAGCAGTTCCTTCCTCCCACAGAGGATGTAGTGATAATTATCTGCCCTCATTATCCAACAGGTATTTAGTACAGAAGATGTTGCATGGTAGAAGAAGAGTA
The DNA here is from genome assembly GCA_032164245.1 of Sternotherus odoratus. Classification (NCBI taxonomy): domain Eukaryota; kingdom Metazoa; phylum Chordata; order Testudines; family Kinosternidae; genus Sternotherus; species Sternotherus odoratus. Next base: position 5,128,916 of record JAVMKO010000015.1, on the reverse strand, counting down.
CACATGGCCACAACCACTACACAAGTATATGCCTGTGTGCACACTCACATACACATCCTATATGTATACACACAGTCGACATAAGCGACAAAGAGTCCTGTGTCACCTTATAGACTAACAAATGTATTGGAGCATAAGCTTTCGTGGGCTAATACCCACTTCGTTAGATGCATGCAGTGGAAATGTACAGAGGCAGGTATAAATATGTAGGCAAGAATCAGGCTAGTGATAGCAAGGTTAGTTCAATCAGGCTAGAGATAACAAGGGTAGTTCAATCAGGGAGGATGAGGCCCTCTTCTAGCAGCTGATCTGGAGGTGTGAACACCAAGACAGGAGAAACTGCTTTTGTAGTTGGCTAGCCATTCGTAGTCTTTGTTTAATCCTGAGTTGATGGTGTCAAATTTGCAAATGAACTGTAGCTCAGCAGTTTATCTTTGAAGTCTCGTCTTGAAGTTTTTTTGCTTCAGGATGGCTACCTTTAAATCTGCTATTGTGTGTCCAGGGAGATTAAAGTGTTCACTTACAGATTTTTGTATATTGCCATTCCTAATATCTGATTTGTGTCCATTTATCCTTTTACGTAGGGACTGTCCAGTTTGGCCAATGTACATAGCAGAGGGGCATTGCTGGCACATGATGGCATATATTACATTGGTAGACGTGCTGGTTAGGTCCCGTGATGGTGTCACTGGTGTAGATATGTGGGCAGAGTTGGCATCGAGGTTTGTTGCATGGATTGGTTCCTGAGTTAGAGTTATTATGGTGCGGTGTGTAGTTGCTGGTGAGAATATGCTTGAGGTTGGCAGGTTGTCTTTGAGTGAGGACTGGCCTGCCTCCCAAGGCCTGTGAAAGTGAGGGATCGTTGTTCAGGATGGGTTGTAGATCACTGATGATGCGTTGGAGAGGTTTTAGCTGAGGACTGTAAGTGATGGCCAGTGGTGTTCTGTTGTTTTCTTTTTTGGGCTTGTCTTGCAGCATCAGGCTTCTGGGTACACATCTGTCTTTGTTGATCTGTTTCCTTATTTCCTCGTGCGGATATTGTACTTTTGAGAATGCTTGGTGAAGAACTTGTAGGTGTTGATCTCTGTCTGAGGGGTTGGAGCAAATACGGTTGTACCTCAGTGCTTGGCTGTAGACAATGGATCGTGTGGTGTGTCCGGGATGGAAGCTGGAGGCATGAAGGTAGGCATAGCTGTTGGTAGGTTTTACCGAAAAGGGTGGTGTTAATGTGACCGTCACTTATTTGCACTTCTTTTGTATAGGCAATTAAAGAAGAATACTCTGATTTTCAGATGTGCTCAGCACCCACTGACTGACATCTTCCACTGGACAAGGAAGGAGGGACTTGTGGTTAATGTGCAGAATTGGGAGATTCCCATTGCTTCTAGCTATCCTAAAGACCTTGGGCAAGTAACCCTGCTTATACCTTTGTTCCCTGTCTGTACAGTGGGGATAATACCTACCTCACAATGGTGTTTGTAGGCTTAATTCACTAATGTCTTTCAGCTCCTCAGCTGGAAGGCACTAGAGATATGCAGAGTTTATTCACAGAGCCCCCTGTGTGTTATGAACACAGAAAAACACGGTTTCACTTGAGAGCATATCCATGCAGTCTACCCTTTGCTCAGCAGGGGGAAGAATTTATCACATTAATTGCTTCTAAAGAGCCTGAGGGATGGAAGCCAAGCACACCGAAGCCCTCTGAGAGGCAATGGGCAAGATTCCTGTGCTCAGGACCTCTGCCAGGGAGCACTCATTTTGTTAGTGACGTATTTTTAAAATAGATCTTTATTTTTTGAGGATTTGGTAAAAACATAAAAGTAAAACCAAGCTAAACAAATATCCATCATTGCTCTGCTCATCAAATATACAGCATAATATCGAATCCACTGACATGCACAAGGATGCACAAACTTGGATCAGGCTCATCTTTTTGGAGAAAAAAAATGTGCCCTCTAAATTACCCCAATGTAGGTTTCAAGGACTATGTATTGCCTTGACTTATGTTTCATGAAGTATCATTGGAGTCAAAGGTGTAAATCATGGAAGAGTTTGGCACCAGGTACACTGCAGATCCTGTGTATTTGTCACCAAAATTAGCTGTAGTTCTTTCCGGCATCACAGCTCCAGTTGCTGTTTTCCTCTGATGAGCCGTGAGTGGTATTGATTTCTGATAACAAGCAACTGTATGATGTATATCCAGTAAAAGATGCTTAGCTAACTTTGGTCTCCCTTTTAATTATCTATTGACATCTGTGTGACCTTGCAGATAGTCAGCAGGATCCATAGACCTGAATCACCCTTCTATTCCAGTTCAAGATCCCTTTTTGGAATAGAGGCAAACAGCTGTTACAATTGGTGTGGTCCTGTGCAATTGTTTAGTAGACTACTGTATAGAGGTGAGGCTATAAAACTCAATACATCTGTGACTCATGTCACCATTAAATCAAAAGTGCTGAAATATTCTAATCTCTACACTACCTGTCCCTTACTTAATATACTTTGCACATCTATACCCTCTTGCAACGACACTGGGAAGGGATATACATGGATCACGTCATCGCATACTGATATGCAGCCTCCATTCTGGGGTAGAATGTGACAGCCATGTAACACTGCAGAGCAACATGACACAACTGTTCAGAACAGGAAGTAAAGAAGAAACGTGTATTCACTTAAAAAACTGGAGGGGGAATGTCAGAAGGCAGAATATGATCACCCAAGTTGGAATTTGACCAGGAGACCTCACCCTGGGGCAACACTTTGAGTCGTACAAAATGTCTCATTGGATCTTTAATGAGTGCACATGATCAGGACCTTGGTTTTATGATGACATCTCCAGTCTCATACCATTTTGCAATGTCACACTAGGGTATTGGTTTAGTGATGACTCCAAGGGTAGAGCACCACTTGTCTAGTCACCAGCACCATTGACTGCAGCACTTAGTGTCTCACCAGGTACAGACTCAGGTTGACCCTGGGATTCGAGGATAAGTAGTGCTTTCTGCAATGTCGTGTTCTTTTCCAGACAGTGTGACTGATTCTCATTTCCCCTATTCTTGAGTTTAGGGCAAGGATGGGCACCGAGGGGAAAGGTTGTTTAAACTAGAGAGTCATTTCCACTTCACAGTGTGTAACTGAGATTCAGGCCCACTGCTTTTCTTTGAACAGTTAGAGATAAAACTCCAGAGCAGCAATTGCAGGTCGGGGTTCTTGTACCTTGGGAGGGATGGGAAATATCTGGGGAGGTTCAGTTTTGTTAACAGACTTTCTGATTGTGTTTGAATCTGACCTAATTAGTGTAATGCAGAAGAGAAACACTCATATAATGTTACAGTCAAAATGAGTCAGCAATGGTAGCAACACCCAAGAAGAAGATCCCAAACTCTTCAGGCAGCTGTACTTGCCTGCTACACTACGACCTTCCCTATACAATCATGTGCCTGCTGCTGCCCCTGTTCAGTTGTACCTGCTTTTGCCTGGCTGGAGCACAGTACAATCCAAACTCTATTCCTGGTTGGAAAACAGACAACAGAATGGGCAGCAATAAGATGCCAGGGTCTAACACAGAAGGAGGGAAGATGAACAGTCTCAGATATTTGGAGTGCTGGTACCAGTGGTTGGGAGCTGTAACTGAAGGACCCCTAATACCAATGACAATGTAGCTCCAAGAATGTTAATAAATCCTAATCAACAGGCTCATTGAAAGTAATCCAGCAAACATGACTGCCTTATTTCTTATTTCTACAGAGTTATATAGCCACCATATGGAGGGTGAGTAGGAACAAGGTTGAAAGCTAGCAATCCAGATGCAAACTCATGGCAAAATAGAGAAAGAATTCAAAACCGGAGCAGATAGAAATCACACATATGAGTGGGATAAATTAAACAAGCAGGAGCCAGATTGGTTTCTCAAGATAAAAAACAGTGAAGCCTTCAAAGTACACACTTAGGTAGCTCCATTGACTTCAACAGAGGTCCACTGGGGATATACTCTCACCAGAGATTAAACCACCAACTAATATGGTTGTTATACCAGTCACAAACAGGGCTCTGATCTATTGTCCCAGAAGATGAAAGAACACATACGATAAGGGACCTGAAGTTTGATAAGGAACAGGAATGCTTTATCCTCCGGAAACTGTTACTTGCCCAGTAGAAACACTTTTATTCTATGCTGCCAAGCTAGGCTGCAACCTGACAAATCAAATGCTCCTTCGCCCCTCTCGCATCTCAATTTCTGAGTTGGATTTGATCTCTGTCTTGGGGCTGTCAGCATTCTCTGCTCCTAGAAGTAGCCCCTAGCAGCCGCCACTGAACTAATCTGAGCTAGTACACAACAACATTTTTCTTTGGAAAGAAGATCTTTAATGTCTGTATCTAAGTCAATTCAACAGTTTTCTTCATAAGCAGGAAGGGGAGTCTTATAACAGATAGCTGCTATTACAGGTGAAAACGTATTTCGCTAGTCTTCATCTCTCTCAAGAACAACATTGCTTCTGATCATAGAATCTAGAGATGGAAAAAATGACAGTATTCAGTCATCTAGTTTCTAGTTCATCCCCGTACTCTGTGCCTATCCCAACCTTCATGCCAGGCTCCTTCCTGCTCCATGCCAAGGTCAGTTTCCATAGCAAGTTTCTCCTTCCTGCATGATAAATTCCAACTCCAAGCCTGACTACATCCAAGCCAGGCTCCATGCACCCATCCTTGGAATTCTTAGTGGGGATGAAAGGACCCAGGCAAGGGTTGAATCTCACAAAAGCCCACTAATGTTTCAAAAAGTTTTATGAAACAATTCCAGACATTTATAAAGAAAACCTAATGTGTGTGGGCAAATACATATGCACCCATCTACTTGTACCCACACCCACCTCAGTCCACCCACTGATGTGCACCCACACAAAACACTTGTGTACACACATATCCTTCTGCTGACTCCTAGCTTCTTTTCCTCCCAGCCACAGCAGCTTCAGAGGTAGATGAGGGGTAGAGATAGATTTCACTGGCCTTTTTGCATTTCTGACTCCCTCTCTCCAGATTTCTTAATGCCCCTTCTGCCAGCTTTGATGCCACATCCCATTGCACATCACTAGAGGTGCCGAGGGATGGGAATGGGAATCGGATCACAGCCTGTAAAGTGAATCGGCTGCTTAAGATGTGCATCAGTAGGTATGCTTAGGCCAGTGATACTCAGACCGCAGTGGTTCAGGAGCCAGCAAAATGACTTACCAAATATTATTATTTTATCACCTACAGTTGGTTAGTAACATAGTAAAAGCATCCTGATTGGTTAATAACTTAGATTGGTTAATAATTAAATCATACAGTGTTTTAATATCATGTGCTGCAAAGAGCTGCAGGACACACATTAAAGAGCCACTTGTGGCTCATGGGTCTCTGTCTGAGTATCACTGGCTTAGGTTTTCTACTTCCTACATTGGAGGCTTGCTGGACTGATGCTCTGTTTCTTTTCCTTTAGAGGAGTTCTATATACAGTGGGAGGGGTTGAAGATTTAGGATTATGCCCATGTTATACACCTGAGTGCAAAATGGGTCCAATCCTGGACACACCACCCTTCCGGATCTGGAAGTGCTCCTCTTGGCCCTTCCCCTAGACCAGGGGTAATCAGTTGTTTATTGTCAAGGTCTAAATTTCTTGGTCAAGGTATAGTCAAGATCCAGACTCCAGAGAAAATAATAAAAAATAACAACAATAATGATATGTAAATAAAAAGATTTCATGGTCCATTCAGAAGCATCGGGCAGTCCAGATTTGACTCTTGGTCCACTTATTGGCTACTCTTGCCCTATGCTCTGTCTGTCTTCTGTCCTGTCCCCACTGCAGTTCCCTGCCTTTCCACTTTCTCCTGTAGCAGCTTGGGTGATTTGATTAATCCTTCTGCCAGTGCCATTGCTGGGGACAGAAGCCTGGATAAATTGTTCCATTTCCTCCCCTCTTGGACGACATAGGCGGCAGATATTTATCAATTGCAGGGTGTTCCTGGCCACTATGCTGCCTGTCACAGCAAGATTCATGAGCAGCAGGGAGGTGATTCTCTTGTAGTTTTGCTCTGGAATTGGAGTAATTTATCTCGTGAAGGAGCTGAGACACCTCACTTGCTATGTGGCAGCTTCTGCTCAAGGGAGACAGGCACTTTGTCAATAAACAAGGAGCCCAGGGACAGTTCCAGCTGACAAAGAACATTATTAAGGGCCAGTAGCTTGGCCCAGTATAGATCAGCACTTCATTAGCATCTCTGAACAGTGCAGGCTCCAACCAGTAGCCATATACACAGGAGAGGAAGAGCTGGGAGCTCCCCCATGGCTAGTGCTTCCTTTAGCTCTCCAGCTGAGTGAGGCTGGGACTGGAGCAAACTCCCTCACAGGCACATGGTCCTGCCCTTTCCCCTGCATCTGTGGTTCTCAAACTCTGGTCCACAAAATGACAGAACAGAGAGAAGATCTGATTCACTGACGCTGCTGCAGGGAGGGGTGAATTACAGCTCTTTATGCCACCTAATCCCTCTCTACTCCAAGGGACGGTGGGTTGTGATACCAGCATTGTGCTCCCTGGAGGGGTTCTGGAGGGATTGGGAGTGTGGAGGCAAAAGTTGCTAAAGTTCCCATCAGGGCTCCATAGGGACCCTGCCCAAGGAGTCTGCTCAGGGTATGCCCTGAACTGTGCTTCCTCATCCTCCCTGCCCAAATCCCTCTTCAGGGTTGGATAGGATGATAGGCAATTTCTGGCCAATTTCTACCATCACAACCTCCTCAGTGGTGAACTTTCCGTCTTGGAGACTCTATGTCTTTCAGATGCTGCTGGTATAATCATGTGCAGGATCTGTCCCAGAGGATGTGCTGGAGAAGGAACTCAAGGGGCATTGAGAGACTGGGTGTGGGGTATGCGGTGTGAGGATTTCACCTTTGTGTAATACTAGCAGAATGAGGAGTAAGTCCTGCTGGACTGGAACTAGAGACTCTGTCCGCTCCCATCACAGTGAGGGATGTAAACCAATCCTTAAAGTGACTCTTGGTAGAAGAGACCACAGGGAATTTCTGTGAATCCTCTTCACACCCAGGGATCCTACAGTATTTCCTACAGCTGGATAGTATGAAAGCAGAAAAATTTCTTCTTTGCTATTGCCTTGACAGTTCATCCTTCTCCATTCTTACAATCCGACAGGTGAGAACTCATGAAAGGGGAATAACTCTGTGTCTCTGGCACAGCAGAATAAGGGCTAAGATCCTGGGGTGGATCCTTAACAGCTATTGTTGGAACCACACTTGTGAACAATGTTGTAAAGCAGTTCTGCTGTAGGTGAGAACTCCTGAATCCCCTAGCAGATTAATGAGTGTTAAAGTACAGCTGCTGCTCCAGCATTACTTCTGTCTTTGCAGTTATCGATGGAAGCGGCTCTCCATTCCATGGTCTAGTTTCTTCTTCTGGATCTGCAGCCATGGTGGCTTCATAGCTAAGGATGCATCCACCATTAAATTCAAAGCTCTGTTGCATGGGATGGTGGTGGATCCTTTCTGTAATTTAAACCTCCCTTCAGACTGAACGTTCTCAGCCTTCTCAAAGTCTGAAGCCAGAAGTAAATTTGTTTGGGACTCAAATCCCGATTGTTTCAGGGATGGGTATTACATTGCCCTGTGATGGGGAAGGAGATTCTGTTGCCTCCATGTGCTTTAGAATGAGAGATGGTCCCAATCTTTGGCATTCTGATTCAGATCTATATGTTGGAGGCCTTAGATTTCCAGGGTGTTTGAAGCTGAGTGTTTGGTTCAGCTCACTGCAGACATGGAGTGATCTATGAAATTTGGATCTGGAATGTGAACTCTTCCCCAGTACATCCCCAGAACTTGGGTCAGTCCAGATCCAGGGGCAGAGTTGGCAGTAGGCATAAGCAGACTAAGCAATTGCTGAGGGCCCCAAGCAGCTCAAGGAGATCCCCTACTAATTTTGTGTGTGTGTGTTTGGGGGGGGGGAGGGGGGAGAGAGAGAGAGAGAGAGAAAGAAAGAAAGAAAATATTCCTGCTTAGGGCTCCCAATGGGTTATTACCGGCACTGTCAGGGGGTTGGTTGGGCCCATCTCTGCTCATGTGTGCAGGGAAAAGCCAGCCACTTGTTTTTTAACTACAGAAGGCATGGGAGACTCTGGCATTTGGCTGGCACTTTGTCTCTCCTTCATTATGAAACTTTACTCACTGGAGGTGAAGAGGGGTCTAGAAGCACTGGGTTGCTGCCTTCAGCTACTTGCTTTGGCTATAGCAAGAAAAGAGCAGTAAGGGATCCAGCTCCCAGGTCTTCTATTGTTTGTAGAGCAGGAGCAGGTCCCCTCCAGACAAATGGTCCATTGCTGTGCTGGTCTGAGCTTCGTTCTCCGCTCAGAGCCTCTAAGTGGATTGCCTTCTATCTAGCCTGGCTCTTTGGTAATTGAAAAGCTCAGAGAAGTTGGATATGCAGGGGGGCGGGGGGAGGGGAGGCAGGGGAGATACAGAATGAGATATTCACTGGCTATGTGGACCCAAAGTAGCTAGATTCCCTGGATTCATCATTGAAATCACTTCTTATGGTACCTATCTGCTTTTAATTTCCCCTGAATCAGCCCTCTCCCATGAGTGAATCAATCTCCACCGCAGATTGAGGGGGGTGGGAGGGATTTGAGCATTAATCTGATGTAGATTATACCTCCGCCTTCCTCTTTCTGTCCTCCCTCTCTCTCTTTCTCTTTCTCTCTCTTTCTGTTTCTCTCCCCTCCCTCTCTTCCTGCTTCATCTTTTCAAGAAAATGAACATAAAGTAAAAACACACACAGAGTGAGAGAGAGAGGCAGAGAGAAAAAGCTCCCTGAAGAGGGAAGCCCCAGCAGCCAATAGCTGTTTGGATTTGACTGGTGCTGCCTTTCTTGCTTTGCTCCCAAGGAATACCCTTAATGGAATCAATTGCCTCGGTTCCTTTATAACCAAGTCCATCGGCAAGGCAGACTCAACATATTATGGGCAACTGTGTGAAGTCTCCACTGAGAAACCTCTCAAAAAAGGTATGTTCCCTGAATCGAAGTGCATTGTGCGTGTTTCAAGCCCTGCTTCTTGGGACAGGTGCCGTTGCGGGTAGATGGGGAGGGAAGGTGGGAGGAACATGCAGACTTGTCTGCAAAGGGTTCAGCTCCCTCCGGAAGTCCTTTTCCTAAGAGTTGTTAATGCAAATGCACTGCCATGATGAACTCCACAGCTGGTCTGTGAATAGGTGTGTACGTATACAAGTAGGCATGTTACCATCCATGTGTGTAAGTATTTGTAGGTGCATATACATGCATTTGTCCACTTGCATGTGGTACACAAGCATGAGGGCACATGTTTGTGCACATATTATTTGGTTATATATGCACATGTGTGAGTGTGTGCTCAGATTTGTATGGGTATGCATGTGTGCAAGTTAAGACGTATCTGTCTATCAATGTGTGTGCACGTGAAGGTGTGGGAGCACACAAATTTGTTAGCATGTGTCCCTCTGTGTGTGTATACAAATGAGCACATGAATATGTGTGTGCATTTCTGTGTGTATATCTGAATGTGTGCGCATACTCATGCATATGTGTGCAACATCTCTGTGAGTGAAGATGGTGATTAAGTATGTGTCCACATGTATAAGTGTGTGTGTGTGTGCCTGTGTGCATTTGTGTCTGCGTGTGTGCATTTATTCTTGGGTGTCCTCACATACGTGTGGATCTGAATATTTGTGTATTTTCATATTTGTATGTATCCATGTTTGTGCCCGTATTTATGTATCTATGCCCGCCTGCTTTCTGTGTTAAGCGTGTGCATGTTTGCTCAGGTATGTGTGTTCCTGCTTTCCCTCATGTGTCAGCATGCCCCATGTGTGTACACATTCATGTCTGTTTGCATCTTACCTGTGGGCTGCTGTGTGCTTAGGTCTCAGGGATTAATTCGATTTAGGAGCTGTGTTGCCACTCAGGGCTGAATTGCAATGGGAATGGTTCTCCCTGGGCAGTGTGCGTATCAGGATAAGATAGAATGCGCCCATCAGGTCAGCTGGAGGAAGGAATTCCCTTAGGGAGGCTGAACCAAAAAATGATTCGCCACAAAATGCTCTGCTTGTTCCTTACAAAGGGGAAGGTCATAATAGGCAATGGCAGTGCACTGCATGGAGGGAGCTCACAGCATGAAAGCCTCAGTGGCAGTGAAATGGCATTGCTGTGGGGAAGCCATGATGAGAAGGCCTTGCCAGCAATTAAGTGGCACTGCCATGAGGAAGCTCACAGCGCAGAGGTCTCAGTGAAATGGTGCCACTGTGAGGATGCTCACTGCCGCCTGAAGTCACTTAGTACCTTGCCAGCCATAAGATGGCCCTGCCACAAGGACGCTCACAGCATGGAACCTTGCTTGCCGTGAAGTTTTTCTCGCCTTGCGTTTGTCGCTTTTCTGCGGCAGCTCACAGCTGTAAGCTCAGCTACCACAAATAAGGCACAAGTGTAAGTTAAACCTGGAGGGTTTCCTGATACCAACAACTCATTATTGTGCGGGAGGGAGCAGCAGACCCAGCTGATTTATGGGATATGTAATGAGGCAATTCATTCCAAAGCAGTGCTGGGCTCTCCTTTTTGGTCAATGTGACCCTGGGGAAGAAGCAGGAAAGGCACTTGGGGTTCAGCCAGCTGGAGATGCCTAAACTTTGCACATCTGAAAGGGCCGTTCTGGCAATTTGCAGACTGCCTCCAATGCACATCAAATGGAACAGAATGTACCTGCACTCGTCTCTCACGTGGAGATGTGGTTTGCAGAGAGTACAGGTCCCAGCATGCAGCGGGCCCTGACTGCTTAGATCAAAATGTGGCATCGCTGCTGCGGCGTGCCAGGGCTGCAGGGTCAGCCTCGGATGAGCAGGAGCTGAGCGCCAGGGACTCGCTTATGATCCCAGGCCGACCCTACAGCCCCGGCGCGCCGCAGCGGCGACTCTCCTGAGAGTCCCCGGCACTCAGCTCCTGGTCATCCCGGGCCGACCCTGCAGCCCCGGCACACCCTCTGAGTTCTCGCCTCTGTCTCCGGCACTCAGCCTCTGACCGGCTTGAGATGTAACCCTGCTATATCATGACTCCACATTGTCCACAATCCAACTTTTTGGTCCCCGGGAGCCAGTGTCCCCAGACCCAAAAAGGGGAGCCAACTTATGATCCGCGTTATTGCAGGGCGGGTTATAGTGGGGTTCCACTGTAGGTCCAAAGAGTAGGAATTAAGGGGTTAAAGATGAGGAAGCCCACAGGCCACATTATAGAAGTCTGCAAGCTCCGGTTTGGCCCTTATATTAAGGCCTCAGGGCCCAGTGCTGTGAGATGCTGAGTCCCCTACACCTCTGTTGACCTCATTGCAGCCTGGAGTCTCTAAGTATCTTGCAGGATCAGACCATTACATGCCATAACCTCAGACTGCTGCTCTGTTTAATGTCCCTCCTCTCTTCCTTAGGTTTTGACATTGGCAAACTGAGGGGAAACTTAGTGAGAAAGGAGAGATGGGACATAGGCTGAGCTAGACTTTGTCAGGGAGATTTCTCCCAGCCCCACTGAGTTTTCATGTCCTATTCTGAGACTGAGGAACCTCCTTGGCTCGAATGATCCCAAGCAGGGCCCTCTTTTTGCTGGTCTCCATTTGTTCCTTCTGAACATGGCCTGTCAAGAGGAAACAGAAACTTTAACGTGACTAGGAGAACAGGAGAGGTAACAAACACGGCTACCTCTCTGATTCTTGACATCATAGGAGAACAGGGTTAGGAACCTGGAGGCCTTTTGCTTTTGATAAACCTCCCTCAGGGAGAGGCAGGATGGATTTTGCATGACAGAGATGCTGCCTCTGCACCTCTTTGGGCACTGGGGGTGGGGGCATCATTTCAAATTGAGGCGCGGGGGCATGCAGAGCTTCAGTGACAGATAATCATCTGTCACCCAAACACCCTCCCTTGCAGCTTCTCTCCCTGCAGTGCTCCCAGCACTCGTTAGTGTGGAGGCAGCACAAGAAGCTGTGTATGTGTGAGAGAAGATCTCTATCCACACAAACTGAGACTTCCCCAAGTAGTTAGACAGAGGAGGAAGCCTTGGAAATGGTGGATGTGAAGTGTCCCGAGAGAGCATCAAACGGGCTCACTTTGAACTCTGTCAGACAAGACAGAAAGTTCAGAATAATCTGGAGGGACGGGGTGGCTGGGGGGGTATAGTTTGGGACTGGTGTATGGACCCTTTCATCTCCACCTCCCTGGTTCACATCTGTCTATGATTGATCGTGATCAAAATTCATTCCCATCCAGTTCTCTTGCTGGTAACCCCCTATTTAGTGCACAGTGCAGCAGGGTCTCCACAGTGGTAAACACCACTCTCACGACACTAATGGATGGTCTCAGCAGAGGACCCCAGGTGTAAATGGGATAATTCTCAGTATGTATTCCAGAGTCTCTGGGGGTCAGGAATGAGGCACACTGGCCTGCTCTGCTTCTGCCTCTACGGTGGCTAATAGAAAGCTTCATTCTCCAAGTCCCTCAGTTTGGCACCTTTTGCCAGCTCTATGGCCACCTCTCCGGAGGAGTCTGGCCAAGTGCTTGTATTATCCCAGGAACTGCTGTGGGTTTTTTTGACTGAGGAGGGGAGGGAAGAAGGGCTTGAGCCTTCCTCATTTTTATCTTGCTTCCATCAGTACTCAGGTCTGCGTGTTGCTGCTTCTGCCACTAACAGGTGGCTGGCCTCATTTTGCCTTGTATCCCTCTGTCGGAGGAGCTGTCGCCTCTGCTTTGGCTTGATGTGTTTATGGAACACATGAGGGAAGGGAGACTTTCCAGCACCAGATGGAGGAGTGGGGGGCAAATGGACAGCAGCAGCAGCTGGTGTTTTGTAGGGCAGTTCTCGGTGAGTCCTGTAAATGACCCTGGGTCACTAGTGGCAGAGGGGTGAGGGGAGACTCACATGGTGTCACACTAGGACAGAGCAATCCCATTCCCTTTCCCTGGACTACCTGTGGTTCTATGGATCAGCCTGTTCTGTGTTTCTGGCAATTCTCTCCCCAGACTTGTGATTTCTGTCCACATAGGAAAATAACGGGCTAATCTCATTCTTTGTGGAACTCCACTGACTTCATAATAAGCTTGAGCGACTAGTTGGCTCAGATACGGATTAGGAATAGGCTTTGGAACCTTTCACCTTTCATTTGGCTTCAGGGGAATTACCCCTGCAACTGATTTGGCCTGACGTGTATATTTTCAATCTCTCATATTCTATATTGAAAAAGACTCTGGGAAATAAAGATGGTGATTTACAAATTATGTTGTGCCAAAGTGACAAATGTTCACGTCATTATCAACAAATGTCAGATCAACTAGCTGCGGCCGTGATGTGCCAGGTGTGGATTGACATTAGTCTGTTATATTTGTAAAGATAAATTCCCCATCCGCCATGTATAATCAGGTGAAGGGTTTCCTTCCCATCTGTGATTGAAGTGAGAACCCTGTTATGCTATTTCCTTTCTTTTGTGAATTTCTTTTTGTGTTCTATTGGTCTTGGTGCTTTTGGTGGATAGTCACATGATATTATACATGAGCAGATTGTCACAAGACTGTTTAAAAATGTAAACTACAAAGCATGTGTGCGATGCAGTAACATATGGCAGACGCAGCAAATAGCTACAATAAATGTGAGCAAGTGTGAGGGGAGCAACTGTGGTCTGCGTCTCAGTCCTGAAAGATCATGATTTAAGGGATGAGCCAATATAAAAAGACAATGGCTGTGGACAAAGCCTCCAGAACTTTGGGAATACCATCGGTACAAGCAGGAGCTCATTCCTGAAGCAGAAATATGATTGTTAATGTTTATTGTATAAAACCAAAGGTCCTGTGGGTAGTGCTGGCTTTTTATAGCTGCATGGGAATACCAGGATGAGACGTTTCCGCCAGAGCCAGAGAAAAGCATTTCTATATAAGGAAAGCAGTGACTCCTCAGTGGAGTCTGGAGCTCCAACCTCAGATTCTATTCTGGCGTCCCAACTGGCTAGGATGTGTGGACTCCTTGAGAATCGTCTGTGAACATGCAGAGCAGACAAGCCTGCAGGGACTGGGACTGTAAGTGACCTGAATAGACTCCATTCTTCTCATAGTTTCGGTCAGTTATTGTAACTAATTAGAATTGTGATTGTCTGGAACTCAGCTTGCTGACGCTGTAAATGGCCATCTGACGGTTTTAGCATGACTGTGATACAGGTGTTAATACAGAGCTGTAAGCTGTTGAACTCTGTTGCCTGAAAGTGACTTGAAGCCAAACTCAGTTTCTCTGTGCAGGTTCTGTGCCTGGTGTTCAGTGGAGGTCCCTGGCGGAAGTTTCTCTCTCAGTAATCTCCTTCTGTTCATACACATTCACTCTGGGGATGAAGATGGGAGGGATGGGAGATGTTCATTTTCTGTTCTGACTGGAGGGATGTGTACAGCTTGGAGTAAGTCTGATGTAATTTCAAAGTGAAATCTTCCTGCTTGGCTGGACTTTTATCAGCCATTGACAGTAAACTCCTGTATCTACTGCTTCTATACAAGCCTGTACTAGACTGGTGGGAGGGACCCAGAATGGAAAGATGAAGGAAATTTAGGGCTAATTACTCTGTCAGGCAACCCGTTTAAGACATCAGATCAAAGACTGAGAGACATGGGGAGGTAACTTCCTCTGTTGTATTGTTTACTTGCTGCTGATTGGCTGGGAAGATTCGGCATGAGGAGAAGACGTGCTATAAGGCTGTTCAGACGAGTGAAGAGGGGCCGTCAGCCTGCGAGTACCAAGGTCCACTCATGATGCTGGCCCAGAACTGCGCCGTCATGCACAACCTGCTGGGGCCAGCATGCATCTTCCTGAGGAAGGGCTTCGCAGAAAACAGGCAGCCTGTACGTAAGTTACACCCTGCCGGGCGAGAAATATACAAACCCAATGCCCACATTGTCGCAAACGTGTAGCCACCCATATGCCCAGGTACATGGGACTCTGAGATCCCCCAGCCACGGGTCACAAACGTACAGCCTCAGACCTGCAAATGCAGACTTACAGACTCACATACGTGCTCAGGGATGTGAACTGGAAGATGTGGGAGATAACCTGGCACCTAGGTAGTAGGACTGTAGACTACAGATGATTACATCAGTGCACACGGAAACACTCACACAGTCATATGGACTCAGATATACCTGAGACATCTAGTGTTCAAATATGACACTCCAGTGAGACATCCACATCCCATACATGGAAGCTCAGATTAGTACGTAGGGCCTAAATGGCCGCTATATGTGCTTTACTGGATTTGACTGTTGCATAAAGGTGCCAACATTTGAAAATTGGGCCCATCAATTCACAGAGAGGAGCATACTCAAATATGCCCTGAGATGCATACCTATCCACATTCACTCTGACACACAAGCTCAGATGCATACACACATCCATCATGCGCACTCTCATGTCTGCACAGGAGAACACATACAGACACAAAATAGCTACCTGTCCACACACCTTCAAATAGCAAGGCACAAACAAGTACCAGTACAAGTATACCCACTAATATACAGCACACACCTATATTGATATTTCCATCCATCCAAGCATATATACACATCCATTCCTGAACCTGAACTGGGAGGAGTGGTAGATATGCTGGAGGGTAGGGGTAGGATACGGAGAGACCTAGACAAATTAGAGGATTGGGCCAAAAGAAATCCTGTACTTAGGACAGAAGAATCCCATGCACTGCTACAGACTGGGGACCAAATGGCTAGGCAGCAGTTCTTCAGAAAAGGACCCAGGGGTTACAGTTGAGGAGAAGCTGGATATGAGTCAACAGTGTGCCCTTGTTGCCAAGAAGACTAACAGCATTTTGGGTTGTGTAAGTAGGGACATTGCCAGCAGATCAAGGGACATGATCATTCCCCTCTATTTGACATTGGTGAGGCCTCATCTGGAGTGCTGTGTCCAGTTTTGGGCCCCACACTACAAGAAGGATGTGGAAAAATTGGAAAGAGTCAGTGGAGGGCAACAAAAATGATTAGGGGGCTGGAGCACATAACTTATGAGGAGAGGCTGAGGGAACTGAAATTGTTTAGTCTGCAGAAGAGAAGAATGAGGGGAGATTTGATAGCTGCTTTCAACTACCTGAAGGGGGGTTCCAAAGAAGTTGGATCTAGACTCTTCTCAGTGGTAGCAGATGACAGAACAAGGAGTAATGGTCTCAAGTTGCAGTGGGGGAGGTTTAGGTTGAATATTAGGAAACACTATTTCACTAGGAGGGTGGTGAAGCACTGGAATGGGTTACCTAGGGAGGTGGTAGAATCTCCTTCCTTAGAGGTTTTTAAGGTCAGGCTTCACAAAGCCCTGGTTGGGATGATTTAGTTGGGGATTGGTCCTGCTTTGAGCAGAGGGTTGGACTAGATGACCTCCTGAGGTCCCTTCCAATCCTGAGATTCTATGATTCTATGAACCTTCAAATATGCACAAATATACACACAGACATGTCAAATGTACATAGAGACATGCTTACATACTGTACGTTCACAGTAACATAAAGCACATATCCCTGTAAACAAATATTTAATATCTATATTAACATACTTAAACCCATAAACTCCAACACCATATTATTAACACACATATAGGCATATGGTATATGATTAGGTGTACACTCTTGCATACACTCATCTAGTGCATTACATGCTCCTCCAATCCTCAATGTCTGAGATTCATGGCAGTTAAAATCCAGTTGTCAGACATCCCTTCATAATAAATCTCTGCTCTATATATTCACACACAAAGACACACTTGTCCTTAGCTGGAATAGAATCAAGGACCTTTAGTTTCAAAACCTAATCCCCTTCCACCTGAGCTGAAGACAAGTCACCATTAGTTATTGCTCACTGTAAATTTTTATTCTCTGACGCCTCCAACCACTAGCAGACAATCACATATTGCATTAGCCAATACTTTAAAACACATTCAGAAATATTCTCAAGCAAGTGCACAGACACATATATATATTGGCAAACAAACATCTACCAAATCATATGTGCTTATATAAAGAACTGGATCCAAATTCCATTTAGCATGTCACTAGCTTGCAGGTGACTATATCCACCGTGTTTTCAGAGCCTAGAAATTAATAATATCCTAGGAGGCTCCAGAGAGAGGAGCACAGACATCTCTGACAACAGCCCTGCTGTGGAGTGAATGTATTTTAAAACAGCTGTTCTCCTCGTTGGCTCTTTAGACCAACAGGATTTAGTGTGCATAGGAGAGAAATAAATTAATGCCAGAAGGTTTCTTATGATGGAGTGGTTGATGATCACCTCTAGTGTATTTCTAGGGCCTGAGTTTTTTGAACAGGTGTATCCCTTTTTCCATATGTTCTCCTCAGAAAGCTTTACACTGCTTCAGCTGATTTCTTCGTAAGCAGATGTTTTCCTATTTAATCATTTTTAAGGGAGTTTCCTCGGACTTTGAAAAGAAAATCTCCTCATGACACCAGTTACAGCTTGTACTAGATTTTCCAAGGGACCTGGAGTGGCCTCATTTTCTGCACATATAGTCATTGGCTTCCTCTAATAATAAAATCTGCACACACAAAGAATTGCTCACATCTCTGCATATGCAAATACCTCTATGTGCAAAAATAGAGGCCGGGCTGAAGAAGTCTTGAGACTTCCTCTTGAACATTCTGGTGTGTTAATGATGTTGGCTGTAATGAGTTTCAGACATCTACTGTGCTACAACCTGATCTAAAGCACAGGTCTAGATAGCAGGAGACCTGCGTTCTCAGCTAGATGCTGCCACAGATGCAGTGAGTAACCTTGCATGAGTCAGTTCACTGTTCTGTAAAATGGAGTTAATGGAGTTAATACCTCTGTTTCTTGAATATTCCTGATCAGACTGGTGGTGCTCAAGATGGACTCCTGGGGTTATTAAAGTTCATAAAGAGCTTGGAGATGTGCAAACAGTGCTTGCTTTGTAATGAAAGAGATGCTGGGGCTCAAGCAATTTTTTTACTTTCATAGCTGACACGGCAAGCCCGTAGGTACCGGGGCTATGAACTGCCAAGCCCAGAGGTACCGGGGCTATGAACTGCCACGCCCAGAGGTACCGGGGCTATGAACTGCCAAGCCCAGAGGTACTGGGGCTATGAACTGCCACGCCCAGAGGTGCTGGGGCTATGAACTGCCACGCCCAGAGGTGCTGGGGCTAGGATGACCAGACAGCAAATGTGAAAAATCAGGGTGGGGTGGGGGGGCTAATAGGAGCCGATATAAGAAAAAGACCCAAAAATCGGGAGTGTCCCTATAAAATCAGCATATCTGGTCACCCTAGCTGGGGCTCAGCCCTGGCACAAATTAAGGACTGTATTACTGATCATATGTCTCTGTAATTCATTATGATATCACTGATAGGAAGGCAATGAGGCCTCCTGTGCCACTTTAAAGAGTGTGAACTCTTTTACAAATCAGTGTCTATGAAAGCAGAAGAAATGGGATGACATGTTTGAAATGACCAGATCTATGAAGGATGAAACTGCAGAGCTAGAGCTTTCTGAAAGTTCCATGCAGCACAGAGATGCCTCCGGGAAGGTTATGAATGACAAGCTGACCACTTCTCTGGCACAGCCCCTTTTTGCACAGACGTCAACCAGTGTGTGTCCTAGTTTGCTGTATTCTCCGGGCAGCCGCCACTAGAGTTACCACAGAAGCCTGCGGTTAATTAGCAAGAGCTCATCCTTATGAAACAGATCAAGGGCACAGTCTCCAGGGACCTGTGGTGAGGCTGCAGACCCCTGGGAGATGAGGGGAGAAGCCAGGACTCGGACAAGAAGGGAAATTTTGTCTCTGTTTCCAAATTCTCAGATATTCTGGATTTGCCTGGGAGTCACGAGTGGAGTTAGAAGGGGTTTGTAGTAACCAGAAAGCAGTGCATTTCCATGCTCATCTTTTCTTCCTCTTGATGCAGTCTCTGGAGTTTTCCTGTACTCATTTACATCCCTCCCCTCTCTGAAAAAAAACCCAAATTGGATGTTTGAAGTTGCAGTGTTTCCTGATCATGGTGAATCCTTGTCCTGTTTTGTGTGTAGATGACCTTGCTGCTGTATATTTTGTTTCTCTGCCTACATGCCTGGGTTTGAAATGTTTGTATCTGGAGTGAGCTCACAGCTTCTACAGTTCCAGTCCCTCCCTACAGGAGTGGGCTAGGGAACAGGATCGGGAGAGCTCATAGCTGCTCTCCCTCCCAGCAGCAATCACTATAGGCTTGCTGGTAGTGAAGCAGCTCACAGCTATTTCCAGACCCAGACACTCCCAGCAGGAGTTGCTGCAGGGAATATGGTAAGAGCTTCAGAGGAGCTCTGAACTACCAGCAGTGCCACGCAGAGTCACGGTAGGAGAATGATACTGGCACACTGTGGAGGCTCTCGGTGCCAGCTCATCCATCTGGAGCGGAGTGTTGGGGTCCCTTTGAGAAGCCTATGTTGCCTTGGACCTGAGGTGTGGAACACCACTTCTATTTGGTCACCTGGGCAGCAGGCAAAATGGAGATGGGCTTCCACAGAGAAGTGTGTAGGCAGCTGCGGGCACCCTCCTAATAGGAAAGAAAGTGATGTCAAAGCCTTGCCAGGTAGATAGGATTAAACATGTCATCATCTTCTTGTTTCTTCTGTCACTTTCTTGCTTGTGCGTGATGCTCTCAGACCTGCCTGTATTCATAAGTGCTATTCTGACACCACTTTCCTATCAAATGGTTGGGTTTAACAGATGTTCTCTCATTGCAGGACAGAGAACTGCGACCAGAAGAAATTGAAGGTAAAACTTTGACTCTTCCTCCTTGTCTCACTTTCTCTCTGCTCAGTGAAAATATACTGCTGGCCAGACTAATCACAAGGGGGAGAAATCTGGGGTAAGACTAGGTAGATGAGCTCATAGCTGTTCCCATTGTAGCCATTCCCTCCAGAAGACATCCTAGAGAACGGTGCAGAGTTGCTGACTTTGGGGCAGCTCACATACAGTCCATCTCCTGACAGAGGGGCTGTACAGTGTAGTGTTGGAGTGATGATTTGGGGGGAGATCACATTTGCTCCATCTCCTGCAGGAGGGCTGTAGAACATAGTGTAGGAGTGCTGACTATCTGACCATTCAAAGACTCTGCAGTCTGAGCAGGGACTATTGTAGGGAATGGTGCAGCTGTGCTAGAGGTTGGTGGTGGAGCTCAAAACTCCTCCAGTTCTAGCTTCCTACCAGGGAATCTGCAGGGAGAATGTGCACCTTACCTGAGATCCTAACATCCCAGAGTGCTGCTGACTCCTTGTGGGGGTGTTTTGGGAACTGTGTCTAACACCATCACTGATAGCATTGTCCTTATCGGATTCACCCTGACAGAGTTAAGAGAAGCCTTCAAGGAGTTTGATAAAGACAAGGATGGGTTTATCAACTGCAGGGACCTGGGGAACTGCATGCGGACCATGGGCTACATGCCTACCGAGATGGAGCTCATAGAGCTATCCCAGCAAATCAACATGAACTGTGAGTGTGACCCCTCTCTTGCATTTTCCCCTGTGACTGCCATTCTCTGCCTCCATGTGTTGGGCTTTAGATATCAGTCTCTTGCTCTCATTTGTTCCTCTTCGTTTGTTCTCCTATCTGTCTGCCTGTCTGTCACCCACTCTCTGTGCTAGTCCATCTGTCTGTTTGCCTAGTTCTCTGGGCATCAGTCAGTTTGCTTGTCTCCAGCCTACCAATCTATCTGTGTTTGTAGATAGTGAGGTATACAAGTACTGTGTTGAGACAGACAGACCAACATAGGTGTGTGCACAGTCAAGTGTTGTCCTTGATATGGGTATTTAAGGCATTGGTGTGCAGCTCTGCCTGTTGTATTGAACCTGGTCTCTTGGTTATGTGTGCTGAGGAGGGAGACTGGGTGCTAAGAGGAGAGAGATCCTTTGGTGTGAGGATGGTGCTATGTCAGAGAAGAGTGCTGGGATGTTCAGCTTGAGGTGTGAGAGTATTGAGGAGATAGCTCTGGTGTGTGGGTAGTGTTGGGCTGAGGGGCTACCGTCTGTCCATCTGCTGTCACACGGAAGGTGGAATAATGGGGAAGTGTATTCACAAACACGTCTGTGATTGGATATGGCTGTATTTGTGCCCTTTCCTTCTATCGTCAGTTCTTTGTCCTTACACCTGTCTGCAGCAGTGCTGTATGGTGCCCACAGGAGTAGTCACTGGGCATTATTTGTTGTACTCCCTGGGCTAGAAAATGTTAATCATCCAGAGAGGGGGCAGAAACAGTACCATGTGTAGCCACCCATGTGCCCAGGTACATGAGACTCTGAGATTCCCCAGCCACAGGTCACAAACGTACAGCCTCAGACCTGCATATGCAGACTTACAGACTCACATACGTGCTCAGGGATGTGAACTGGAAGATGTGGGAGATAACCTGGCACCTAGGTAGTAGGACTGTAGAAATACGTATACAGATGATTAGATCAGTGCACACGGAAACACTTGCACAGTCATATGCATAGCATAAATAGCATTAAACAAGTGGAAGATAACCAGGGCACTGGTTGCCATGTGATCCACAGGCTGTATAATTAGGTCAGGCAGTCTGGTGATCCACAGGCTGTATAATTAGGTCAGGTGGTTGGGTGATCCACAGGCTGTATAATTAAGTCAGGTGGTTGGGTGATCCACAGGCTGTATAATTAGGTCAGCTGATCTGGTGATCCACAGATTGTAAAATTGGATCAGGCAGTCGGGTGATCCACAGGCTGTAACATTGGATCAGGCAGTCTGGTGATCCACAGGCTGTATAATTAGGTCAGGCGGTCTGGCGATCCACAGGCTGTAACATTGGATCAGGCAGTCTGGTGATCCACAGGCTGTATAATTAGGTCAGGCGGTCTGGCGATCCACAGGCTGTAACATTGGATCAGGCTTGTGTTCTGACAAACAGGCAGGAATTTGAGGAACTCCTCACCAATTGCAGCTACTTCATAAACAGGAAAATGCATTAATTTGTTGAATACACTGTTACAAATAGCTTGTATAGCTGTAGTGTAGAGCTTCTGGGACAGATTTTTCCCGCTGCTCCAGTGCAGTACTGGGCCCATGCGAGAGATACAACTGGATGAGGCAAAATTCCCTCTGTTCAGACACACCCGCAGGGCTCAATGTGCTTGCCTGCTCACAAGCCCTGGTGTATGCTGGGAACAGATCCATAGCACACAGTGCTGGGGACTTCTGAGCTGCCTGCAGCCCACAGGCAGCCTGGGATGGGTTGCTGTAATTTAGAGGAGCTAGGACCCTTTCAGCCCTGCCCATAATCCAGAGGGTGCAAAGATGGAGGAAAGCCACCTTTGCTTCTCCTTCTGAACTGACTCTCTGTGCTGTGCCACCAGGAGAGTCAGACCCTGACCCACCCATGGGTGGCTGATCTCCAGTGGAAGGCATGTGTGGATGTGTTACCCTGGGTGCTCGATGGGGCTAAGGAAAAGGGGCGTATTAATGTCTTACACACAAATTTCCCCTTGGTCCCAAGTGGGCGGCCATGTGGATTTTGAAGATTTTGTGGAGCTGATGGGACCAAAGCTTTTGGCAGAAACTGCAGATATGATTGGTGTAAAGGAGCTACGTGATGCCTTCAGAGAGGTGAGCACCCCCCCTTGGTGTGGGACCCCCTCGGAGAGGTAAGCACCCCCATTCTGCATCACCCCTCCAGGGAGTTGAATGCCCCCAGTGCTGTGTGACCCCCTCGGAGAGGTGAGCACCCCAGTGCTGTGTGACCCCCTCAGAGAGATGAGGGCCCTCTCTTATGTAGTAAAAGGGGAGAGTAAAGGCAGGAAACAGAGAGGACCAGTGCGGGAATGAGGGGAGGAGGAGGAGCGAGAATATACAGTAAAGAGCCCTGAGAAGGAAAGAAGAGAAACCAAGTATGGAAAGGAGGGGAGCACAAGGAGAGAAACAAGGAGAGCAAAGGCCCAAAAGGGAACAAAAGGGGAAGATGGGCCAAGCACAGCAATAATGTATGGGGTCTGTGAGGAGAGGGAAAGGACCTGAGGGAACAGACTGGCACCGGAGCAGGAGGAGAGAAGAAACCTAAGGAAGGAAAGAGGGAGGCACGAGGGACTCCGGGGACCTCGTGGACAAATATGTGCATTCAGGAGGGGAAAACATGGGACCCAAGTCTGAAGACTGTAGGTAGGTACCCAGTGGGCTTCAGGGCCACTCCAGCTGACTGTGCTTTTTCTGCTGTTGTTTGTTGCCGCCCTGCAGTTTGACACCAACGGCGATGGAGAGATCAGCACCAGCGAGCTGCGGGAGGCCATGAAGAAGCTGCTAGGGCAGCAGGTGGGCCATCGGGATATTGAAGAGATCATCCGAGATGTGGATCTGAACGGAGATGGGCACGTGGATTTTGAAGGTGAGAGAGAATGCGCTACTGTCCATCTTCACTGGGGTCAGGCAGGATTTTGGATAAGACTGGCTCATTGCCCTGCTCCAGGAATGGAGGAAGGAAAATGATCTCTATGTTCTTAAGAGGCCTAGGTATCTGTGAAATGGGGTGAGAGGCAGCTGGGTCAGAATCTCTTGGGATTCTCCCTAGTTAGGATAAAGCTGTTAGCGGAGAGATGGATGCTGTAGGAAATTCCTGGTTAGCGTGTATGGCTTACAACTCTCCTCCTTGATGCCTCTCTGTTTGTCAATGGCTGCAGAGTTTGTTAGGATGATGTCCCGTTGAAGATTGTACTCATTTGAAAAAGGAACCAGCACCTCAGTGAGGGTAGAAGAGACCTGAGTGGAGCATCTAGCCCCGATGTTCCCATGCAAAGGTTTATAGGCTGGATGCATTTGAGACAGTACGAGGTGACCCGCCTCTCCTGACCCAAAGTGGTCCCCACGCCCCTGCACCCTTCCACACTGTGAAAGACTCATAACGTCCTATAACTGGAACTGTTCCTCCGAGAAGGCGACAGCAGGAAACTGCAGCCCCAGGACAAGCCACTATGTTTCCATGAGATGTTCGCAACTTTAGACTCCTCCCCTCCTGCCTTTATTCTCCCACCAACTGCTGCAAAGCGAGAGAAGGAGAGACCCTCTCGGATTGGGGGATGAAAGCAAAGCCATCTGGGATTGGTGGCTGCAGCAGGTCGCACTCTGCACCCGTTGGATTCCCTTGGTGAACTGTGTCCGTGTTTGCTGTGTGTCTGTCTGGAGTTATTTATGCCTCCCTGGTATATTCTCGTGTCTCCTGTGGTTACATTTACCGAGAGCATACATGTTTGGAAAAAAAAGGTGATAAATGTGCAAACTGAAGCTGTGTGCAGCCCTGGCTTTTCTGTGGGAGGTGAAGGGTGGGCTGAAGGGAGGAGTATCTGCCAACCGATGTATCCCAACTGGTCTACTTTGGGACCCATGTTGT
This sequence comes from Sternotherus odoratus, assembly GCA_032164245.1. NCBI lineage: Eukaryota > Metazoa > Chordata > Testudines > Kinosternidae > Sternotherus > Sternotherus odoratus. Next base: position 5,104,444 of record JAVMKO010000015.1, on the reverse strand, counting down.
GGCTAGGGCAGTGGTTCACAAACTTTAACAACCTGTGAACCCCTTTCACTAAAATGTGAAGTCTCGCAAACCCTCTCCTAAAAATAAATATTTCCAGGGATTTTCTCCTTTACCTGAGTATAAATTATAAAAGCAGTGATCTTGGAAATATAAAATTTTGTTTTTTTTGACATGCTTATTACACACTATTTATTATTATTTATCATTACAGTATTTTTATTACATTATAAAAACGGCACCACACTTCCAAGATCTCACGTTCATAGCTTGTATCACTTTGAATAAGCCTGTTATAAAACAAGGCTCTTACGTTTCATCAAGGAGTATCAGATGTGAAACAGCAGGAAAGTATTTAAGAAGCCAGCTCAAAGAGTTCTTCCTACGCAAGCAGCAGTCCAGGCAACGGTGACCAGACAGCAAATGTGAAAAATCGGGACAGGGGTGAGGTGGAGGGGTAATAGGAGCCAATATAAGAAAAAGACCCCAAAATCGGGACTGTCCCTATAAAATCAGGACATCTGGTCGCCCTAAGTCTACAACGCACATTACAACAAAGCTTAAACTTGATCTTCATAATCATTTTAAAAACAATACTAGCTACCTATTTAATTTTAAAAACAGCAAAGTCTATCCATCTCCCTCTCCATTTCTAATAAGGAGTCTTGAAGTTTAAATCTCCTCAGTGTGATAGAGATATTTGCTTTGATCTGCTTAGCTCTTGGAAGTCCAGAGGCTCCGGGCTGCTGGCCCCATACTGCCTGGGGTCCCTAGAGACAGCTCTGTCCGCCATTAGGGAATTTTTCCCCGAGAACCCCCTGTAACATTTTGCGAACCCCCAGGGATTCACGAACCCCAGTTTGGGAACTGCTGGGCTCAAGCTGGAGCCAGGGGAGGTAGATGCTGCTTGATGCAGGATTGGTGACTGGGTGCTGTTCAGCGTGAGTGATACTTCCAGCCATTCTAGCCCCAGGCAGCGTAATACAAACACAAGGTATACATTCTGTCACATACCAAAGACTTAATGGGCTAAATTTCTCCTTGCTGGAAATCCCTTTAAGTCCATGGAGTTACACCAAGGATTACTTTGGCCCAGTGTCTGAGGCTGTACAGTCATCCAGAATACAGAGACTCTGTCTGTTGCCTACTAAGAAGTGCACCCTAGAACACAGTATGTGACTGCAGTATGTACAGTGGAGCCCTGGTATAACGCACCCTGCGATAACGCAAATTCGGTTATAGCACGATCAGACCGTGGCTCCCTGGATATGTCCCTCCGTCCCTAACCAATGGGAGCGTGTCTTGTGTGCGTGTGTGCAATGGGAACGTGAGAAGTGATGGAACAGCGTGTGGATGTGTGAGTGATGAGAGGGAGTGTGCATGGATGCTCCTGTGTATGCATGTGATGGGAGTGCCTGCACAGGTGTTGAGTGATAGGAACTTGATGCATGGGGGTGTGTGATAAGAGTAAGTGAGCATAGGAATATTGCGGGGTGTGTGGGTGTGTGATGGAAATGAGCTTGCTTGCGTGTGGCCGCTGGATGAATGGGTAAAATAGTCCCAGTAACTGTCTCTTTGGCTGTCTACTTGCTGCATGCCCCTCCCTGTCCTGAGGCTCCTCTGCTTGCAGCAACAGATGGTGGGACATTGTCTTAATTTGTTTAAAAACATAAGCCCATTCATGGAGGTTGCACAGAGTCCAAATTGCACAGGATTCTCCAGAATGCATAATCTCACTCCCTGGGTACATTCTCTGCTCATTACTGCTGCTGGGGGCTTACAAATAATCACAGACGCTTAGAGTAACCCTGGCAAAGCATCAGCCTGTGGGATGCAGGTGCAGTGCATGTGTTGGGGGGAAGGGTGTTCTAATGGATGGAACGTAGGGAGGTGCCTTTCCTGTCTGGTGATGGCGGACACTGGGGGCTTTTGCACTCTGATCTGAGGCTGTCCAGAAGAAAAGAATATCACTAAACATTTCACCTGTGAATCTTGAGTCCCGCTCTGCTGTATGGAGCCACTGGGGCTGTGGCTTGCATCAGGGCACAGCTGTGGTGCATGAAGAAGCTGTAGTTGGGCTAGAGTAGACATGAAAGCCCATGGTATCTGTTGAGGAAAGTCTTGGTATCTCCCATAAACCCACTAGCTCCTTACTGCAGGTTTAACCCCATGATAGGTCAGAGAGGGCCGGTCTGGTTGCATGCGGTGATTGCTGTTTGTTCCAGCAGAATCTCTTCCTCCCGGGGCTGGGTTTATTTCCCTATGCAACCTTGAATAATCCTCAGGAGTTTTGCTATTTTTTTGTGCTGACAGGGTCAGAGATTAAATCTTCAATCTAATAATCTCATTCCAGGGATAATCCTTTTGCTTTCATCTCCCAGACAGTGCCAGGAAGGCTTCCAAATAGCCCTGCAGGACAATATGGAACAAGCAAAGCTCCGTTCTCTTCTCTTTTTCTTGTCGTGGCCCTGTGCTTGTCAGGACAAGCCTCAGGCTGCTGTCTCAAATTGTTTTTGTCCTGAGTGTGATCGTGTTGCTCCTCAAGATAGCTCCAGTCCTGTTTGAGTCTGTCATGTTCACTGAGCCCTGGTTCCGTCTCCAATCTTTGGGTCTCTATTCTCTGTTTAAATCACCCTGACTACTGGTAATTCCTATGGATAATATAGCCTGTAATCTTCCTCCACAGTAAATGACTAGTGCCTTAAGAGGAGTAATTGAAGGCACCATCCATGCAGAATAAATACAGGCCCAACTCATGAATTCATCTAATTTCAGTCTGCTTCTAGAGGATGGGGACTGTTCCAGGGATCGGGAAGAAGATACTGGGCCTTTCACTTGTAGGTTATTAGTGTAAACCCAGCGTGGGTCAGGGGACTGGATGGTTTAGCGGATTAGTAACAAGATACAGACAGAGCCTTTTGTGTCTATAGCACCAGCTCCCATCTAAATTGGTTATATCTGAATGTTACGGACAACGTCAGTGGCCTATTGCAGGTGGGGATGGGATGGTCTCAGTCCTCATTAGTGAAGACTGGGTTCCACAACCCAGTCATGGGGGCTGAACTCCCCTCTTGCAACTAGACCTAGCTCCCAGGCCCCCACCTCTTTTGCCAGATTGGGTGCTAAGTAAGCTCGCTACTCAGTGAATCATAAGCAGCCCAGCTGGCACAGAGGAAGATACGCTCTTAACTGGAGAGATGAGTGTGGTGTCAGGGAGGGGAGAGACAACAATATGCCACTTTCCCTTTTTCCTGTTCATAGCAAGGACGTGACCCTTTCCAAGCCAGCTGAGTCTTAGAATTGAAAGGAAGCAGAAGAGATAATAAAGAGGCACTAGCATCCTGAGGCCTGCCCAGCACCAGTCCATCAGGAGAAGCACCTCCCTCTGAGACAGGAAGGAAGGAGGTCCAAGGTCAGCGTCAGAGGAAGGAATGCCCCCTATGTGATGTACTTCCAGCTAGGGCGGCTTGGGCCAGGTTTGCTCATTCACATCCCATAGGAAGCTGAAGTGGACCTGATACAGAAAAGCACCAGAGGCCAGTCACTAGGTCCCTGCATAATCTCCAAGCAACCCTAATGAAAATGCTCTTCACCAGCAACTGCAATCCCGAGTGACATGTACCAGCCCTCAGTGCAGCAGCAAGTGCATTAGGATAGTAGTGGCTGCCTGTTATACGGACAAAACCACGCAGGATCGTTTCAGGGGACAAGACAAGAAGTCACGTTTATTATAACACAATTTGATTTATGATCAATACCTAATATCTAATACCTATGTACATACGCACACACACATCAAATATTCTGCAACTGCTGCATAGTTACCAGTCCTGGATGTAGCTTGAGTTCGTGGCGTGGGTCATTGCTTGTGGCGGCTAACTGGCCAGGAAAGCTGGGACAAGGAAGGGCTGGGTCTCTGTTGGGCATGAACCCATGCCCGTCCGTGTTGGCAGCAGAATGATACCCTTCAAAGTCTTCCATCTCATCCATCCTTTTTGTAGGCTTTAGTTTGAACCCAGAGTCTATCAGCGGTTCTCAAACTTAGGAGAACCATGACCCTTTTTCAAAAGCTGCTTCTCTCCGTGACCCATGTGTGTCCACTGAAAAGCCGCCAAATTGATTACTTCCGCTTTCGGCGGACATGCCGAACGCTCCCCAGTGTGAGACGAAGCGATTGCTTCCGCTTTCAGCAACACTTTGGCGGACAGTCGGGAGAGCTCGGTATGTTTGCCGAAAAGCCGCCAAATGCGGAAGTAATCAATTTTGTCAGCTTCTCAGCGGCAACAGGGGCTCGTGACCCCTCGGGCGGCGGCCGGTGATCCCCCCCCCCGCCGAGGGGTTGCGACCCCCACTTTGAGAACCGCTGCTATAGGTCTTGCTGTGTCATGCTCCCTCTGGGGTTGGTGTGATTGATCACCTGTCAATTACAGACATGACTTTCAGCCTAAGTCCTGGCTTTGATGTTTCTTCAGCTGTACTTTTGTTCTTTTCTTTTAAGGGTGGACTCCTCTTACCTTGTCAGGGCTGTTGTCTGCATCTTCAGCTGTTGGGTGTTTACACTTTATTTTATCAGGATGGGCTGGGGCTGGAGGTTGATTCCATCATCCATATACCTCATTCACACATCCAACCTAAACTAATAAGATTACATCAGGGTTTTGCAAAATGGAGTGAGTATTTAAAATGGAGTTTGAGTCACAATATGGACAAGTGTAAGGAATGGCAAACAGTGAGCAGAAGTTGAGATGTTGAAACAATGCAAGTTTCAGTGATTTAAGCAGCAATTGGATTGAAAGTAAAACTCAATTAGCCTGTTATTGGGATAACCAGTTTTATGAATGAACGTTGTTTCACTCATAAAACTTTGCTTATGAAGTTACCGTGTTTCCCCGAAAATAAGACAGTGTCTTATATTAATTTTTGCTCCCAAAATTACATTACATTATATTACAGCGAGAGGCAAAACTGGAAGTACGTCTTACTTTCGGGGAAACAGGGTATATTAATAAAGTGAACAATTAAAAACAATTTCATTGATCAGTTCTACATGCCCCTCATCCAGACAAACCCTCTGTAGTTGAGCGAGCCCCTTCCTGGGTCACATGCCAGTACGATAGGGCAGGAGGAGCTCTCAGCCTGCAGTGTAGCCTTCGGCTTGGACTGAACAAAGCAAGGCACGGTGACCTGTGCGTCTCTATGGGCTGCACCTCAGGACTACTATGGATGAACATGAAGAGCTTGTCTTAGATCCCTGTGAGGTAGGGACTGTGCTTGGGCCACCCTTTCATACAGCACAGCTCCGTGCCCCACCTTGATATGGGCTGGCTGACTGCTCAGGTTTGTCGTGGCTGTGTGATGTCAGCCAGCAATGCCCCCCCACAAGCAGTGATGCCAGGTCTTGCCATGGCATGCCCCCGCAGCGAGGGGATTCTGGCTGGGCAGAAGCCTGGCTGCAGACTAGGCATAAAGCTCCAGGCCTCTTAACAAGATTGAGCCCTGCCTGAGGGACTGATCCCAGCCCCCCAATTGGCTATCTGCCCCCCTTGCTTGCTTCCTGGGGCCCAGCAAGTCAGAGCTGCTGTAGAAAGAGCCCCTCAGCGACCCAGAAGCAACTCTCGTGGGAGGAGGGAAGGGAGCAGCAAGAGCTCAGCAGCTCTGATCCCTCCTGTGAGCAGTGGGGACAGCCCTCTACTCCGCCCCTGCAACACTCAGCTTGGGGATGGACAGATACAGAGGGGTTCCCGCTGCAGCCTCCCAGGTGTGTGGGTGGGTGGTGAAGAATCCAGCAGGTGCAAAGGTGAGGCTGGGGGGCTGAACTGATGGAGGTGGGGGATGTGCTTAACTGAGGGGGGCTGAACTTATGGGGCAGAATGGAGTGGGGAGGTAGAACTGATGAGGGGATTGGATTGGAGGCATCAGTAATTGCTGGGCAGGGGACGGGCAGATGTGGGTGTGAGCGCTTCTGCAGCAGGGGTCAAAATCACATTTCCCAGTAACATTGGGACAGTGGACAACACTAATTGACACACACAAACACACACACACACCACCCACACACACAGTCAAAATCAAAAGACTGACCAAAAACCACAATATCAATTTTTTAAAATCTCATGATTTTTTTGGGTCTGACACATGATTTTTGATCACTTAAAATTGGCCAGTCACAGGGTTTCTCAGCCACTTCTGATCATAACTAATAAGTAACAGCCGACATATATACATGCTGCTGGCACTGACCACCCCGGGGACTCCAAAGTGCTTTATAAACTTTAGACTCACAGCACCACCAAAATGCAGCCACCTGGGGCAGCGAGAGGGAATTTCAGCTAAAAAAGCAGAGGCAAACCCCCTACTGCCACAGAAGTGACAGGGGCTCTTGAATGTCCATGCACAGCGTAAAAGGGTTCTGTTTTGAAGGTGCTTTGATCTGAAGTCCCCCTCATAGTCAAGTATCTGGTGCTCAGTGTATATATCTCAACGGGATCTCAGGGCTCAGTTGATCCTGTGTGGATTTGAACCCATGGAAAGATTAGCTTGAACCTGGAGTTTATATCTCAAAACCGTTCCCTTCCTTGTCATGGGCGTTTTACAGACAGGCTAGACTTGTTCACCCTCCCCTTGGCCATTTCATTTCCCTTTCTAGCTAATGACTCATTACAGTAACTTGTGACATACAAAGAATTGAAGTGCTTAGAAGCTGTGCCGCTGGCCAAAGCTCCTCACAGCTTAAATTGAGAAATCTTGAGGGATTAGTGAGGATCGGCTGTAATCGGTATAAATGAGCCTAACGAGGCCTCCCTCTGCTGTGCCAACCGAATGGCATTCTTCCATGACAGGCTGCTTTCACTCTCTTGCTAATTGAATTTGGGGGACACCCAGCAGGTCACAGGCACAGCAGGGAGCTTAGACTGGGTTTAATCCATCCAAGCACTGGGTCTGTCTGAGCTAGGGGGTGATGCCATTGCCACCCAAGTAACTTTTGTTCCCTGGCGGGTATGAAGGACTGTCAGGAGCAGGCAAGAGTCCAGCATCATGGGGCTTGATTTTGAGAGGTGCTAAGTATGCTGAGTGCCCATTGATTTCTATGGGGGCTCATGTCTCAGAGTCAGGCCTTTCTCTGCCTCTCACAATATTAACAAGCCCTTCTTTGTGGCAGTGCTGCTGTGGGGGCCCAGTTACATCACTTCCATGTCAAGTGAACCAGGCTCATCTAGAGCAACAAACTAATGTGGACTTAACAGTGCACTGAGTCCCCACCAAGGAGCTGGAGCTATTGCGTCTACAGCTTGTGTGTTGCCACAGGCAAGGCTAATGCCAGGTGAGCCTCCACCAGACCTGCTACTAGGATTCAAACTCAGCTCAGCTTATGTGAAGGCTGCTCTCTGCATAGCTTACCTCTGACACTGGGAAATACTCATGAGAAATGATGTCTGGAACCATCACAGCAAACAGTGTGCGTGGGTGGGGGAAGTGGGAGAAACAAGTTAGCTCTTTCCCAAGCTTGTACCATGATACCACAAGCGAACAGCATTCAGCTGGCTTCTCCTTTCCTAGGGCTATGGGAGCAAGAAGGCAGTGAGTTTAGCATCTGCACTGAGTCAGAGTGGCAAGGACCAATGGGAAACTGAAATGCCTGGGAGTTGACCCTCTACACTCCCTCTAGTTATTCTACCAGTTGGGGAAAAAAATTGACAATGATGTCATGTGAAATTCTTTAGTACAGCTCCTAGGACTCTGGCTATCAGTGGGGCTGAAGAGCTGGGGCACTGTCCTCTCTGTAGCTTGCTTGAGCAGGCCTCTCGTTCTGTTCACTGCCATGTCACTCTTATGGTGACAGGATGCTGCGGAGAGTCCTGATGTTCTGGAGGCAACACAGGACAGGTAAACCCTTCAGTTCTTTGAGAGGCTACAGCCATCTTGCTGGATTCAAAGCTGAATATTGTGGATTGCTTGTGTGTGGAGAGGATGAGGCCAGATGGCAGAATGAGATGGAGTCAGATTGGTCAGGAGCAGACACAGACTAGAGTCCTAGATAGAGCCGAGGACCATGGGCTTTTGGAGACGTTCCTGTGAATTTGCGTAATAGTAAAATCTGCAGAGAGACAAGTTGAGTGCGGTATTATCTTTAATGCAGTAAAATCTCTACACAGTTGAGGGTAGATACAAAAGAAGGGCCTGGCAGCGCCTCATCTGAGGCAGACAGTCAGAATGCAGCCAGGAATTCTGCAATTCCTGTTTGAGCAAATTGTTGATTTTTTCAGCCCTGACTCACGGCCTAATGTTCCTGAGAAAAGAGCCATCTATTTGTAAACATATAGAATCCTTCCGGGCGGCTAGGTGTCTGTACCAGGGTTGACTCCTGCCAGATTCAGAATCATCTAAAAGGGAAGAAAGTCTTTCTATTCTGGGACAGCAACAGCACTTGTACCTTCCTTGCTGGACCAGTTTGAGGAGTATGTCATGGAGGCCTCTAAATCACAGAACCAGCAGCACCAGCTTGTGTCTCATCGGAGGATTTCAGACAGCTTTACAAATAGACAAGTAAGCCTCCCAATACCGCTTGTAACAGGGCCGACACTCACCCCTGCGGCACCTCCCGCTGGTCGATTGGGGGAATTAGCTCCTCCAGCGTCCGGAGCGCCCTCCACAGGTTGATGCCCCGCTCCTGTTTTGGCCCCGTGTCCCTCCCGGATCCTGGTGCCCTCTAACTGTGGGTGCTGCACCCTTGCAGTACCCCCTTTCATCTGAGGGTCTCCCCACCCTGGGGGAACCCTCTGCCCCCTATCCCCACCTTGCCTCAGAATGTGCCACTGCCAGTCACCACTTGCCCCCGCTCACTGGGGCAGACTGCAGTATCATGGCCTCTCATCACTGGCAAGGGGGGTTGGCCTGCTGCCGCTATCTCTAGCCCTGGGCTGCCCCCTGCAGCCCTGGTATTCCTGGGTGGGGCCTTCTGTCAGGCCCAGCTCCCTCAGCCCTGCCCCAGCTCTGCCCTAACCCAGGTACCTGGCTTAAGCTCCTGCAGCTAGGCCTGTCTTCCTCGGAGTAGAGAGAAGACTTTCTTTTTGTCTTTCAGCCTCCCAGCCCTTATATCCTGTCTTGGGAGTGTTTGGGGCGTGGCCACTCAGCTGGGCCTACTCCCCAATCAAGCCTGGAAGCCTGCTAGCTCCTGGCCCTAACCCCATCCTGGGCTCTCCTGGGCTCTTTCCAGCCCCTTCCGGTAGGGGGCGGGTGGTCACCCCACCACACCGCTAAATAACAGATGTTATCATACTGACAACTGGAGGGAAAAAGAAGTTAGTGACTGGGCCAAGGCCACAGAACAAGTCTGTAGAAGCACCAGAACTCAGGAGCTCTGATTTGCTGTACCCCATTCTATTTAGGCTGATCTGCTGCTAGTGAGGTTTAGCCTGGGTCATTTCTGGCCCAATTGATTCAGGCCACACATGCAATATTAATGCACACTTTTGTTTAACTATTATTCAACTATGCCCTGATGTGGGGTGTACAACTGGGTCATCCACTCTCTAAAAATAGCATCCTGCTTTTACCATATGGACAGTGTTCATAATACAACCAAAATAGCGTACCCTCGAGTCTAGAGGACACTTTATGTATAGTGGCTGCAAGAACCACCATGTTTGCAACACCAAGGCTTGTGCCTATTTAGCAACGGGCAGTGGAACTACCCAAATAGGGTGATCAGATGTCCCGATTTTATAGGGACAGTCCCGATTTTGGGGTCTTTTTTTTGCATAGGCTCCTATTACCCCCCCACACACACACACACCCGCTGTCCTGATTTTTCACATTCGCTGTCTGGTCACCCAATACCCAAAGGTCATAAAAATCACTCAATTACTATATATGTTGAACCCTTAACCAATTTAGTGAGGACTTAGAAGTTTCATGGCACCAGAGAGGAAAGAACATAGATCCTGTACCCACAACACAAGTGTGAACCAAAGGGGAATGAATCTACCTTTCAGCAGTAATGACATGCAGTTGAGTCATTCTAATTCCACCCAATAGAGAGCTGCAACACACACCAAAATACAGTAAAATGTGATACAAATTTTAAATTCCTATAAATAACCAAGGAACACGTTCCCTGTTTGTTACTAAAGTCTGTGAAAAAGAGAGTGCTCATCATTATTTCAATGCATGAGAGAGGCCAGAGCGTTTTGCGATCGGAAAATGAAAGTTTAATTTATTAAGTTTTGTGTGTGCAGTTAATTTAACATTGGTTTAGTATTTCCTTCACCTATTTTTCTAGTAACTAACAAGACTACCCTTAAAACAACTGTGAAAGCTCCCAGCCTCTCATGCTGCTGCTTAGCAGACCTTTAGTCATGACTAAAGGCTAGGGTCTGTCCATATGGAGCAATGTGCGGTATTAGAGCTTCAGTCAGCAGACTGGACGTCCCATTCCTTGACAATTCCCAGTCGCAAAGATATTAAAGGGACACAACTTGGAATACTTATTTCAAATTAAAGGCCATTTTAAAAGCACAAGGATTTGCTGCTCTCCTCATGATGTTTAGAAGGGTCTGTTGAGTGGACCAGACAGCAACAACACCAAATCTGCTTAGAGTCATCTCTCTACTCCTTCCTCTCCTGGCACACACCTGCCTGATGCCTCTTCAGTTTGTTTTGCTGCCATTGCCCATTGGTATTAGTAAACACACTTTAGCAGGACCTTGGGTTAAGCATATGAGATTCCTCCTGAGATGAGATGGGAAGTGCAACTAACCATCATCAGTGAAACTGCAACCAAAGTGCTGTCAAATGGCCAAAGAAAACTTTGAAAAGAACAAAGAAAATATTTTTTACCTTAATCTGTGCCAGCAATACCAATTTTAACAACAGGCACAATATTTTCAGAAGGAAAAGTGATTTTCAGGACAATGGTGTCCCTTTAAAACAGTGATGGCTATTTTAAAAATGAGTTGGAGAAAGCCTTTTGTAATTAATGAAGTAGGAATAGTAGAAAGGCTTCAGTCACTTATTAATCTTGACTACACGGCTGCATTTTCCTTCATTTCAAATGTCATTTAAATGGGAGTTAGACGCCTACGTATTTTAGAAGATTTCTTTTTAAGGGTGTCACCTTTGGAAGGCATTTGTTTCCCTATGAGCATAGATCAGCTCTAATAAAGCTAATTATCCTGCTATATTGTTCTGGGCTTTCCCTCTTCTAGAGATTGGTCTGTGGATGGATGGATGGCATTGGAGAATGAGGCTCCAGGAATGGGAGTTGACTAAAAGTGTTTTTGTGTATGGCACTGCAAATCACCAGCTCGAGGGGAGGCAGATACTGCTGAGCGAGGCCTCTGGCTGCATATTTTTATTTATTTTTAAAACATGGTTTTGCCACATTCCTTTGGACAACCCCAGGGCAAAGCATTTTGGGACACAGTTCTAACCACATACTGCCCTCTAGTGACCAATGTATACAAAATCAGGACGGGCTACTTTATTCATCCCATTATGAAAGGAGTTTAGGGCAGGGGTTCTCAAACTGGGGGTTGTGACCGTCAGGGGTTCGCAAGGTGGTTGTCAGCCTCCACCCCCCAAGCTCCACTTTGGTTCCAACATTTATAATAGTGTTAAATATAAAAAGGTGGTTTTAATTTATAAGGGGGGGGTCGCACTATTCGGTTTGCTGTGTGAAAGGGGTCACCAATACAAAAGTTTGAGAATCACTGATTTAGGGGATCCCATTTGTGGGGCTTCACACTCTGCAGGTCTTAGGAATGATTGCTTTAGTATCCTATTGCTGAACCAACTCAGCTTTTGCAAGGCTGTATTTGCCAAGAGTTCTCAAGGTGCTTTAGAAAAGATGTAGAATAATTTCAACTACAATCTGTAGTGCTGACCTTGTGATTAAAGGCAAAGACTAGAAAAAAAAAGACTATGGAGCTGTTTTTTTAAAATATGGCAGTGCCCCTGGCCAAAGTTTAGGAGAAAAGATGGTAAGAGACCAGTGTGACAACCACCCAGTGTGGCATGTTTAGGAGCAAGTAGGACATCAGATAAACCCAGCTTGAGTCTTAGACTTCCTGGGGTAAGAGAGAGAGAGAGACGACCACAACAAGAATGACATTCATGGTCATATTGGGGCAAATGTGAAAATCATGAGGCTATTTGGCCCCTTTTATCCTGGGCAAGAACTTAGTTATAAAATCAAGTTTCATCCAAACTTGAGCTGGGAAGTCCCATGTAAGGTCCTCCAAAGATCTTGTCATAGTCCTACAGGATAACGTAAGGACAAGTGAGGATCAGACAGTTCTTCTGTAAAACACAATATGGTGAGAGGGGGGTATGTGAAGATTAGGTGCAATAACTTTAAACTCTTTAAGGAGCAGTAAAGGACACAAATACTTTATTTCTCTGGCAGTTCCCCTTCCAACTGTATTTATTGTGAAACTCAGAAAAGGGACACTGTTCCTAAAACCTTTGACTTCCGAGAGTATCTTCACTTCTTGCAATCACCTTAAAAACCTTTCACTTCCCTGTGTCGCCACCTCTTGTGCTTTCCCCAGAGACATTTTGCTTCCCCTCTCACACCAACTCAGAGATCTCTTAGTAGACACCATCCACAAAGTCTTTTCAGTTCCCTCAGTCTCAGGAGAGATTTACTATGTTTTGCCATCTTGGATTCTGGACAGTGCATTGTGTAGGAATAGTGTATTGCTTGGACTAAAACTGGGTTAACGGTTCCTATAAAAAGCATAAACACAAAGAAAACACTGTTCTGAGCTGATGAAAAGCTGCACCTACAGAGACTGCCCAATGAGTCTCCCTCAGCAGCTGTGGCTACCCCCATCTTGTTTCAGTATAGTTTGCACTCTAACAAACTGGTGTCCCATCCATCTACTCGGCATAGTAATGGGCACTCAGGTAAAAAGTGACAGGCAGAGGCAGGATTAGCTCTGGCAGCAGAGAATGGATTGAAAAGCATTTTAAACAGACTCTGCCCCGATGTTTAAAGAAAAGCTCTACCTACTCGGCCAAGCAACCCATAAGTTTGTAAAGCAAGAGTCACATCTCACTGGGAATAACCTGTGAGATGTGTTTGAGAGTAGTGTTGTTAACCACATTTGGCATTTATATGCTTCTTCTTGGCTGGAGCTGCTTGGTTGCTGAATGTCAGCAACTGTATGATAAACTTTTTGTCCAGAGGGCAAATGCTGCACCTTCCCAAACAGCTTGGCCCCTACACCCAATCCACCCTCCCACTTCCCACCCCTGACTGCCTCCTCAGAACCTCCACACATATCCAACCCCGCCTGCTCCTTGTCCCCTGACCACCCCCTCCTGGGACCCTCCACCCCTAACCACCGCCCCAGGACCCATCCCCTATCAACCCCCTCCCCCGCTCCCTGTCCACTGACTGCCCTCAGGCTAGCCCCCAGCCCTCCCCTGCTGTCCCCCTCCCCCACTGTCCCCCTTCCCCACTGCCCAGAGTGCTGGCAGCACATCGAGCTGAGGCTGCAGGGGAGGGGGACAAAAGGGGAGGGCCAGGGGCTAGCTCAAGTACCAGGCAGGACAGTCCCACAGGCTGGATGTGGCCAGTGGGCCATAGTTTGCCCACCTCTGATGTATGGGATGACTCCATCTAGAGAATTCAGTCAAGTTGGGTCAAACTTGAGTCGTCTTTATTCAGAACTCCTAATGATGCTAGCAGGATGTTCTCTGCATCAGGATAATAAGATCTAGTTCTATGTCCATACAAATAAAACTAAATTATTAAGTAAAAAATGGAAATCTCATTATTCTTACAGATTACTCCTTTCCAGTTTCTTTGCAAATAGAGAAACAAGAACTGGACGGCTGACGTAAATTAAGGAAAGAGAGAGAGCAGGAAGGAAAGTGAGACAGCTGGAAAGACAGAGAGAAATGTGTAGGTGGGACACACCCTGATATCAAGTTTCCTTTGAACATGTATTTGGTATGTGGAAATCTTGCAGGAACTGCCCTACCTGGGGTCATGAGATATACTTGGCTTCTTGACCGTTTCCATTATGAACACCGACATGAACTCCTTTCTTTCACTTAGCGATTGCCTGTGTGTAGCGGGGGCTCGTTATGGGTTAAATCAGGGGCTGAGATTAAAAATGTGGCTTCCGAACCTGCCTGCCCCATCCTTGGGCAGGCCCTGAAATGCCAGGCCCCAACCGCCAGCTTCTCTTCAGCACCTCGAGCACCTGCGCCCAATGCATCGAATTGGTGACGCTTAAGGAAGCATTTTACAAACATCCTCCCCCTCCCTCAGCAAAAGAAACCAGCCACCCCCTGCATCCTGCCAGGGGCTGGATCTTCACCAGGGGCAGAGCTGATGCGCACGGAACCACATGGGCATCCCTTCCCTTAAGCTACAGGGCCTGGCACATCCACGGGGATCCCGCTCCTTTTATGGGGGGATCACCCCCCCCCGGGGATCCCCCTCCCTGAGGCTACGGGGGCTCGGCACCCACCCGGGCCCCCGCCTCTCCCTGTCCCCGTGCGGAGATCCCCGCCCCCCCGGGCGAGAGGGGCTCCGGCTCTGATACGATTCGTCATTCCGCTGGGGACAGTGAGTGTTGCCATGGGAACCCTCAGAGGCTCAGCCACCCGCCTGCTTCCGTTGCCTTCCCACAATGCATTACGTTCCAGCCGCGTTGGAGCTTCCTGATTGGCGGGGCCCTGGGGAGCGCTCTCAGGGCGAGGGGCCGGTGGGGTCCCGCAGTGGCGGGAGGAAGCGCTGAGGGGACGTGGCGTTGCCGGTTTCCTCCTCTTGCGTCCCAGTGGTCGCGCCCAAGGAGCCCGGCCCGGTCGCGGAGAAGCTTCTCCCACTTCGGGCAAGTGGTACGTTCCGTGCCCCCCCCCGAGCGGATGGTAAAAGCCCAGCGAGAGGAGGAACCTATCGCCCGCTCGGGAATAGGAGGCGTTGGGGGCGGGTGGAGCGCGGGGTTGTACCACTCCCTGCACATGGTGCGCTCCAGTCCCCGCTCCCCCGGACTGGCCAACCCAACAGCTTTAGCCGCCTTGTACCTGCTTATCTCTCAACCAAACGTGCTAAGCTGGCTCGTTCCTATTGGCTCGTCGTTTGAATAATATACAAATATGGTGCCTCCGCTGCCCAATGACAGACGGGCAGGTAGTTAACATTCAAGACCACGGGCGGTGACTGGTTGGCTGGTCTCCAGCCGTCGGGCCAGCGGGTTCGGGTGCCCCCTTGCCGCGGCAGGAAGAGGAGGGCGGCATGTGCGGCGGGGCGGGGCTGCGCTGAGCTGCGAGCAGGAGCCGGGAGCCGGAGATGGGGGCGGCGGGGGCCCGCTGGGCGCCTGGGGCGGCTCTGGTGCTCGCGGCCCTGCTGGGGGCCTCGGGAGCCGGCCTGCCCGACAACGTGATCTGGGCGGTGAACGCGGGCGGCGAGGCCCATGTGGACGTGAACGGCATCCACTTCCGCAAAGACCCGCTCGAGGGCCGGGTGGGCCGAGGTGAGGCCCCGGGGGGAGGGAGCCGGAGGCCTGGCCACGTCCCGCCTCCCTCAGACCCGCTCTCCTCAGCGCCTCCGCCTTCCCGCCGGGCCCTTCGCGCCCCCCTGACCCCCCCATGCAGCGGGCGGTGTGAGGTGGCGGTAGGCGCGCGTCTGGAGAGCACCTCATCCTCCCCCCGGGCCCAGCCGGCACCTCCCGGCGTGGAGCGCTAGGAGCCCGGGCCGCCTGGGGCCTGGCTAGGCGCTTTCCCGCTCCCCTGCCCGGAGGTTTCTGGCTCAGTGGCCGCCTGGGGCCTACTGCCCGCGAACCGTTACCAGAGGAGAGGCCCCTAGCCAGGGACCTTTCAGAGGGGGACTAAAGAGGCGACTCCATCCGTCTAGGACTTCGGAGCCCCGCTGGCTTGCGCCAGTCAGCACTGGGGGGCTGGAGACCCCAAGCGAGCCCTGAGGGGCCAAACTCCCGGGTGCAGCAGCCCTGCGTGTCCTGAGTGCGCTAGGTTAGCCCCCATCCCCTTCTGCCTTGTTTGTCCCCTCCAGGCCTCTCTCCTCATCTCTTCCTTTCCCCACTTGGAGCCCTTGGTTGCAGAAACCTTCCCTAGCTTAGCAATTCTTGTTTCCAGTCACCCAGCAGCAGTGAATCCTCCTCCTGTCTGTTCAACTGATAAAGGTTCCCCTGCCCCTACACTTCTCTTGGACTTGGTTGCCATTTTCCTGTTGATAACCTAAGCACTTGCCATGCTGGGTACCCATTCTGCTCCTTCGTTCCCTGGTCTATAACTTCAGTCACACACAGGAGGATTTTTGTTCAAGGGGTGACGAGAGACAGGAAAGGGAATCCGTACACTTTAGTACCTTGTCATATGCTGTGAGCCATGTGGCAATAGAAGGCTGCCTTCAGCACTGTGCCCCTACTCATCTCCTGATAGTGCTGAACTGCATGTGAACTTGTCTAACGCTCAAAGCTACCTGCTCCTGACACCATGACACTCCCTCTGGCCAGGTGCATACACCAGAGCAGCTGTTTGTAGAGCTGCAGAGTCTGACTTTCCAGCATGTGCTCTGTTTCAGCAGGCAGGGGAGAACAGTTGGGAGGTTAGTGTCTTCCACTGCTGATTGTCATGAGTCTAGCATGTGATCCTAACTGAGCAGAAGTTGCTTATTGGTTCATATCTGAATGATTCTACTCTTCTTGAAACTGCTATGGTATTACTGTCTCATTGAGAAGAGTCTAGATCTAACTTCTGAGAGGGTAGCCTCCAGCGTAGAGGTGGGCAAACTATGGCCTGCAGACTGGACCATCCTGCCCAGCCCTTGAGCTCCTGGTTAGGGAGGCTAGCCTGCTGTCCCCCTCTCCTGTAGTGTATGGGGTGGGGGTGGGGGGTGGATAAGGGGCAGGTGGTAGCAGGGAGTTGGATGGGGCAGAGGTTCTGGTGGGGAGAGTCAGGGGACAGGGACCGGGGTGGGATTGGATCGGTGTGGGAGGCCTGTCGTGAGGTTGGATAGGGATTGTGGGAGACGGAGCAGGGCATGGGGTTGGATAGGGGGTGGGGTCCTGGAGAGGTTAGAGGTGAGGGATCCTGGGAGGGGGCAGTCAGGGGACAAGGAGCAGTGGGGGTTGGATGGGTCGGGAGTTCTGAGGGGGGCAGTTGTGTGGGAAGGGGGGGCAGATAGGGAGGCACAGCCTTTCCTACCTGGCCCTCCATAGAGTTTTGCTACCCCAATGTGGCCCTCGGGCCAAAAAGGTTGCCCATCCCTGCTCCAGTGGGAGATAGAAAAAGGAAATGAGCAGTCTTGGGACCCCGCATTAGACCTCAACCTCACAGGAGCAGACTGTTTGAGCTTTCTGTGTTGTCCATCAGAAAGCTGTAAATATCAAAGTAATACTTATCAGCAACAAGAACTTTAAAAGAAGTTATTTAGCTTCTGCTAAACAAGGCCTTGGGGGAGTGTGGATGCCCACAGGAGCTGATAGACTGCTATGTTGGCTGTAGCCTGCAAAACTGACTTGCAAAAAAATGATCCCTATGCTGAGCATGCCCAGTGTCTCACCTGAAATATGGTAGCTCCCTGCTAAGTGGATGAGACTTGCAGGATTTAGCCTTGTAGAACCTCAGGTTCCCTGCTTTAGACTGCAGGAATGTCATCTGAGGGGAAATTTGTCCTTATGGACTGAAGTGGAACTTACTCTTGGAAGGTGATGCCGGTTTTAGCCTGACCCCTCAACAACATGCAGCAACTTGCTTTTTCCAGAGAAAGACTCAAGTTTCTGCAGCAGGGGCAAGTTTGAAGCCCAGCTGGGAACACTCTCAGTGAGACAAGCCCGGGCGGGGTTCAGGCACTTTCCACAGCTGAACTGCATGTTGCATCGTGGCAGCACCCATTACCCAAGGATGGAATTCTACCAGGGGGGCAGCAGGTGAATGAGGATCCCTAATGCATGGGAGGTCATGGTCAAAGAAAATGTAGCTGCTGGCTCACCCACCATTTCTGGCAGCAGACCTCCATCCCTGAAGAATCTACACTAGCTGTGCCCTGTGTGAAGGCAGTAAATGGGGACACACTAGTATGGGGTATATGCCACTCTTGTAGCTGCTGAAACAGTAAAATCAAAAGTCCACCATAGGGTGTAGGACATAGAATATGTTGCAGCTGCAGGTTGGATCCTCAGTTTTATGGTAGGGGAGGAGCCAGTAAGCACTTAAGCCTCCTGAAGTGAGATGCTGGTTTCTTTATCTGCCCACAGCATAAATAATGTCTCTTGGGAGCCAGGTTTCTGTTCTCCTTTGCCCCCGTTCTGGATGTTCTAATATGATAATGTCTGGAGGTAAAGAACATAATCCCTGTCTAGCCAGGTATTGTGACACCCAGGTTATGTTTACACCGCACACCTTACAACGGTACAGCTGTGCCACTGCAGCTGCGCTGTTATAAGGTAAGTAGTGTAGCTGCTCAACAAAATCAAATCACCCTTCACAAGGTGAAGTAGCTTCGTTGATGGGAGAGCAGCTCCCGCCGACGAAGCACTGTCCACACTGGTGCTTTTTGTTGTTAAAACTTTTATTGTTCAGGAGGGTGGGTTTTTTTATTTTTAGTGTAGACAAAGCTTCAGTGCTGCAGATGCTGTTGGACTTGTAAAACCTTGTCTGTGGTGTGGAAATTGCCTGCTTCTGATAATGGTGGCATCACACTATCATTTAGCTGCAAGTGTAACAAAGGACTGTGTTCAGATACACCCATCATCAGCAACAGGTACCTCTTGTAGTGCAGACCAGGCAAACTACCCATTCAAGGCTTGGATCTCCTGCCCATCACAGTGATTTTACAGTGATAGGCAGGAGACCCAAGCATTGAATGGGTAGTTTGCCTGGGTCTGCACCACAAGAGGTACCTACAGCTGCAACATACAGTATTGATGCAGATCTCCTTGGAGTGATGGTGTCACTACTTACACAGTGCCCTAGATGTGATTGGCCCTTCACACACACGTAACAGCCCACAGGAATTTACCATTTAAATGTGTACTCTGTAAAGTGTATAAGCTTTTAGTTTGCTCCACCAAAGGCTTATCTGCTGGTGACTTGTATTTCACTAGCTGTAGGTGTTCACATATCATTATTAATTTTAAGGGGAGGCTGATCTACAACTGTATGATTAACACTTGCAGCTGCAACCTGGAAGAGAATGTCTCTGTGGACTCTAGCAATCTCTTTTTCAATCTGAGGGAAAAAAGGTTCCTTTTCAAACAGTGCAACAGTGTTGTGGTTTGCTCCTCCCCAAAGAGTGTTTGTTCATGGTGCCTCACTGAACAGCCTGTTACAATAACCCTGCTGCAACCACATGCCAGGCTCAGCAAGTAAGACTTTAACCCCTGAGCTCAACTGCTATCTTGCTTCTCCTTCAACGGTTTTTATTGCACCATCATTTTTGGTTCCCTCAGTTAGTCATTCTGCTCCCATTTGTGAAGATGGGTAGGTAATGGGTGCAGCAGAAATCCTGCGGCTGATGGCTTAAAAGTCCTGGGATGGCATTTTAGGGTCGTTTCCCTCAAGCTGCAAAGTTGGATCCTGGGACTTAAGGGCGAAAGTATAGCTAAGGGATTTATAGCATATCCAGATGCCAAACAAATGAAGATAGTGGCTACTTTTGTTACTTGTAATGTGTAAGGGTTTGTTTCTGTCTTGGTCCTTCAGTCATTCTTCACCATAACTTAAAATACTGCTAATTCAGATCCACTTCCATTGCATTATACAGAACTGCAGCATACAAACAAATTAGTCATTTGTGTGATTGGGTGAATTCACTCTGATGATAGCTATCCTAGGCTGGCAGCAAACTTCCTTTCTCTGCAGGCTTCTCTCTAACCTGTAGCATTAAATGGGAGTTGAGTTAGTGTTTATGAGCTATTTGGACTACTATAATTAGTTAACATAGCTGGAAAAAGGGAGGTATTTACAGCAGGATGTGAAAACGGTGAGAGCTCTTCACCTCCTGTGGTTCTGATGATCAAGCCTCCATGACCCTCACTTGTGGTTACAGAACAATAGCAGTCTTACCCCAGGGTTCTTGCTGTGTAGAACTGGGGTTAGTTTCCTCTCAGTAATTTCCATGAGCTTGGATGTAGGTGCTGGGCAACTGGGTAGAGCTTTTGGCTTACTCTGCACTGGCCAACCCAAACCAATATCTGTTTCCATGGAAATGGGAGTGGAAATAGCAACTGTCAGCTGACAACTAAAAGCTTATTAGATCAGCTTTCACTGCAGACTGGAATTGCCCGTTGTGCAGATGCCATCCAGAGTCTCCCTTATTCCATCAGATGGGAATAGCATTTTAGATTGTAAGCTCTTTGGGGCCTATGCCATTTTATGTATTTGTAGAGTGCCCAGTACAATAGGGCTCTAATGCTGATTAAGGACCCTGAGTTCCATTATGATACAGATATTAAACAACAAGGAAGGGCAAACAAGTATTTAACCTCCATAGTTGCTTCAGATACTGGCACAGCTAGAAATATTCTTTGAAGATTCTTCATTGTGTGGTGTATGGATAACTGTACACCTGTGGCTCTGATTTATATCCCATGAAGTCATATGAAGTAGTTTGCATGAGAGCCCTCGGATGCACACATCCTTATTGATCCAGGTTCCCGGTGTGATGTTTGAAAGATTATTAGCAAGAAGAAAAGGGTTTTATTAAGATCCCTCTAATGCACGCAACACTCCCAGCCTGCATGAGTGGAACATGGCTTTTTAAGGTTGTTTATTTTTTTAGGGGAAATTGTAATTAGGTTTTTAATTTCAAGTGAGTTGCAGGGGATGGGATTATATTATCTGAGGTGACTCAGACCTAAATTGACTTCATTTCATTTGTGCACTGCATCATGTTGGTTAAAACATTAGAATCTCTAAGGGCATGTCTACACTTACCTCCAGAGTGATCGATCCAGTAGGGGTTGATTTATTGCGTCTAGTGAAGACACGATAAATCAACTGTGGAGTGCTCTGCCGTCGACTGCGGTACTCCACTAGAGCGGGAGGTACAGGCGGAGTTGACTGGGGAGCGTCAGCAGTCTACTTACCGCAGTGAAGACACCGTGGTGAGTAGATCTAAGTACATTGACTTCAGGCACATTATTCATGTAGCTGAAGTTATGTAATGTATATTGATCCCCCTGCCCTCAGTGTAGACCAGGCCTAAGTGCTCTTTCTCTAGAGAAGTCTGATTTCATGGCCAAGTCCTCTGATGCTGTAGGTTTGGCTTGACATGGGTAAGGCATTATTTCTTGGGAGACAGGTTTAGGGAGGTAAATGGATCAGCGGGTTGGAAACAGAATATCTGTACTAGCCAAGTTAAGGGGAATGCTCAGGGAACCATTTACAAGGGATGGGATAACAAAGGATAAGATAAACCTGGAATGTAAGCTGAGGTAAAGAGTAAGTTATGCATGGACAGTGTGTGCGTACAAGGTTTGGTTCCTACAGAGGGATTTAAGCCAATCCCAAAATGTGTGATGCAGTGTAATTTGTAAACGTATATAAAGGAAGAGATTTGCTTTGTAACTATGGATGTGTGGTATGCTCTATAGTAACCCCCATCCTTGAGCCTGATCAATGTAGCTTAATTTATATATGCCAAATAAAGGAAGCTGAGAAATGAGATTGGAATCGAACTGAGATCTCGGGAAGCCAAGTGGAAGAGTTTTTTGGGGAACCCCAGCATACCCAGTCGTGAAATAGGACCTTGTCTCTGGCAACTGGCTTGGGGATGGTTGTTAATCAGAACTGTGTTTCTGTAGGATTCAGCTTTCCTCAGGTTCTGGGTTTCCTCCAGCCATTGCTCAACCTGCCTCCCCCTCATGTACTGGATTCAAACAAAGTGTGGCTGTTGGTAAAGTGGAATGGGGACACTTGAAAGAAAGTAGTGCCCCCCTGCATTCCCATTGGTCAGAATTAGGGGGGACTGTTGGGACTCAAGAGAATTGGTCCACTTGCAGGTACTTGGAGGTTGTTTATAGAGTTGTCTTCTGCCGATGCCTCCGAAGTTAACCCTTGCATTCTTGTTGATTTTATATTTGGAATGCAGCCTCTGACTATGGCATGAAGCTGCCAATCTTGCGGTCCAACACAGAGGATCAGATTCTGTACCAGACTGAGCGTTACAACGAGGAGACCTTTGGGTACGAAGTCCCCATCAAGGAGGAGGGTGACTATGTTGTGGTGTTGAAGTTTGCTGAAGTCTATTTTGCACAGTCCCAGCAGAAGGTAAGCTAAGTCTCACCTCACTCAGATGAACTTACAGCAAAACCAAGAATAAGTGTATTAGGAACAGATGTAAAGATAGTGGAAACAGATATGGTTACAAATAAAATAAAATATTAACATGCTTCTAAGAAGCTAACAATAACTTTAATAGAGTATAGTCGTTTGTCCGTAGCCTTTTTCTTACCCTCAAAGTCCTTTCACAAAGTTTATGGATTTTCAATCAAACCAGGATCCAGTTTTTCATGAATCTCCCCTCTACCAGAAGTGTTTCTCAGTTAAATGAGTCCCCAGAGGGTCCAACAAATCTTTGAAGTGTAGTCTTTTGAAGGGTAACCCTAGATAAAGTTCTTGTCCCCTGCTGACGTTCGGGCACTGCGCTACTCATGCTGTCTTTCTCATACTTGTGTTAATTTGCATTTATTTTGACTTAATATGCAAATGAAGGTTCCTTATGTTGGCTTTTACCATGCTCGGTTTACACTGGAGAATTAGGTAGACAGGTTAATCAGTATTCCTTTGTCTAGGAACACTTTGTTTATCAATCCTGCCTGCTTTGCTGGGTTTAGACATATTTTCAATATACACCTGCCATTTTTAAATTGTTCTTAATGATTATGATAACCAGTATGCTATAAGTTGTCATTTGATAACTTACAGGACATTCTTTCTAGATAAATACCATGGGCAATATCTTCGGTATAGTGAGTTTGTCAAACCTGATAGGAGTTGCTGTTACATGACTATGAACCCTTTGCCAGTGGGCATTAAGGGGCTCTTAGGGTCACAGCTCCCCTCTGCCTTTTTGCACATCACCATCTGTTATGGGTTTTGTATACATGGGTAGGGTAGCCATAGAAAGGGGTTGACAGTCCTCTCTAACGTAACTCCACTCACCCCAGTGGAGCTGCCCTAGGGATGAGCGTGTTTCTAAGGATGCATTCCAAAGTGATACTGAGCTCCCATATCAATTTCTAATATAAAGTAGAGCTGGATGTACTTGTTTGTGAAGTCATGTCTTCAACTGACTTTATATAGTGACATGTGACTGACACTTGACTTTTGTATAGCACCTTTCTTCTGGAGACATCAAAGCACTTAATGATTCTTGCCCACCTTTGTAATTCCCATTTTGCAGTTGGGAAAACTGAGGCACTCGGGGGTTAAGGCCACACAATAACTCAGTGGAAGAGCTGTAATTAGAACTCTAGTCCTGTTCCTGGTCCACTGGACCATGCTGCTTCCCTATGTGGTGAATATTTGAAGCAGCAACATTGGCTTGTAGAGGCTGATCAGAAGGATGGAAATAATTGGATGTGAACAGGAGGCTCTCCTGACAAAATAGAGTTCTGTAGTATTTAAGGGCTAACATACTTCCTTCTGTTTGCTTCCTTTACATAGTTGTGATGGTATCCCAGGCTATGAGTGATGGTTGAGTCACCGCAGCCCAGAGATTACCTTCCACTCTGTTAGCTGTTCAGTCTCTTTACCTAATTCATCCCCTTCCTTCTGTCTCTGGTCTATCAACATTTTTATTCCCCCTCATGTTTCTCCTTCCCCTGTTTTACCACCAGACTACTGGGATTAAAAAGCTAAGAGCCCAAATTTCAGAGGTGTCGAGCACTTACAGCTCCCACTTGAGTCAACAGGAGGGGCGGGTGCATGGTACTCTGAGGATAGGGCCTAATAAAACTCCATGCGGTCCTCAGTACTGAACAGTAGTTATGGAGATGTTAGAGGCGGGATACAGGTTTGTGTATTTGAAACCATTTTTAAAGGGCTTAAATGTTTAACTTCGGTGGTCTGTTTTTGGGCTATGGGTCCTTCTCAACAAGGGGGTGGAGACAGATTGCCATATGCACAGAGAATCTGCGTTGGTTCGGTGGCACGTACAGTAATACCTTCTGTTTCCCAGGCTTTGTAATGAGCACAGACTGTTTTTGTCCTGTCCCCTCTCAGTCAAGAATCTCATTCCCCTCTGATACTCTCTGCAACCTCTTCCACCCCTGAAGGTGTTTGATGTACGCTTGAATGGCCACGTGGTGGTGAAGGACTTGGACATTTTTGACCGAGTTGGACATAGCACAGCTCACGACGAGATCATTCCCATCAGCATCAGAAAGGGGAAGTTGAGTGTCCAGGGAGAGGTTTCTACATTCACAGGGAAGCTCCACATTGAGTTTGTCAAGGTAACAAACCCTGACTAGGGGGAAGCCCCTTCTTTCTCTCTCCTCTTTCTCCACCCAGTCCCTCACACCCTGCCACATGGTGCAGCTGTCCACAGGGAGAGGGGAAGTGACTGATGGGTGGGGGTATTCCTTCTTTGACCCTGCAGCACTGACCTTTGTCTTCCCTTTCACTAGGGATACTATGACAATCCAAAAATCTGTGCACTATACATCTTGCAAGGAACAGTGGATGGTAAGTTTTTCATTTCAAGACTTTTTATCTTGGAGGGCAACCCATGGCCTTTTAAATCATGTGTATAGCACTCTCCCTTATAGTGGCAGCCTTAACTGACCTGTCTCACCCAGGCCCATCTCCCTCAGCTGTCCCCTGTGAAGATTTGTCCCAGCGCATCACAAGTGTGTTGTCTCCCCAGTCCTTCTCTCCTATAAGAGGCTGCTTCATTTGGAAAGTAGGTTGTATGTCTAATTTGAAAACGGGGGGGCTGTCTCAGTGACTGTTACACTGGCTTATAGCTAAATTCTTTGGCTGTTTGACATTGTGAACAGCTCTGCAAAGATCTGGCTCTGGAGACCTCTTCAGCTAGTAATCATTCAGTGTTTTTGGCCTAGTGCTTTCACTCCACACTGGGCTTCTGCCCCTTGGCTCTGAGGATGCAGCTGCAATTTTCCCATACTTAATCTCTCTGAATATCTGTGGGAGGGGGAGGGGTGAGCTTTGTGGGAAGGGTTAGCAGGAGTCCCTGCTCTCTCATCACTGTGTTTCGAGCCATAGGATCTGCTAGAGTCCGAGCACTCGGCTGAGATCTTCGTCCTATGGTGAGTCTGTTTGCTGCTCTAGAGATCAGAGATTGATACCCTGCAGACAAGGGGTTGGCTCTGTGGTCAAGTGGCAGCACAAAATCTTGCTGTGTGGGGAGTTTTAACTAAGGTCTCAGGCCAGCAAGGACTGGGGTGTGGATTGGGGTGCATATTGCTTGGCTTTGGTGGATATGTGGAGTGGCACTGGCAGGTTATGGGGAAGTGGCTGTGAGATAGGTCTCCATTTACAGGTTGGGAGGCACTTGGTTATCAAGGCAGTAAGTCTTGGTCCTGCCTGGGGTCTTATAAGGTTGTCAGGAGTATTAGAGGTTGTAATGGGGCAGCCATTTCTAGTGGCACTAGAAAAGGTTCAGAAAAGGACAACTAAAATGATTAGGGGTTGGAACAGATCCCATATGAGGAGAGATTAAAGAGGCCAGGACTTTTCACCTTGGAAAAGAGGAGACTAAGGGGGAATATGATAGAGGTATATAAAATCATGAGTGGTGTGGAGAAAGTGAAGAAGGAAAAGTTATTTACTTGTTCCCATAATATAAGAACTAGGGGTCACCAAATGAAATTAATGGGCAGCAGGTTTAAAACAAATACAGTAGACTCTTGATTATCCAGGATGATAGGGAAAAAATTAATTCTGGTTAATAAAATCCCGGATAATCACCATCCATAGGAAATATGGGGAGCGGGGATTGGTTCACCAGCCACCCTGCACTGAGAGTAGGGGGTGTTGATTCACTGGCAGCCCTGCGCCTTGGTGGGTTTTTTGTGTGTGTGCGCTTGGGGTGGCAACAAAGCCAGAGCTGGCCCTGTGAGTTGCATGTATTTTTTTTTTTTTACATCCTGGTTAATCCAATCCTGGATAATCGAGAGTCTACTGTAGAAGGAAGTTCTTCACACAGCGCACAGTCAACCTGTGGAACTCCTTGCATGAGGAGGTTGTGAAGGCTAGGACTATAACAGGGTTTAAAAGAGAACTGGATAAATTAATGAAGGTTAAGTCCGTTAACGGCTATTAGCCACAATGGGTAAGGAATGGTGTTGCTAGGCTCTGTTTGTCAAAGGGGAGTGATGGATGACAGGAGAGAGATCACTTGAACATTACTGTTTAGATTCACTCACTCCAGGGCACCTGGCATTGGCCACTGTCAGTAGGCAGGATACTAGGCTGTATGGACCTTTGGTCTGACCCAGTATGGCCATTCTTATATTTTTAATGTGCTTGCCTGATGTAGCTCTTCCTGAATGAGAAGCTGGAAAGTGGTGATGTTCCTCTGTCCTCACAGGCAGGTTCTTCATAATAGGGTCCTACTAAATTTATGGTCCATCTTGGTCAATTACAGGATTTTTAAAATAGCAAATTTCATGATTTCAGCTGTTTAAATGTGAAATTTCACAGTGTTGTAATTGTAGGGGTCCTGACCCAAAAAAGAGTTGAGAGGGTTGCAAGGTTATTATTGGGGAGTGGGGTGGCGGGGGAGGAGGGGTTATGGTATTGCCACTTTTATTTCTGTGCTGCTGCAGGCGGCGGCACTGCTTTCTGGGATGGATGCCTGGCCAAAAACCGCTGCTCTCCGGCTGTCCAGCTCTGTGCATAGTGCAGAGGTAAAGGTGGCAATACCTTGATCCCCCCCCTAAAATAATCTTGTGACCCCTCAGTATCTCTCTTTTGGGTCAGGACCCCCGATTTGAGAAACGTTGGTCTCCCCCCATGAAATCTGGTCTTTGTATGCTTTTATTGTCTACTATACAGATTTCATGAGGGGAGACCAGATTTCACGGTCTGTGATGTGTTTTTTCTGGCCGTGAATTTGGTAGGGCCTTATTCATATACTAATATTTGCTTCATAAGCTGGGATTGGAGCCATTCAAGTATCTCCATGAATTAGGGTGCTTGTATTGGAGTGGAGCCCTGGCAATGTGGGACTGTGTACCAGTTTGTGGGGTGCCCCGTGTGCCTTGTTCCAACTGGCTGGGTGTGGGATGGGGCAGGTCACAAAGGAACAGCTTGAGTCAATTGCCCGCTGGAATCCTTGCAGCTCCATGCAGCATTTACAATAGTGAATTTCTTTCTCTTCCAACAGATGTTCCAAAACTGCAGCCTCACCCTGGCCTGGAGAAAAAGGAGGATGAAGAAGATGAAGAAGAGTATGATGAAGGCTCCAGTGTTAAAAAACAGGCCAATAAGAACCGGGTTCAGTCAGGCCCCCGGACACCAAACCCCTACGCCTCGGACAACAGCAGCCTCATGTTCCCTATATTGGTGGCCTTTGGTGTCTTCATTCCTACCCTCTTCTGCCTTTGCCGATTGTGAGGGCAAGCCCCATGCAGAGATGCAGTGGCAGGGGCCGCAGGCCAGGAGGAAAGGAGTTGGACCAAATGCGGTTGCTTTCAGTTTCTCCATATTTTTCATAATTTAAGGGAAAAAAAGTTCATTTGGAATGAACGGCAGGTACAGATAAAGCGGGGAGCTTGCCTTCCCCCAGCCTGCGAGCAGCGAGGCCTTGGCTTCCCCTGTTGCACCATAAGCAGCATCCCTTCCTCTTCGGGGCACTTGAGATTAAACTGGATCCTTGCTATCTGTCTGGGCTGTAGGAAGCTGATGCTGGCGAACTTTGGTCCATATCCCACACGGAGAGGAAGCTGCGTGACCCAAATGCCGTGCCCTTGTCCAGGTGGATGATTGGTCCCAGCTTAAGAAGCGAAGCAGGGAAGCACTCTCTGAATGTTACCTGGAAAAGCAGCCTTTGAAGTGAGGTCTAGATGTGTGCTTTGGTCAGAGGTGTGCACAGATGTTTTGGTGCCTTTGGGTGACTAACAATTATGGGAAAAGAGACTGGCTTTTCCACAGCTTCCTGAATGTGTGTAACTAAATGCACCATACTCCTCTGTCCTAAAGATTCACAGGCTCAGACTTCTGATGGGGGTCTCCAGGAAAGGTTCCAACTTTCGAGTGAGTTACAGAAAGAGTGGAGGGAATTATTCGGCCTGATTTTCTGCACCAGTTAGGAGAGACTTCTAGTTTGATAATTGTGTAATGTTAGATGGTTGCTGCGGGGGTTCTGCTGTGACCTGCAATAGGCTGGCTTTTTGCTGCAGTGTGTCTGCCCCGGATGCATTTGGTTTCTGTATCAGTTGTGTCTTCTATTTTCTTTTTAATATTTTTCTTCACAATGGCTCGCTTCAAGCCCTATCCCGCCTTACCCTCTCTAGTGTACAATGTCTCCCCTGGAGGGGCTGAGAACCAGGTGACCAAAAAAATGGAGGCTCTGAGCCCCCAGTGCTTGTGCAACCCTGCTATGATCAATAATCTGGCAGCCAAAAGACAGAGTAGTGCAACCTTTCAAGTACTTTCCAATGACCAATCCAGGGGTGGGCCACATCCAGCCCGCGGGACCGTCCTGTCCGGCCCGCCTGGGGAGCCGAGCCCTGGCTCCTCCTCTATTCCCCCTCCCTTGACTGCCCCCCCACAAGTCTCCGCCCCATCCAACGCCCCTTGTTCCCTGATCACTCTTGATCTAATCCTTCTGCATCAGCTGCATTGATCTGATCCAGTGAGATTGCAGTCTGTACCTACCATTAACTATCTTGCGTAGGCTTCAGAATATCAGGATGCTGGCAAGTGCTAAGGAGCCCAGCCTCTCAGTTCTGTAGGATGAGCGTGTCTATCCATTGTGGAGAATCTGAAATAGATGGAAACTGCTGTAGATCAGTCTGGTCAGCTTTCATGGTCACCTGATCATAGGTCTGAGCTCCCTTGTTCGCTTTCCCCCACTGATAGCTTAGCATGTGGACTCTGCACCTGCATGAAGAGCATGTGTTCTCTGAGTGGGGTGGCAGGAGAAGCTGCTTTGCTCTGCAACTGAGTCGGATGTAATCAGGAGAGCAGTGTGGAAAACTGAAGCTTGGCAATGTGCAATCCACACACTCTTCCTGATCTGGAATTGGAGGTCCTTGGGCAGCTGGCATCACTTAAGAGCTGAATCTGCAAGGTGCTGAGCAGCTTCGGCTCCCCTTGGCTAATGGGAATTGGCTCTGCTCCCTTCCTCACTGGAAGTGCCCAGCACTTTGCACAGCCAGGGTAAAGGGTACTCTTTAGAGCTTACGTCTTGAGCCACCAGCCTAGTCAGCTTTCATTGTAATAACATCCATCCTTTGGATCCTCAGAGCAGAATTCTCTTTGCCTTGCGCTAAATCTGTTTCTTCTGGCAAGCATCTCCTCTGCTTCATACAGTGCAGCTTGACTGAGAAGTAATCCCCCTGCTGCTCCTGCCTGAATTCTGACCTTTCCTATCAATTACTTTTGAGCACAGTTGTATGTAGCTGCTCAACTCACACCTGGCCTTTTGATAAGCTAGACAGAGCCTCTTGGTGAAGGCTCAGCAAATCTCTATGAATAGTCCATTTACAGCAGCCAAGGCATTTATTTTCTTCCTGTTAATTTTCAAGCTGTGCAAAGTGTTGCCCAGCCATGAGTGCCAAGACAGGAGCTAGGGGCACTGTCAACGCATTGGTCCCCAAAGCAGCCATCTTTCCGAGCAAGTGCATTGGTGCTTTGTCTTTAACCACAATTCTGATTCTGTAAGTCCAGTGCAGAATATAGGATCCAGTTGAGCTTTCTCCCCTTGCTACTGTCAGCTACTAATGCACGCACAAGCAGTTGAGTTGGTAAAACAGTGAGAAAATGCTTGACCGTAATGAAACCTACCCATGGGAAGGAGAAGGCCAACAACAGATCTCTAGAGCAAGCCAAGCTCTGAAACACTGGGAGGCCTGGGACTAGCAGCTTCATTCAGCTGTTGTCTCCTGGATTCTTATCAGTCCTAAACGCTTATTTTTTTAATGTATGAGTCAATTAAAAAGCTGTATTTTGAGGACATTTTTATTCCAAGCAGCAATGCCTGTAAAATTTTGTCTAACCTTATGAGTTCCCCGGATCCCTTTGGCCATTATCTGATCACTCTAACACACTAGAACAGCACAGAGTTTGGAACCTTAATCAAATAGCAGGAACTTCTTTGGTTCAGCACAAACTGCCCCAATTGGCTAGAACTTTGGTCTTGAAAACAACAAGCCTTCCAGTTGAGGAGTGTGCTCTTCTCTTCCCCTGAGATTCCAGCATTTCTTAGACACAAGTCTCCTTCTGCACCTCTCAGTCCCTGCACCGCTTGAGCTCAAGGGACACTTCTAGGATCATAGGAGTTAGAGATGGAAGAGGCCTGTTAGATAAATCCACTCCTCTGCAAGGCCAAGGTAGCGGATCCCGCCGCCATTCCTTCTAATAGCGGCACTTCACTTGCTCTGTGCTGCACTCCCGCCTGAGGATGATGCAGCATGTCTTTAGGGGTACCCGGCACGGCATTAGGCTTCTGTTTCTTGAATAAATTAATTCAGTTTATTTGATTATTTTTTTTAAATGGAATATTTTTTGTTCTGTTTACTCATAACTTAGTTATCAAGCCTTCTCTTCTGCACTAGGGGTGAGGTATTCACATGGGTTTGGGCTCCCTCCCGTAGCTGCTTTCTGGGTCTCCTGACCCCATGATGGTACTATAATAAAGCAATTTTCCTTTTTACTTCCCTGTTCCAACCCTTCCCTTTCTGGCAGCTTCAGACTTCACTTGAAGGATCCTCTTGCGACAAATGAACCACGTGCTTTATTTTTATTTTAAATAAGGACTATTGAAGGGTGGGAGTTGGGGGGGGGGGGGGTTTGAAGGGACCCATTCAACATATGAATGGATATTGGTCTGATTATGGATTGCTTTTGCCTAGATCTCTTTATAGCAGGGTCTGCATTTCAGCTGGTTAAGACTGTCAAGAGGTACGCAGCTCAAGGGTGGTGTTTTAGGGCTACTTTATTTTTCCGTTGTTATGTTGGAATATCTTATCGTTCAGCTGTTGTTTTCACTGATGTTGGTTTCAATTTGTATTTAGGGATGGATGGTTGAGCAAATACAACAGTGCAAATGACGCTGTGTGTCTTGGCCTGTCACTATTAGTGCACTTGTGATGTTGCACTGAACCTACATCCCTTCATTGGGGACCCCTAAATCAGCAGACGAGGCTGCTGCCGGGTGGAAATGAGTGGAGAGTCAGTGATTGCTTCCATGACACGTTTCAAACTCTGGCTGGCTGGCTGCCTTTGGGACAGCTGGGCTGCTATTCTGCTTCCTTAAAGGAGGAACTTTTCCATAGCCTTACACTCTGTTGGTCTGTAATGGCGGCCAGTGCCCTGTGGGTTAGGAGACCAGTTAGAAACAATCAAGGTAGTGTAAAAAATCAGTATCACAAACAAAACAGCAGCAGGCAAATACAGACCTGGTCCCTGTGTGTGTATCCTTGCAATAGTGGGCAGGGTGGAGTGAGTACATTGATTGATAATGACAGCTCAGTGTACCTTGAAAAGCCTGAGGATGGACAGTTGTGTCTGTGGGACAGATTGTTTAGAAAACAGGTTTAATCAAGTTTTTCCCCGCTAAAGAAAGCAACGTGGTGATGATACGGGCTTGACTTGAACCTTCCTAGTCCAGGGTATTCAAACTGAAAGTGAAGATTCTTTGGTTTGTTTTTCTTCCCCACCTGCTGTGCCTAGGGTGTGGGATCTCAGAATAGCAGACAGCCTTACATCTGAGCCCTTCTTCTGCAGTGCAGTGGGGAGAGTGAGGATCTGTTTCATCCTTAATTCTGAATTCTGTGGGCTTTAGTAGCTTTAAACCAGCCCTGTAACTTTGTACTGTAGTTTTTGTGTGAGTGGAACGAAATCTAACCTTTCCCTGTGGGATTGCAGGTGGAAGCAAGTGGAATGCCAAAGCAAATTCTTCTGTTCATATTTGGTGCCTTTTTGTTGTGGTTTAATCAGAAGTCTATTGGAAGAAGCTTCTGTTTTAAGGAACTTCTGTTTCCTCTTTAAATCTAACTCCTGGAGGAGATGGTCCCTATTCCAGGCACTTCCCCCTCTAAAAGTGAGGGGCATTATCTTAATCTGTGATCCATGCTCTGAAATGTCTTAGCTGAAGTATGATGCTCCTTGTGAATATCCTCTAATAATTTCTGCTGTCTGGATGCATGGTAATGGATGTGAGAGGGGAACTGGCGAGCTTGTTCAGGTTTGTTCTCCCCAAAGAAATCTCCAGAGGGATTGGGAGCTCCCAGGAAACATTGTGCTCATCTGTCCATTGTGTTCAGGGGCTTGGTGAAAGTCGCAGTCAGATTTTGGGTACGAGCATGGCTTCAATCCTGCTTCTGCATCAGTAGCGTAGTTTATGGCATGATGTCAGACCCATCCTGCATCGGGACTTGCTAGCTAAAGGACTTCCCCTACACTGGCCATTGTGGCAGGTGTCTCTAACCAAGAGCAGAATACAGTACTTCATCCCTGGCTTTGCTGTGATTGAGACTGGGACTAGCAACAACCATGGGAAACATAGTTGAGGTTCAGCTGGAGCCTGCATATTCCCTTTGGAAAGAGAAAATTACTGGAGCCTGTATGCCTCTCGATGTGGAACAGATTCTGAGAAGTAGTTTGGGATAAACTTCTCTTAAACTCCTGCTAGTAGCAGATCCTCTGCGGCATCTCTCTGCTCCTTGTGCCCATTAAGGCAGGAGAGAGATCTGCTTAGTGGGAATCCCAGGGAGAGCAGGGTCTGGAATCTCAGAATCATTTCCACTATCTGGCTCTGCTACATCTCCATGACAAATGCATGCAAAGGTCTAATGGGACTAGGTTTGGGGTATTTTTTCACACTTGCCTCTGTTTCCACCAGTTTATCTCCAGTGATTAATTCTAAATAAGCTTAGGCATGTATTCTTGAGGGGAAATATATAATGTGGGTTGGAACTGAGAACTCCTCCCAGTAAAGGATGGAGCTTAATAAATAGTCCCTAAATTCCTGGTCTTAACATAATGGTTAGGGGATGCTTCAGATCCATGAAACTTGTGATTATTTCACATGAGATCTGAACAGACTCATCCCAAGAATATGGTAGCAGGTGTACTTAACTTCTAGCATTAGTCTGTGAGGAGGAGGTTGCATCCAGAGTTCTGTCTTCCTGGACTCGGGCGTACTCAGAGTTTATAGCTATATATTAAAGAACTATTTCTGAAGAGATCAGGGAAATGCCCTGGGGGGCTCTGTGCCTGGTCTAGTCAGTACGACTCTCATTGCTGACCGTGGTTTTTACCCCCCCCCAAGTATTTTATTTTTAAAAAACCAACAAATACAGAAGTGCTTTCTTCCCTCCCAGAGAGAGAGCTGTCTGCTCAGAAAATGTGAATAATCCATAGCAAACAGCAAAGGCTCAGGAGGCTGTGGGGTAGAGATTTATCCCAGGGAAAGTGGGGAAATAGCAGCTCAGACAGGTGTCAGGAGCAGTTTTTAACAAGTCTTGTTTAACCAGAAACTCTTCTTAGTGTGTGTGAATCTAGGAAATGCAAAATCTTTGAGCCATAGTTATTTCTTCGTATGTGTTAGGGGTGTGCTGCTTTGTTCTGTCACAGTGATTCGGATTTAATCCAAGCATGTTCAGTCGGGATCTTGGCCCACTAGAGGCTTGTTGGTAAACTTAGCCTAGGGCTGCTCCTGGGAACTTCTTGCCCTCAAGCTCTTCTTGCTTAAGAAACTAACCAATCTGTAAGGTGGCTCCAGGCTGCATAAAGCAAAAGTAGAGTTCTCAGGGTCTTTGGAGTAGTAGCCTGGATTACCCAAGGCTTTAGCCCAGTTTGGGTCCCATCTGCACAGCAACTCTTACTGTGTTGTGAGTCCCATGATTTGGATATGGTTGTATAGACAAGGCCTGAATGAGCTGCTTGCATGTCCCTCCTTGCTAAGGGAACGCTAGTTTGCAGTCAGCTATTTGTTGAGCATTAAGAACCACACTGTTGCAAGCTCTACTCAAGGCTGCAAGACTCGAATGACCATGAAGGATATAGCAATATGGGGAGAAATATCCATTTATTTTGTGGTAATTCTTCATCTGTATTAGTAATCAGTACTAAAGGGTTTTGAAGGAGGATTTTTTTATTTTTTACTGTCCATTGCTTTGTGTTATACCAACTTGCGGTGACTGTTTGTTTGTATCAATCTTGGGCCCTGGGTTAAAAGCACAGATGTCTATTTCTGATTAGACTGGCTTTGCAAAGACTTGTTCTTTTGGGGAGAAGAGATGGGTGTGTGGGTGGGTTATTTTATTTTTGGTACATGTAGCTGTTTATTTTTTAATTTTCCCAGGATGTTTGGTTGAGGGAATGTTCTGAAATTTACTGCCTGGCAGTTTTAACCAGCAGTGTATTAAAGGAAAATAAACAAAATTATATTGTCACTTGGAGCATCTGGTGCTTTAAAAAAAAAAAAAAAGGCTTTACAAATTTTGCTTTGAGGGAAGAGAATTTGACATCTTGTATCTGTGGTGGGCCCAGATCACACTGGAGAGTGGATTGGAAGCCACTGATGAGATGCAATTTAAAATCCCACCATTACTTCCACTTGAGTCCTTGACCCCCTGAGGCAGCCATGGCTCTCCTCTTCCTGCTTGCTAATGTCTCGCCCTGTCACAGCTGGGTTATTCCCCCACCCCCATCTGTACTGGATAGGGGAGAGTTGCAACTTGTTCTTGTACTGCACAACAAGATTTTTTGAAGTGCTGAGATGGGCCTAGCAGTTTCCATTTACATTCCAGCTGTAGAAGAGGCTCTTGGCTCAGATCAGGCAGGCTAGAGGCAGATTCTGCCTCAGGGATGCCTTATTATGTAAATCTTAGCTTGAGACATAAAGCAGGGGGACACCCAGCCCTGAGCAGAGAGTATCAGGGTTACCCACTTATTCAGGTGTTACCATCTTTCCCTGAGCTACAGGACAGCACTTGTGGCATGGCAGGTGCTGGTAATCAACCGGTAGAGTGTAAAGATTCAGCAGCAGAGTCTGAATGCTGTAAGGATTCTTTGGGGGCACTAATGTGGCTAGATGTTTGAGCTGAGTGTACAGCACTTTCTTGGCCAATACAGGGATTTTGCGTGGGTAATTTGGCACAAGGTAACTTGCATCTAGAATACCACTGCTGGAAGAAGGTCTGGCTGTATGACGGATCCCATCAATCTAGAAACCATGTATTCATGTGTAGATAAGGCCTTACTAAATGTCTCAGCCAGCATTTCAGATGAGGCTTGTGAGGAGGGAAGGAAAAGCTCCATCCATTTCCTACACACAGCCACCTGTTGCGGGGTGGGAGGAGAGTGGTGGAAGAAGAGAGGAAAGTGCCTCTTGCACTCTTCCTTTTCCTCTGGGCTGTTGGAGGTGGCTCCTTAAAAGACTCTTATTAATATTGTGTAACTAAACTGAAGATGGTGGGTTGTTTTCACTCTTTGGTAACTCTTCCCTTTTCCAGGATGATGCACCAAAGGGTCCTACCAGAGATGACATCCATGGGCCAAAAATATTTGTCTAAAATGCACATTTTTTGCTCCTCCTGTTTCCCCCCACCCAGTCACCAATGTCAGCAGCACACACACCAGTGACTTGTGAACACTGATAGATGAGCATTAGCAAAAACTAATAGGAACAATCTTTGTTGGATCCTTTTGTGTTAGGATGTCACAGAGGTGCCTGATGGTAAAAATGACACAGCCCCACAAGCAGAGGATGCAGCAGCTGCCACATTACATGACTGGATAGGATTGTCCAAAATGTAGTTCTAGGTAGGGTTGAGATCTTGTCCTGGGTACTTTTAGTAAGTCTGACAGGTCATGGGCAATAAACAAAAATTCATGGAAACCTGTGACCTTAGTCATCGGGTTCAGACATCAGCTGGCTGCGTGGGCTGGTGCTTGGGAGATCAAGAAACCACAACTTGTAACCACTTCATTAAGTGAAATGACTTAACACTATTTTATGAAACTACTGCTCTTCTCTCTCCTCAGGGATGGAAGCTACCCGTCCTCTGTAATTAAATTGCTGCCCCAGAAGATACTTTCTTCAATTAAATTAATGAGTAATAGAGTAATGCTTCTATTTTCTCCAAATCTGTGCTTGCTAAGGGCTAGAGCTGCCTCTCTGTAGAGCTACTGGCAGAAATGGGGCCTCATGACGCATCTTAGAGGATAATTCAGTCCCTGAAGCCTTGTGTGTGGGAGCAGTGCTGTTTTCATCTCTTCAATTTATTCCTAGGAGCCTCTGCCTTGCCAGCCTCAATTCATCAGCCTTAGAATCTCTGTGGTGATTGACTGTGCTATGGCTGCTGGAAGCAGATGCTTCATCTATAACTTAAAAATACACCCTATATTAATGTTAAAATGAGTGAACAGCAGCCAGGGCCTGAGCAGAGCAAAAGTGTTACTCAGCAGGAGCTGTAGGTGCGAACACACAGCCGGCCATGTGATCTGTGCAAGCCTGTTGAAGCTGTGCTGAAATGTAAATGTGCCTGAGGTGCCCCCTCCTGTGCTCAGACATATAGATCCCCATCCACACTACTTCTGATACTGGTATCAGTTCACCAAAGTGTAAGTGCCCCCTTCCCCATCCTTGTACTGCTCTGCCTGGCCATGGGCCTTTCTTCGAGCATAACTCTTCCGCTGCAGCTTGCTCCGTGTTCCCTGCCCGAGCTGCAGACTTGATGGGTGGTGCATAGGCCAGACTCCTGGCACTAGGACGCAGGAGTCCTGACAGCTCCTGTGCTTTGAATTGCACAGCAACTTTCATGGGGCAGACTGGGGCGTGGGTGGGCAGGTGATGCTGAATAACATTGTTTAACTGCTTAGAGAAGGGGTGGGTGGTAGTAGCCAGAGGGCTCCCCCCAGGGTATTCCCTCCTCCCCCTCAGGGCCGAGCTCGGCGCCCGGAGCACGCTCTTGACTGCGCCCTCCAAGGGCGCCAGGCGCTGCGTTGACCGAGCCGGGTCTCCCTTCCAGGCATTGCACGCAGTGGACCATGCTTAGCTTCAGTCCCCGACGTACTTCCGGCGTCGCCGCCTGCCCCGTTGCCAAGCATCGCGCCGTTGCCCTCTGACCCCGCCGGCGCCCCGCCCCTGGCTCCCATAGCTACGGAGAGAGGCGGCGGCCATCTTGGCGGAGGTGGCGGGGCGATGAGCGGCTCGAGGCCGAGGGTAGCGGCGCCAGGCCCCGAGAAGAAGCCGCCGCCGGGGTCCGGGGGGGTGCTGAGCCGGCTGCGCGGGCGGCGGGGCTCTGGGGACGCGGCGCCGCGGGCGGCCCAGCCCCGCTCAGAGGAGGAGCTGCTGGCGCTGGAGACTGTCCGGCCTGAGCACGTCCTGGGGCTGGGCCGGGTGACGGAGAGTGAGTGGGGGGCGGGGGGGCACCGTGGGGCATCCGTGCGGCTACCGCGCCGGGGGACCCCGCCATCCGCTCCCCGGGCGCCTCCCAGGCTAGCCCCACCCGCGGGCGCCCTGCCCCACGTATGATCCCCCGACACCTTCTCCGGCAGAGGGAGTGTGAGGCCCACGAGGACCTCGTGGCCGTCTCTCTGAGGATCCCTTCTAGGGACCCCACGCGTTACCCCCCGAGGCCCCATTATCAGCCCCTCAGAAACCCTATACAGCCCCCGAGGCCCCATTATCAGCCCCTCAGAAACCCTATACACCCCCCGAGGCCCCATTATCAGCCCCCTCAGAAACCCTATACACCCCCCGAGGCCCCATTATCAGCCCCTCAGAAACCCTACACACACCCCGAGGCCCCATTATCAGCCGCTCAGAAACCCTATACACCATACCCCCCCCACGGACCCTATTATCAGCCCCTCAGAAACCCTATACACCCCCCGAGGCCCCATTATCAGCCGCTCAGAAACCCTATACACCATACCCCCCCCCCGGACCCCATTATCAGCCCCTCAGAAACCCTATACACCATACCCCCTGTAGCCTCATTATTGGCCCCCAAGGGATCCCATACACCTTACCCCCAGGGCCCATTAGCATTTCACCAGGGACCCCCTATACCATGGGTGGGCAAACTTTTTGGCCCAAGAGCCACATCTGGATATGGAAATTGTATGGTGGGCCATGAATGCGCATGAAATTGGGGGCTGGGGTTGGGGTGTGCAAGGCGGCAAGGGCTTTGGCTGGTGGTATAGGTTCTGGATGAGGGGTTGGGGGTGCAGGAGGGTGCTGTACCGAGCTGCATGCTGGCACAGAGGAAGTGATCTCATATAGGTAGTACATTTCAAAACAGCAGCACATCCATAGGTGCCAACTTTTCCTGTTGCCACTGGGTGCTTGCCCCCGTCCCCGACTCCACCCTTTCCCCACCCCCGCCCCCATTCCAAACCCTTCCCCAAAGACACTGCCCTCTCCCTGCTCCTATTGGACTCCTTTCCCAAATCCCTGCCCCGTCCCCACCTCTTCCCGGCCATGCCTCGTTCCCCCTCCTCCCCCACTCCCTCCCAGCACTTGCTGCCTTGAAACATCTGGGAGAAGTGGGGACATGGTGCACTCGCGGGGAGGCAGAGTGGAGGTGAGCTGGGGCAGGACAGGAAGCTGCCGGTGGGAGCAGAGCACCCACCAATTTTTCCAGGGAGTGCTTCAGCCCAGGCACACCCACAGAGTCGGCCCTATAGGCATGTCCCCCCTCCGCTTCCTAGGCAGAGGCTCAGCCACGCGGCGCCTTGTGCCGCCCTGTCTTCAGATGCCGCCCCTTTAGTTTCCACCGGCTGTGGTTGCTGGCCAATGGGCGCTGTGGTGTCAGTATGTGGAGTCCCCTAGCAGCCCCTATGCATAGGGGACACAGGCCACTGCTTTTGGGAACCTGTCATGTGCGGAGTGGGCCAAGCCCCAGACCCCGCTTCCCGGTTGGTGTGAGGCAAGCCCTGGACCCTGCTCCCCAGCTGGAACTCGATGGCCAGATTAAAACATCTGAAGTGCCAGATGAGACCTTTACCTCCCTTGCAGCCCCAGTATTAGTCTCTGAAAAACTGTTGTCCTCAGAAGAGGATATCAAGAAGTAACCTTGCCAGGACACCCAATATTCCTTCCAGTCCAGGACACCTCTTCCCTGGGGATCCCAATATCCCTCCCAGAAAACATCCTAGTCTAGACTACATGCAAGACCTACTGTTTCCTCTCTCAGCGGCTGTATTTGGATGGGTAGATTAAAAGGTTGAAAGGTAGAAATTGTCAGGCTCTTGTGACAGATCTATGCTTTTCCAACAGGGTCCAAATCTTGGTGCTCAGACATCCAGCTTTTTCCGAAGTGACAAAGTGTCCTGCTGCACCTTAAAGACTACCTAAAGTACTGAAGCATAAGATTTCGTGGGCTAATACCCACTTCGTCGGATCCGGCTTGCATCTGACTAAGTGGGTATTAGCCCACGAAAGCTTATGCTTCAATACTTTAGTTAGTCTTTAAGGTGCCACAGGACTCTTTGTCACTTCTGCAATTCCAGACTAACATGGTTACCTCTCTGATTCTTGACAGCTTTTTCTGGTTTAACAGCACCTGCTACATTTGTCCACACAGACAGAAAAGTTGGGGGACAAAATCTGACAGGGTCTGGAATACTGAGACTATATTGGTCCATAGTGACCCATTTTTTTCTGTGAAGTTTCACATGCGTGCCCATATAGATGTTACATTTTGGGTTTTAGGTCCTAAATTGGCTAGATCCATCAAAGTTTTGTTTTACTTGTCTCTCTAGGATGAATATCCCTGAAGCCCTGAGCTTGCTTGTCAGCCTTGTTAAGTCTGCTCCTTGAGTTTGTTGCTCTCTCACTTTCCAATACTTTCGATGAAGCAGGAGCCAAACTCTCCTTCCCTTTTGCAATCTGTCTTGTTGGCTTTTTTGCAGGAGTGATGCTGCTTAGGTGGTACTTGTGTTAAACTATGGCATACTGAATAAATAGTATTGTTTTCCCCCTTTGATTGGATTAGCTCACTCAGTATGTACAGCTGAGTATTAGTAGTAACTTATATAGTTATACAATATATACATCTGAGTTGTAGAGAATCAGAAAGGTAGCCGTGTTAGTCTGGAATAGCAGAGGTAACAAAGTCCTGTGGCACCTTAAAGACTAACTATAAAGTTTTGAAGCATAAGCTTTCGTGGGCTAATACCCACTTCGTCCACTGCTTGCATCCGACGAAGTGGGTATTAGCCCACGAAAGCTTACGCTTCAAAACTTTATAGTTAGTCTTTAAGGTGCCACAGGACTTTGTTACATCTGAGTTGTAGTAACGTGGCTCAGTCAGCACTGAGTCCAAATGCTGAACTGGATTTTACTGTTTAGTTAGTCTAACTGGCAACTTGCTTTTTGGTTTCCTTGTTGTTTGCTCACCTCAACTCTCCCAGAAGCTTCTGGGAAATATCCCTAAACATTCTAAGGTGCTTGGGCTCAGTTAATGTAGCTGAAAGCCTTTTGATACCTGAGAGGAGAACTTTTGAGGCATATGGGTTATGTGGCCCATATTTTCTTCTGATCTGTACTGTCATGAGCAAAAAGATCTCCCTAATATGTTCCTCTCTCTCCTAGATTATTTATGCAAACCTGAGGACAACATCTACAATATTGATTTCACCAGATTCAAGATCCGGGACCTGGAGACAGGGACGGTGCTGTTTGAAATTGCCAAGCCTTCTGTTTCAGGTAGAACCTGCTGACAGTGAGGAAAGGGCTAGATATTTTGGGGTCTGGAGGGATGCAGAGAAAGGATCGTGCAGGCCAAACATCAAGATCTTTCACTGTGCATAGTGTATTGAGTTCACCTGTGTCATCCCTTAGGATTCCTGCAGGACTGAGAGCTTCTCTGCTTGTGAATATTCTAGTTACTGTCTAAAAAGAGAATGTGAAGTGAATATAGTGATAGCGAGAGGTGTCTTGGAGACTGAAAGTCTCTTTCCATGGGATAGGTACAGCACAGAGCTTCATCCGTACTACACTGTAAATGTGCCTCAACCTTGACCATGAAGGACCAGCTGTAGGGGTGAGAGGGGAGTTCATTCCCTGTGATCCTTTCAGCCCTGAAATTGCCAGCAGCTGGGGCAGCTCTAATAGTGTATGTTACACTACTGACACATGGTTGTTAGGAAGTGATCTCATATAGGCAGTACATTTCAAAGCCACTACTGAGTAGCTGCAGGCTGGTACTGTTTTTCCATTTCTGAGCTCTGTGGGATGTGAATACTGTGCTTATTGATTCCTTTACCTCCTCAGCTCAGCAAGGTTGTTACAGATGGTGCCCAGGGTTTGAGGGACTTGCATGCCCTATACTACTACTGTGCTACTGTTGTGGTCTGATATGGTTTGATTTTTTTCCCCCTGGACACTAGATCAAAATTTATCAAATTCCATAGTTAAGCCCCACCAAAAGTCCCTTTATGTGTAAGTAACCAAAGGAAGACTGGAGTGCAGATCTTGGAGGTAAAAGGCTAATGGTCATGTAACTATGTACGTCCATAGTTGATTCCTGGACATGCGTCTATGTGAGCAGGGTCTTCTGGTCCATTTAATCAATTGTGAACATCTTCTATGAAACTGTTCTCTGTTAACTTCTTAATGCTAGTAGCATATCAAAGAACAGTTCTTAGATATTGCAGTGCTAGATGTCTGAGCAATGTCTTGGATGGTTTCTGTATACCACCTACAAGTCATCAGCATGTTACTCCTAGAACATCAGAAGATTAACTCTGAGTTGGTAAATTCTTCTAGAGCAAGATGAGGAGGAGGAGGACGACAGTGGAGAAGTGGACACCAGTGCAGGCCGCTTTGTTCGCTATCAGTTCACACCAGCATTTCTCCGTCTCCGGACAGTTGGTGCAACGTGAGTAAAAGCTCATACAAAGAGAGGGGAGTAAGGCCTCCGGGGATCTTTAGGTATCAACCCTGTCAATTCTTAGGTGAACTTAACAATGCACTAGTGAGAACCTAGTTCACAATACAAATGAAAAAGAAGCTAATAGTGACAGGGAAGATTCCAAGATCTGTCTCTGTTTAGCAGTGATAACAATCCTATTGTTAGGTTTTGTGTCACTGCAGCTCTGAGGCTCTCTGCCTCTCCCAGTCTGAAGTGAGCTAGGTGGTCTCATGAGGTGTATTTCTCCTGCCCTATGCCTGCAGAGTGGAGTTTACAGTGGGAGACAAACCAGTGTCAAACTTCCGAATGATTGAAAGACATTACTTCCGGGATCGCTTGCTGAAGAACTTTGACTTTGATTTTGGCTTCTGCATCCCCAGCAGCAGGAACACATGTGAACACATCTATGAGTTTCCCCAGCTCTCAGAGGACCTCAGTAGGTATCCTTCCTCCCTCACGGAACTGCTGCTGTGTTCAAATGCTCTCTCTCCCTGAGATGATAGATGGTCATGTGGTGGGACAGGGAACTACGAACAGGTTCAGTTTCTGGCTCTGCTGGTGGCTTACTGTGTAGCCTTCATATGTTGTGTGGTTAAGGTTTGGTGTTTTATTGGCAGCTGGTGACCTCAGAGTCACAGTGGCTTTTGCACATAATGCCTCAATACATAGTGCAAGAGGTAACCCTGGTGACTTGGAGAGAATATTCCCCCAAAGACACACTTTCATAGCACCCATTATTTGGGGTTTGAGCCCTCCAGCTGAAGACTGGGGTTGTTTCTTTTCTGGGAGCCTGTGGAGAGCCATCTGTGATGGTAAGCTGTGAGTATTCCGAGTGTGGTTTATTACAAGATGTGCCATGCCATTGAGGGACAGGCTGGACAGGGACAGTTGAATACTCTGCCACTCTCTGGGTATGTCTGGAAGAGAGAGAGGGAGCTGAGTTTGCATGTGACTTGAGTACACAAGCTGGGCTGTGCAAGTGACATTAGTTTTTCCACTTACTCCACACCAGGCAGGTCTCAGCGGCGGAATGTACTTGTTCAGTGCTGCTGTACTGTGGCCTGACAGGTTCCAGAATATTTGTGTGAAATTGATCCACCCTCTTCCAGTTTGCTTTGACAACCCGAAGACCTGCATTCTTTGGATAGGCTGAACTGATGGGCCAGTGCAGAGCTCCCGAGGCTCTCGCAGTTACACCAGTTTGCTTCTCTTACCTTTCCTTAGGGGCAGAGCTTCAAAGTGACAAAGGTTTTTTTTTTACCACATGCTTGTTTTCCTCTGACACTGCACTGCCCCTTGGGATATGCCAGACACAATCCTCATGAGTGTAACTGACTTTCTCTCCTACAGTCCGCCTGATGGTTGAACACCCCTATGAGACCCGTTCAGACAGCTTCTACTTTGTGGACAACAAGCTGATCATGCACAACAAGGCTGACTATGCCTACAATGGGGGACAGTAACCATTGCGTTCATGTCCACTGGACACTGTGCTATCCCTAACCATTCCAGATGTGCAGGAAGGGAGGAGTGCTGCTGTCTCATGCACCAGGGCCTCTTGCTGAACCTTTCCTTCACACATGGACTCAAAACATGAAGCAAGAAGACTGAGGTGGCAGTTCGTGACAGTAAAGGAAATTTTCTTGCAACATTCCCCTCCCTGGAAGTCTTATGTACCTTGCCTCTGGCTTTCTCTCTGTTTCTGATGGCACCTTGTTGAGGTTTCAGATCAGGGACTCTAAAGCTCTGCTAGCAGATTATTGATGTTATGATTTTTGTTGTTAGGCTGCACCCCGTGTCACACAGTGAGCAAACTGCCCCTGTCCAGAGAGCTCAGCTGATGTGTGGGCAAGCTATTTCTCAGTACGAGAATCTGCTTTCTCCAAGTAGCCAGTGGAGCCTGAAAGGCAGATATCCTCTTTACTGCAGAGTGGTTCTGTCTGTGTGAATGACTGAGACTGGCTCCCACTGTGCACCCCTACCTCCCCCATCCCTCAA
The DNA here is from genome assembly GCA_032164245.1 of Sternotherus odoratus. NCBI lineage: Eukaryota > Metazoa > Chordata > Testudines > Kinosternidae > Sternotherus > Sternotherus odoratus. The sequence continues at coordinate 5,060,411 of JAVMKO010000015.1, read as the reverse complement.
GGGGAGAGTTATAAGAAGGGATGAATCTAGCTTTAAATGGTGCAGGGGTCTTCTTTCTGCTTCCAGGGACCTTGGGCCACTCCCAGGATTCCTTAATCTGTTACAAGTATTTGTTGCAAGGGATTTGAATTGAGGTGCAGGATGTTTGAAAAGAGAAATTACACTAAATTGGTCATTAAATCAACCTGCCAAACTCCCTACTCCTTGAGCTGTTGTTAGGGAATAATTGGGTTATGAGTGGGGCTCAGCCTTAGGGCTGAGGGGGTAGAGGGTCTGTCCATTTAGCTCTTTCTTTGGAGGCTGGGGGAGAACCTGGAGAGTCACCTGAAGAACATTCTGCTTAGCAGGCAGATCTTCCTAGGCTTCCGTTGTCTTATATATATTTTAAACCCATGTGACACCTCAGAGATATTAAGTAAGAGGCAATATTGTTACCAGCTCATCTACTTTGTGTTGCTTGGGCCAGCGCTTAGGGTTGTGCTAGTATTAAACTGGGCCCTAAATGCTGCCCAGACCAGGACATTCAGGCACTCTTGGGAGGTAGCTGCTTGTGGTGATCCAACAGGAAGAACTGACATTTTATCCTTAAACCATGTGGATTTGGGTCTCTGCCAGTGTTTTGCCTATTTAGTTGGATCGTTTATATTTAATTTAGAAAACTTCTACTGACTTCTTCTGTGGAGATAATTATTCCAGCTATTAGAGCAGCCAAACCAAAGTGTATGTTCCAGACCTGTGTAGCACCTGGCATTGAAGATGGGAAGAAATATTTGTGTCAGACACTGACACAATGTGTGTCCCTGGCAGTGAGGCTGGAGCTCTCTGCCATGCAAATGTGCACTAATTAAATGCTTATCTGGGTGTCATATAGGATACCCTGATCCACTGATGCCCTGCCATTCATTCTCATTCCAGCCCTGTTGCTGATCCGGCCTGCCTCTTGTGTCTACAGCTTGGCCTTATCTATGCTAGACAAGTTGATTGGTGCCAGCATCATTTGTTTCCCCTTAGTGGCCATATGCACGCTGGCTGCAGTTGGTTGCCAGTCATGCTAAGTAACGTCCAAAGTGCTTTGTCAGGAGTAAATATTGATTAAATCACAACTGTAGGAATGTGGATGTTACAACATAAGGCTTGTTAATATATACACAGTAAAAGAAAGCCATTGCTCCATTTGTGTGCCAGGAGATGAATAGTGTTAGCACTAGCACAGAGACTCAACTAGCTACAAGGTAACAGGTGAGAATAAATGTGGGATACGGATCATGAAAGAATCTTCAGTTATAGGGGAGGATGTTAATTATGAATGATACCATAAAAGCCTTTTCTTTGTTTTGTTTCATTAATTGTGAGCCACCACAACAAATACCTTGGGAGCATGAATAGGATAAATGGTGGGTCAACGTGAGTGGCTGTGGTGTTAGAAAGCTGGGAGGTAAAGAACAGCTCTGCCATTTATACCCATCAGCTTCCCCAAGGACACATGTAATCGTTTTTGATTGTTAGTTTAGAATCAGTAGAGCTGATCTTAAGATAGGTCTCTAGTTCTCTTTGCTAGGGCTGTCTCCAGAGCTCCTTGCACTGTGCCATGGTGATACTGAAAGATCCTTTCTCACGCAAGTACACCATATTTCTTTTGAAAGGACACAATTGCCCCAGAAAAGTGTCCTGTCCTGATGTGTTCCAGGATACTCAAGAGAGGAATGTTTAAGGAGATAACTAGTTATTCTCAAGGAGCTGGTGGGAAATCTAGCTGAACTTGTGTGTAGTATAAATCCAGGTGCCTTTAAATATGACTTTTGTCTAATTCTCTGTTTAAAGAATTGCTTCTTGCTTGTTCTTATGAATGTGATGGTCTGTATTAGTTCCAAGTGTAATGAGGTAGTCAGAAAGGATGTGTTATCCCCTGAGCCAGCAACAGGGAATATTCTCTACACAAAAATCCCAACAAGTATAAGATGTATTATCAAATTTGTAAATAGTATCTAGGTAGGAGGATTTGGCAGTGGTTGGGTGCCATCTAGCTGCTGTTTAGAAGAGTACATCTGCCTCGCATGAGCATACTCCTGGAAATGTGGGACTGGGTACTAGCTGCTGAAGCTGCTGCAGTCCAGTCTACAGTGGTCATCTTGAGCACTCAGGGGGTCAGGGCAGAGGAAAGGACTGGTGCTCTGAGTGTCTCGTGTGAATGTGCCATCTCCTCAGCAATAAGAAAGGGAAAACTGAAGATCATAACAGATACTTCCCAGTTCGAAAAGAGAGGTGCTGCCAGTTGCATTGGTTTTCCAGACTTAAAAGCCTAGCTCCAGAAAAGCATCCTGAGAAAAAAGCTCATATAAGTGGCAAACACTATTCAGGGAGAGTTAGTCAGGCAGAGGAAGTTATGGATACCGAGCAGAATCCAGTGTTCCCTTCTCCTGGATGCGGTTAGCTTCTGCGTTTAGAAGAGGTTCTGTAGAGTACTTCCCTGCCCTTGGTAAACATGATTAGCAGAGAATCTTTACACCTTCAGTCTGCATCCTTTGCTGAGTACAAGCGTCTCAAACCAGGGAGGAACTGAATGGGAATCTCCATGCATTCTTTCCCCTCCCCTTTCAAATGGACTGTCCATTTTGGCATGGTATGTGTGTGTACTGGTGCTAACAGAACGAGGCAGACATTTCTATAGTGTTGGCTAAGGAGTTAGTGGCTGGGAGAGCAGTGTGAGACTGGCCTCCCTCAGTTAGTATACAGTAGGCTGGAAAGAGACCGGGGGAGTTAAGCTTATACTGTAAGTAAAAGGGCCAAAAATCCAAACAGAAACTAACTCCATAAAGTATTTGTCCTCTTGGGACAAGTCTGAAGCATTTTCAAGGTGAATGCTTCAGGTCCATGGTCTGTGCAAGAGAGGAGAGAAAACTTCCTGCACAACTGTTCCATGGGTGACTGAAGATTTTGTATTGCAGCTGGTGAGATAGGGTCACATAGTGTTACATGACCAGGTATCGCTGTCCCTGTTCTCTCCCTTAGTCTTCCTTTGTGTATTTCCTTATGATTTTAAGTGCGTCTCCTCAGAGAGAAGAAGAGCAGGAAGTCTCTTCCCAGTGCAGATTCTGTGGGCTGGGATTTTCATTCTACTTCTCTAGTCAAGGTTCAGAAATGGGCAAAATGTTTGAAAGCAGGATATGTTAGTGGAAACGAATCAGGAAAGCGATGAATACTATTTTGTGATAAGTGGTGGAGCAGCAAGATGAGTTTGGCCAAGTAGAGTGGTAACTCCAGTTCCAGGTTCTGTACTTCATTAAATCCAACATTGTCGTCTGAACCAGTCTTGTCATGTCAAGATTTGGGCTTTGCGGTGCCCTCCTAATGCAGGGCTCTTCACATAGTAGCCCACATCCACTCTGCCACATGCACAGATGAGGTCCCTTCCAACTCTGAAATTCTGTGATTCATTCTGTGAATCAGATATTTTGAACAAGCCCAGCATTTGCTCATACTTGGGACTGGCTCTTTGCTTCATGATGCCCTGTACCCTGGGAGCCCTCCCAGTCTTTGTCTATATTGTCTCCATATCACCCATGTCTGTTCCTTTAGATCCAAGAATGATCCTTGGGTTCTGCAGGTTCCCCTTAGTTTACAAAGGACAGTAGCAGTTCAGTGGAGATTTAACAGAAATGTATTTTTTCCATTGTAAAGATATTTTTCACAGAGAATGCAAGAAGCATCAATGAAGTTGCTTGTGATATTTCCCTCCTCTGCTGTCCTTCTACCTTGGATCCTCATTCCACTGTCTTGTCATGTCCTTCATTGTCCAGAGTAAACTAGGCGACTTATTTGTATAAAATGTTATTTTGTCCAAGCAATAGTAATAAACCAATAAATAAATTAAATAAATTTTCACAAGAATGGGACTGAGTAGTTTCTTGGCTCATTCACATTATACCAGCTCTCAGCACAAGGCAGACCCGGGTGTTCAGACTCACATTAGACCAGTGGTTCTTTTTGTATTGGCAACCCCTTTCACACCTCAAGCCTCTGAGTGCAACCCCTCCCCCCATAAATTAAAAATGGGGCTATTACATTTAACAGGGGCTCATGCCTGGTGGGGCTGATAGCTTGCAACCCCCAGGTAATAACCCCCAGGTGACTCCCTTAGGGCTTGCAATCCCCTCCATTAGACTCTTAAAACACAGTACCTACCTCACTTCTAGCTTTGGACCCGGTTTGGGCAACAGTGGAAACATACATGTTTCACCTTGAAGCTGTAATGCAGATTCATAGCCGGCAAGAAAGCTGAGACTATGGGACTTCTACCATCCAATAGCTGAATGGCTATTAAATGGGCTATTAAAACTGAAGTTGCTGGCCTTTAAATGGGCATTGCATGATGGGAAGGGTAGTTATGATCAGCCTTAGATCTGTTTTATTATTACTCTAGTGCAGGAGTGGGCAAACTACGGCCCGCGGGCCACATCCGGCCCGCGACACTGTCCCATCCGGCCCGCGGCGGGGGGCTGCCCCTTGCCTCTCCCCGAGCTGCACAGCCCGGGCTCCGCTGCGGGCCCTCCACCCTTCATTGGCCATGCCACAGGGGAAGCACTCCGGGGACCGGGGCTGCACGGTAGCCTCTCCCCCGGAGCCACGCCGACAGCGCTCTGGGGGCTGGAACTGTGCGGTGGCCCCTCCCAGGAGCCGCGGCTGCATGCTGAACTCTCCCCCGGAATCACTGCTGTGTGCTGGCCCCTCTCCCAGAGCCGCGCTGCGCGGGGAGCACTCTGGGGGCTGGGGCTGCGCACTGTCCTCCTCCCCTGGAGCCGCAGCTGCACGCTGGCCCCTCTCCCAGAGCCGCGCTGCGCGGGGAGCACTCTGGGGGCTGGGGCTGCGCACTGTCCTCCTCCCCCGGAGCCGCAGCTGCACGCTGGCCCCTCTCCCAGAGCCGTGTGGCGAGGGGAGTGCTCTGGGGGCCGGGGCTGCATGCTGCCCCCCTCCAGCAGCTGTGGTAAGAGGGGAGATGGGGGGGGTTCCAGGGTGGTGGTTGGGGGGGGGCTTTGGAGGGGGCAGTCAGGGAGTAGGGTGGGTTGGATGGGGGGGGGTTCTGGGGTGGTGGTTAGGGGTTTGGAAGGTGGATAGGGATTGGGGCAATCAGGGGACAGGGAGCAGGAGAATTGGGTAGGGGGTGGGGTCCTGGTGGTTAGGGGTCTGTGGAAGGGGCAGTCAGGGGACAAGGTGTGGGGGGGTGTTGGATGGGTCAGGGATTCTCAGGGGCGGGAAGTGGGAGGGGGCCAGATTGTGGGCGGGGCCTTCCCTACCCGGCCCTCCATATAATTTTGTAAACCCAATGTGGCCCTCGGGCCAAAAAGTTTGCCCACCCCTGCTCTAGTGCCTAGAAGCCCTGCTCGGGGTTGGAACACTATTTTGGTAGGAAGGTAATGTAGCTATGGTCCCAGCCTGGAAGCCTTTTGACTGCAGATTAAGAACTCTCAAATTATATTGTGTGAGATTTCTAGGCTACACTCTGCTGAGGGGTGGGATTACTTGGCAGCTGGAAAAAGAGCTACTAGCTTCCCTCAGGGGGTGAGGGAGGGAAAACGGGTAGGTTATGATCAAGCGTTTATCTGCCTTACTATAATTTTGCAGCTCTTGTCTTTGCAGCTGGCCTCCCTCCAAAGCTTGTGGCTCATGCACAGTAGCGCCTCTTAAACCGGCGACCCCCCATTAGCTACAGGTTTGGTTTCACTTGGCCAGAGTTACACGGGACGGTTGGTCAACGAGGTGCAACCGCTTCTGCGTAAACAAGGCACCCGGCTCCGTGGCTCCCTGCAGCGCCGAGCAGCGAGCGAAGACAGCGCGCGCAGAAGCCACCGCTTTAGCCGCTAAAGCGCGCTCCCTGCGGGGTCTGGTGGCCACAGCCCGTAGCGGGGCTGGGCACAGGGCGGGTCACGGCCGCCCCAGAGGCCGAGCTGCACGTGACCGGCCCCTAGTGGCCAGGCCCGGCCTTGGGGCAAGCCACGTCCCTGCGTGTGTCGCGCGCCGCCCGTCAGCCCCGCCCCCTGGCGCTGGCCCCGCCCCAACAGGAGAGCGGAGACGGGCTCCTGGTGCGCGCGGCCCCGCCCAGGGGGCGGGGCGATGGAACGCTGCTCATGAATATTAACGACACGAAGGCGCGCCTCGGGGCACAGGCGCGGCGGACTGTGGACCAGCATGGCGGCTACGCTCCTAGTGCGGGGCGGCGGCGGCGCTGCCCGGGGTCGGTGGGCGGAACGTTGGGCGCAGAGCGCGGGAAGGGGCCGGGCTGCCTGGCGCGGGCGCGAGGGGCCGGAGAACGCGGTCGGGGGCTCCCCTCCCCTCCCCTCACCGCCCGTAGGCGCGGCGGCCTCCTCTACCGCGCCCCGCTGTTCCCGGGGGTCACTTCTCCGGGGTCCCGTCCTCCCGCCCAGTCGCTAACGGGAGCCGCTCGGCTGCAGTGTCTGGGCTGAGGCGCGGGCTGTCCCCCTCACACACAGGTCACCGGGGGGGTCCGTGGCGGGACTGGTACCCGAGCGCCTCCCAGCTCCTGGGCCAGGCGGGGTGGGGGTGAGATTGATTTGCCCCAAGTGACCTGGCACCTGGGTCTCCAGCGCCCCTGGCCAGTACGGACCTGCCGGGCCCCTAGTCCTCTCTGCTTGGACTGCCTGGTAACAAGGGTTCCCCCTCGTCTCTTCCCCTCGCTTTCCAGCCCTGGCCGTTGGGTGCTTGCGACAGCTGCACACCGTGTACCAGACCGTGGAGTTACCAGAGACCCACCAGATGCTGGGCCAGACGTGCCGGGACTTCGCCGAGAAGGAACTGGTGCCTATTGCTGCTCAGCTGGATAAGGAGCATCGCTTCCCTGCGGAACAGGCGAGAGCAGCGCGTTGGGATGAGGCTGGGATGATGGGGTGCAGAGCTGGTCAACCCTGTCTCACAACAGAGCTATTGGAATCGGAAAAGGTGCAGAAAAGGGCAATTAAAATGATTAGGGGCATGGAACCCTAGGAGGTGAGATTAATAAGACTGGGACTTTTCAGCTTGGAAAAGAGACAGCTAAGGGGAGATATGTTAGAGGTCTATAAAATCATGACTGGTGTGAAGAAAGTAAATAAGGAAGTGTTGTTGACTCTCTCATAACCCAAGAAGTAGGGCAGTGGTTCTCAAACGTGTGTGTTCGGTGACTCCTTTTTTGCTATGCCGCGTCCTCTCGCGGCCCGGGGGTATGTCTGCCGAAATGCCGCCCAATTGAACTCATCCACTTTCAGTGGACACACGTTTGTCTCTACGTTCGCTGAAATGCCACCAACACCACTTCTGCTGTTTTTCGGCGGACACGCTCACGTTTCAAGCTTCCAGCGAAATGCCGCCGAAGGTGTTGGCAGCTCGCGCCCCCCCTGGAATCAGCCTGCAACTCCCAGGGGGTCACGACCCCCACTTTGAGAACCACTGAACTAGGGAGTCACTAAATGAAATTAAAAGGCAGCAGGTTTAAAAACAAACAAAAGGAGGTATTGCCTCACACCATGCACAGTCAACCTGTGGAACTCTTTGACAGAGGATGTTGAGAAGGCCAAAACCATAAAGGGCTCAAAAAAGAGTTTGATAAGTTCACGAAGGATAGGTCTATTAGCAGGAGGGTGTCCTTAGCCTCCTTTGCCAGGAGGTGGGAATGGGTGACAAAAAGATGGATCACTTGATACCGGTTCTGTTCGTTCCTACTGAAGCCTTTGGCATTGGCCACTGTCAGAAGACAGGATATTAGACTAGTTCAGTGCTTCTCAAATAGTGGGGCGCGCCCCCCAGGGGGGGCGCGAGGCTCCGTAAAGGGAGGCGCGGGGCTGTCCCCGGCCGGGTACCAGCCGCACTCGCACCCCCGGAAGAACCCCATGCGCGGGGGGGGGGGGGGAGCTCTAGCGCCACCAGCCGCACGCGGCGGGACCAGCCCCGGCTCAGCCGCAGGATCCCGGTTCGCGGCTCTATCCGCTTCAAGAGCCAGAACCAGACCCCCACCGGGGCGGGGCTGACCGGCCTCCCCCGAGAGCGCAGCCCGCCCGCTTCCTCCTCCTCCAGCGGCGCTGCCAGGAGCTTGCGCTGCCCTCGGGGCAGGTCCCGGGAAAGGGGCGGAGGCGGCCCGGCCCTACAGGCTCCATTTTGCGGGAGCGGAGGCGGCGAGTCGACGGCTCAGGTGAGTGAAGGGGCGCGCGGCGGCCCCGGTCCCTCCCCGGCAGCGCTTCGGGGCTTTGGGTTCCCCGGGCAGGGAGGCCCCAGCGACTCCCCGGCGTGGGCAGCCCCCGGCCTGCAGCCCGCCCTGAGCTCTGGGGAGCCCCCTTGAAACGCGAGGGGTTTAGCGCAGCCCGGGCCCCTTTCCCTCCCTCCCCCCCCCCGCCTGAAAAGTGTTATTAAAACTTGGGAAGGACAGTGTAATGGGGTGATTGCTAAGGAGAACTTCAGAGGCTGCAGGAAGTGTTATGCAGAGGTGTACAGAGTGAGAACTTCAGTGAGTTCAGAGGTGTACAGAGTGAGAACTTAGATTGCTAAGGAGAACTTCAGAGGCTGCAGGAAGTGTTATGCAGAGGTGTACAGAGTGTACAGAGTGTTATGCAGAAGTGTACTTATAACAATTTTATAGACAAATGATAGTATTTACAGTCGCGCGGGGGCGCGAAATGTTTTCTTCTTCCTAGGGGGGGCATGACAGAAAATAATTGAGAAGCACTGGACTAGATTAACCTTTGGTCTGACCTGGTATTGCCATTCTTATGACTGTGTGCCACAGCCTCACGAATACATGGCCTGACCTGACCTCTACATGCCTTTCTCTAGATACAGGTGGCCCAGGCCCGAGCTCAGACAAGCTACTGTTCAGTTTAAATCTGGATCGTGCATGTCAGATGCTACCTCGTGCATCATATTGAGTACATTGTTCTCCAGCTCCATTTTGTCAGAGTGTCTCTCTGTATGTGACCAGTGCACAAATCGGCATGATAAACTAAGGCTTCAGGGTGATACACAAGGGCTTGTGTCAGGAGCATTTGTAATCTCAGACATTATACTGTACTGCCTGTAGGACACACTGTTATTTACCTTCAAACCATAAAATATGTCAGTCATTGTGCATGTTGCCCTTCTGTGTCTTCCCCTCTGGACTTTGGTACCATTGAGCAACTTTCCCCAGGGCTGCTGTAGTTAATACAGCATGTGATGCATCTGACTTGGAAATTCAATAAAACACTTCCATAAAGAGAATCAGAGAGGTAGCCGTGTTAGTCTGGAATAGCAGAGGTAACAAAGTCCTGTGGCAACTTAAAGACTAACTATAAAGTTTTGAAGCATAAGCTTTCGTGGGCTAATACCCACTTCGTCGGATGCAAGCAGTGGAAGTGTCCAGAGGCAGGTAAAGAAAAGTAGGCAAGAACCAGGTGGGACTAACCTTGTTACCTCCCACCTGGTTCTTGCCTACTTTTCTTTATCTGCCTCTGGACACTTCCACTGCTTGCATCTGACGAAGTGGGTATTAGCCCACGAAAGCTTATGCTTCAAAACTTTATAGTCAGTCTTTAAGGTGCCACAGGACTTTGTTACCTTTCCATAAAGAGGAGACAGGTCACACATTGCAGCAAAGTAGTGTATAAGAATAAAATGAACAGGCTTTGCTAGGGAGTGCAAGAATAACATTAGGGTTCATAGTGATTTTAGGTTAAAACAGGGCTAGTCTTTGCCTCATGGCAATAAGCATAGTCAACCTCAAGTACCTTGCCCTTAATCAGCAAGGGCTGCATCAGTTCTCCTAGAGCATCAGAGTTTGAAGGGACCTCAGGAGATCATCTGGTCCAACCCCCTGCTCAAAGCAGGACCAATCCCCATTAAATCATCCAACACATTTTTACCCCATATCCCTAAATGGCCCCCTCAAGAATTGAACTTACAACCCTGGGTTTAGCAGGTGAGTGCTCAAACCATTGAGCCCTCCTTCCCCCTCGGAGCAGCTGTAATTCCTATTGAAGTCACTGTGAGCTGCAGCTGCTCAGCTACTGTTGAGATCAGTCCCCAGTTGCTACAAAGCAGGTGTCTCCTTCATGTTGGCTTCATAGCAGTTCTCTGTACCCAGAAGCTGACCCAGTAAAGAATGTGCTGCTCTTACCAGACATGCCAGGATTGGCTAGTATGTGCATAGGTGCCCGATACTTTGGAGGGCAGAAGTAGTTGCTTCTGTTGCTTGTGGTCATGTGAACAGGAGCACAGCTGGAGTGTGGATGTGCTCAAGTGCACCCATGAAGGTGGGGATGTGCCAGGGCATCACTGATGCAGAGACTCTGGCCTGGTCCATGCTGCAGGGTTCTGTTGACAAAAATTATGTCACTTTAATTAAGTACTTTACACCGCTGTTGCACGTCCACACTGTGTTCCTTGTGTTGGCAGAGTGCATCCACACTATCGGCTCTTGCATCTACACAGAACAGTGCACTGTGGGTAGCTATCACACTCTGCAACTGGCTGCACTGCACTTTGGGAAGGGTTTGCAATGCTTCATGGGGCAGGTACAGCATCACGATACAGGTTTCTCAATCCTATTGTTCCATTGGCATCCTACCAGATTGACAGCCATTTTTCAACTCACCTGTATGTGGTGGGGAGAGTTTGAGTGTGTTGAGGGGGAGAGACGTAAATGGAGCGTGTGTTGGGGGAGAGTGTCTCAGCATGCTGTCTCTAAGTTCAGACAGCAGCCTGAGCAACCAATCGTGGGGGAGGGGGACATCCTCCCCCCCCATCAGCCCCCAGCTCTGCACGGCCGTCCTTAGTCTGTCCGTCTCCACTCCCCCACTCCTCGCAGCAGCAACCTGCTCTGCCTGCCTGCAGTTCTGTGATTCCCTCCAAGTTCTCCCCACAGCTGCCTCAGCAGCTCTGTGAGCTCTCCAGGCTGCGGAATGTCAAAGCTTCCTGGAGCTTTGAAAGGGGAGGGCAGTCGAGTTCAAAATACTGAGCAGAGTGGTCAGAGCGGGCATTATGGGATACTGGGGGAGACGAGTTCTATCAACATAATGAATGGCAGCGTCTACACCGGCTCTTTGTCAACAACATTTCTGCACAGAAAACCCTATGTCCCTTGTCGGGGTGGTTTTATTTTGTTGACAAAAGTGGCACTGCAGTGCGTACACCTCCAATGCTTTGCCATTGAAAGCTGCCTTTTGCTGACAAAACTCTGCAGTATAGACAAGGCCTCTCACTTGTCCATTTTTCCTTGTCTAGGTGAAGAAGATGGGTGCCCTTGGGTTGCTGGCCATGGATGTGCCGGAGGAGTATAAAGGGGCAGGGCTCGATAACCTGGCCTATTCCATTGCTGTTGAGGAGATCAGCAGGGGCTGTGCATCCACAGGTGTCATCATGAGTGTCAATAATGTAAGACCCTCCCACTGTCTGGGAAACGGGGTGTGTGGAAACAGCCCCGGCAGCCAGGGCTTACTCCACCAGTTGAGTAGTGTGAATCTCAGTGCTGATGGGGAATGGCATCTGCCTTTGAGCCTGGAAGGTGGGTCCTGGTCATGATGGTGCTGGACTTTTGGGAGTTATTGGTTCACTTTTTCTTGCAGGGCAAATTAACATGACTTTGTCTTCTTGAAGTCTCTGTATTTAGGTCCAGTACTGAAATTTGGTTCTGAAGAGCAGAAGCATCAGTGGATTGCTCCCTTCACCAGCGGAGACAAAATTGGGTGCTTTGCCCTCAGTGAACCAGGTAACATAACAGTTCCTGGGTTGACGGCAGAGAACGATTCCCTCTTTGTTACGTCAGCCAGGGAGCAGAGCTGTAATGGGTATGGGAGCTTGGAGGGAGAGGATTTCCACTTCTAGTTTATTGTGGCTCTGAGGTTGGAGGTGAGATGGAGCTTCCCCCAGTAAAGCATGTGCCCACTGTTACTAGATGTGCCGTGATTGGCTAGTGTGGGGATGTGTGAGCGCGGGGTCCAAGTCTGGAGCCCCAGGCCCAATCCCCTGGGGTGCGGAAGTTATTGGTTCTGTTGCCTTTTGGTTATATGAGTGGACAGGAATACATCGGTTTGTTTTGCATGGTGACTTGCGCAGGAAATGGCAGTGATGCCGGAGCTGCTTCCACGGTGGCACGGCTGGACGGCAATGAATGGGTCCTGAATGGCACCAAAGCCTGGATCACCAATGCCTGGGATGCTTCTGCTGTCGTGGTGTTTGCCACTACAGACAAATCCCAGAAACATAAGGTGAGCTCAGTGAGTTACAGCCTTCCATGGAGCTGTTGGAAGTAGCATGTGGAGCACACATCATGGGTTGTGAAGTGTGGAGCACTTGGTAAAAGATTCCATAAGTTTACATTGGATTGTGGAGTCAGAACAAAGAGCTAGGAGAAGCCTGTGTCCCCTCAGAAAGGAGAGGAGGGGGAGAGCTGTAGATGAATGGCCTTATCCCATAGGACTCTGAGCTCATCTGAGAAGCCAGAGCAGATCTTACTGCAGGACTATTTCATTCCCCGTTAATCTGCCCTCTGATCCATTACTTTTCTTCTTTTCCACTCCCTTCCCATGGCCATTTGGATGGGTGGGTGAGCGGGGATTAGCCTCAAGTGCTCCCTGGGAGAGCTCTGGCCAGCTGCAATGATGAGGTTGGAGGTAATTTTAGGATCCTGGATCTGATTGCAGGGCATTAGTGCATTCCTGGTTCCTATGCCAACACCTGGACTTTCGCTGGGGAAGAAAGAAGACAAACTAGGAATCCGAGCCTCTTCCACGGCCAATCTGATATTTGAGGACTGCCGGATCCCCAAGGCCAATCTGCTGGGGCAGCAGGGGATGGGCTTCAAAATTGCTATGGTGAGAGCCAGTTGGACTTTTGGGAAGACAGGGTTGGTGCAGGACTATATCCATATAAACTTGTCCAGCCAATGGTGTGCGCAGTGGTCCCTTCGAGGAGCACCACTGTTAGGCTCCAAAAAGGCAAGACCTATCTGGCAATCCTCAGGTGTAGGAACTGAGCAGATATGAAGCACACGGAGAACCTCCACTCCCACCATCTCACCTACATCTGCCAATCTTCCTGTGGGAAAACACACAAGGCCTTTTGGAGGCTTCTCTTTAATTTCCTCTATGGAGGAGGCAGAAATTCTTACCTTGCTGATGCAGAGATGATGACACCTTCTGGAGTTATCCAGACATGGATTAGATCTTATTTGGGGAGCACGCGTGACTTCTGAACTGAAATCTTGGCACAGCAACAAAGATAATGCCTGGGGAACATGATGTGCAGTGTAGCAGGCCCTCTGAAGTTTTGGGAGAGCTTATTTCGCTCTAAGCAGGGCTGGAATAACAACTAAAAGCTTGACTCATGAGCTAGACTCATTCCCAGGCTGTTCTGAAAGTCAAAAATTGGGAGGGCTGGGGCAGCATCTGCCCATCAGTACCTTGATTTAGGGAGGCCTCTGCCTCCATCATCCTTCCTTCCCCAGACTTGTCTCAGCACAAGGCAATGTCAGGCCACATTATTCTGGAATTAAATTTCAGATACACCTGAGGTCTACGTGGGGGTTTCTGCTGGCCTCTTTGCAAGAAAGGTTCCCTCTGTATGGGGTGGGGGTGGGGTCAGGAATGTTCACTGCAACATCTTTTGTAAATGTTGTAAACTCTGCTTCTTTGAATGAAATTCTGCCTGGTTGAACAAGGAAGGAGCAACATTGACATGCAGTGCAGTGCTGGAATTGTTCCAAGAAAATCCAGTTCATTGGAGGTTATAAAGCTTCCAGTACCTTGCTGGGGGTGTGGGAGAGCCATAGCACAAAGAGAAGCCTGCTCAGGGAGGCTCAAAACTAGTCACCTACCTCAGTATGTGCAAGGGAAGGAGAACTTGTGTGTCCCTTCAGAGTAAGGGAGCGTGCTGTCTCTTGAGAGTCTTGGGCCAAGAGTCTCAGACGTGAGTAGTGATTTGTTTTTTGGGGTGTTACGCTTGATTCCTTAAAGGAGGCTGATGCTCAGTTGTGAACTTTGCACTTTCTGAAAATTGGGTCCCTCTAAGATGTGTCCAAGTGGGCACCTAAAATCACTTGTGCTTTTTGGAAATTTTAGCCATGGTGTTCACTTCAGCGAGAGACCAAAAACTAGATTTGCTAATAGAAGTAGGGGGGGAAAAAAAGATACAAAACTAGATTTACACATTTCATTTGTCTAATTTCATTTTAACCCCCTCCCCCCCTTTACAAAGCAGCAGTTCCTCTGCTAGATTATTTTTTTTCCTCTGTCATGCTTCCTCCTTTTCGTTCCCCTCATCTGATCTCAGTATCTATCTGGGACGTCCTAAATATACCGAGGATTTTATTTTCATACATTGTGGGATTGTCTGGTGGTACCAACGTGACTGCAGGTTGCTAGCTCATGCAGGTATATTCACCCTTAAGCCCATGGTGTGGCTGGCATTACAGATGTCTAATTTGTGTGTGTGTCTCAGCAAACGTTGGATTCGGGCAGGATTGGAATTGCCTCGCAGGCTCTTGGAATAGCTCAAGGAGCTCTGGACTGTGCTGTGGATTATGCCGAGAAGAGGTTGGCCTTTGGTTCACCCATTTCTAAGCTGCAGGCTGTTCAGGTATGAGTTAAGCTGACAGTAATGCTGAGTGTTTGGATAAGAAGGGTACTGCTGCATTGGCACAGTAGCTGACCTGGTCTGGGGAAGGTAATGCACCTTGAATGCTGGACACCATGTGTGCAGGCCATTTAGATTTACACCTGCCTCCATGCACACACAGGTCTGGCTCAATGGCTTGGGCACTTCCCCGTTACTAGGGGGGATGCTTTGGGTTTCTGAGAGATTTGTTGATGTGATGTGTGAAGCAAGGGAGTTCTGCCCTCACATGTCTGTCTGTTGCAGTTCAAACTGGCAGATATGGCGCTGGCATTGGAGAGTGCTCGCCTGCTGACCTGGAGAGCAGCCATGTTGAAGGACAACGGGAAACCCTACACAAAGGTAGCTCCTGCTTTCTGTAATCTGCTGTTGATCTAGAAGTGAGAGGCAAATGCATAGAATCTTAAACAAGGGAAACCCTATTGAGTTATCTGATCCAGCCACCCCGCGATCTCTCCCACGGTTTATCTTCCAGCATATAGTTTAGTTAAATCTCAGACCAAGACTAACAAAGGGCACTAAACATTGCATAGCATCCCCCTTGCCTAAGTCTCTTATGCCCAATGCAGCAATCTGGCTCAGCAGTGCCTACTTGAAAAGATAATTTAACACCAGTGAAAGGTGCAGTGTGATAACCTTAGCAACTGTGAGCATGAGCAGGGGGAGCACAATGATCTCCCAATGGATGTGATGGCCTCCTGAGAATGGACCTTATTAGTGGATCTGGGACCTGCATCTATTTACCTTTTCCAGAATGCCCCCAAACCAGTTTATATTCATTTGTATTTTTTTATGTAGGGGTGATTCAGTAGGTGACTTGGACGGGTTCACAAATCAAGGAGTTGCTCACGTTCTATTTTTGATCATCTAAAATGCTGAGGTCTTGGTCGTCTCCAGATCATTCTTTAATTTCACAGATTAACCCTGGCTCCCCCTCTCAGTCCTGCGAGTAACCCCAGAGCGTCTCTGTGCTGTGCACGGGAGATGTTGATATAGTCAGATCAAAGCTATCTCGCATAACAGCAGCAGCATGGATGGCTCAGGGTGTCGTCCAGGGCTAGCCCATGCAGCTGCTATTATTGGGCTAGCTTGGCTATGTCCGTACTGCCCTTAAACTGGGATGAAAACCCTGCCCTGTAAATTAAGGTGCAGTAATCACAAAGGAGTACTTATGCTAGCACCAGGGGTGTGTGAAAGTGTACAGGGGATTCTGACCTCTACTACTGCCCTGGTGAGCCAGAGGAGAGCTCACTTGCTAGTTAAGCATGGCTGTGAGGGCCTCCCAAGTAGCACCTCTTTGTATGTGTGGCTGAGATGACAAAGAGGAGACAGGGAATGAACCCCTTGAGGGCAGATTAAGGACTCTGGTCATCGTGTATGGGTACCCACAGCAGCTATGGGTTTCTGAAGGGTTTCTGCAAGGACAACCAGTTGACAGTCTAAAATGTTACTGCCACAGTACCTCTGCATCTATTACTCTTGTTGGCTGGAATTTGCACAGTGTAAAATGAAAATGCTCTTTAATTATGCTCTTTGTTTATTTCATCAACCTGAAATTTAGTCCATTTAAAGTAGCGTCAGGTTGGTACTGATCCTGATCCTCTGTCAATTTGTGATTTTTTAAAAAAGTTTCTCTGCAGTTATTTAAAAAAAAATCCCACACAAAATAGGAGAAACTGACTTGAGCCAAAGTGCTGTCAAATGAATCAAGTACACAAACAGAGGAAGTGGTTTGTTTCTGTCCAGGGTTTCAGTGACAACAGTACAATATAGGGAAAACCTTTTCACAACTGTGTTTAAAAAACAGTAATGTCTAGAACTCACTGCCAACACTACCACTGAGGCCAAAAGATTAGCATGGTTTGAAAAATAACATTAATAAATAGGATAAATTGCTGCAAACCCTTTTGCTTCAGGGCATAAATCAGCTCCTGTCTGGGATGAGGCAGAAACCTCTCCTTTGGACATAACTGTGTAATTGTCTATGTAATGGGGTTTTTACAGCTTCCTCTAGACCATTGCTCTGAACTGGTATGGCAAGACCCATCTTGCATAGTGAAGCCAAATTTTCACTTAGGCTAAAAATAACAATAAACAAGATGGAAAATTGTGTTTGTATAAAATTAAGTTGAAGTCAGCAGAATGGAGAAAAGACCCAGAGCTATGTTGTGCCATTTTGACTATAAGGAGTTTAAATTTTTTTTTATTGATAGCATGAAAATAACATTGGTTCAGATATTTATTTAAATCGGCTTTTTTACATTATACATTCAAAAGATGCAGACATAGTAATGGTTTAATGGTAATTAGTATGAATTTTATTTTTGAAAAATTGCTACACTTATCTACCGTTATTGAAAAAGTACATTAGATTACAGAATAAGGCTGTATTGCATTCTGATGTAAATGGACTATCCACTATTAATACATCGTTCCAGCTTTGAATGTGAGGATAGTTGTAGGCATGCTTGCTTAACTAATTATTTTTTCTTTGAAATTAAGTTTGGGTCTATCGTGTCAGCTAGAGTCTACAACTTACTGTATATACTCGAGTATAAGCCGAGTTTTTCAGCCCACTTTTTGGGCTGAAAAAAGCCGCCTCGGCTTATACTCGAGTCAGTGAAAAATGTGCGCCCCGGTTCCTCCCCTCCCCGCCGGACCAAAAAAAAACCGGGACGCTCCCGGCAGCGCGGCGTGGCGGGGACGGGAGAGCGAGGCGCTTTTTTTTTTTTTTTGTCCGGCGGGGAGGGGAGGAACCGGGGCGCACATTTTTTTTTTTGGTCCGGCGGGGAGGGGGGAACCTCGGCAGCCCGCCCGCGGTGGGGAAGGGGGAACCTCGGCAGCCCGCCCGCGCAGCGGGGACGGGAGAGCGAGGCGCTTGTTTTTTTTTTTTGTCCGGATTTGATATCTGCTTATACTCGAGTCAATAACTTTTCCAGCTTTTTGTGGTAAAATTAGGTGCATCGGCTTATATTCGGGTCGACCTATACTCGAGTATATACGGTACCTATCTTAGCACTGACAATTTAATAATTAAACACTTACAAATCATGGTTCTAATAGTAAAAAGAAGCTCTCTTTCATACAACAATCTGGGCTTGGGCAATTTAAGCATGTCCCATTTCTTGGGTGTTCTGGAGCCAAGTGCTTTTTCTTTTTTCTTAATTTTCTGTGGCTGTCTGCCAACAGCACCAGGGTTGGCTCCAGCCCCTCTTAACAGTTGCATCTTCAAAAAAAAATCCCAATGTTTGATTAGGAGGGGGAAATGGCTGATCAGTGAATGCTCAAATTCCAGCATAAGACTATCATGAGAAGTACAGTAAAACCTCGATTTAACGGACCTCGGATGCAACGAACAAAATTTCTGATCCATATCAGACCGCGACCCCTCCCGGCTGCGGCCCCAGTCCCCTTCGCAGGCGGCTGGCTGCTGGCTCCCAGCTGCTGCCCCGATCCCGGCAGCGGGCAGTCTGAGTGCCGGCTCCCGCCCTGATCCCGGCAGCGGGCAGTCTGGCTGCCGGCTGCCGCCCGGGTCCTGGTAGCGGGCGAGCTGGCTGCCGGCTCCCGCCTGGGTCCCGGCAGCAGGTGGGCTGCGGAGCTGCCGCCCCGACCCTGTGGCGGGCGGGCTGCTGCTCAGACAGCTCGGTTTTTGTTTTTATTAAATAACGGACTTTTTGATTTAACGGACACCCCCTCGCCCGAATTAGTCCGTTAAATGGAGGTTTTATTGTACATTTAAAACACAGAGCATGTACACAAAGTTTTGTTTCAGGTGGTGTATTAATATTGATACTGGCACCCTGCTAGATCAATTCTAAAACAAGTACATTTGTTTTTAAAGGAAGCTGCAATGGCCAAGCTAGCTGCATCTGAGGCTGCAACTGCCATATCTCATCAGGTAACCACCTATCTAAGAATCTGTCTCCTTCACCTTTCTTAGCGTGCTCTCTGCTCCTGCTATAACACACAAGGGGAGTCTGGGGGGATAGCCGTCCCTCTCTGGATTACAAGAAGCAGGCTTGGCCAAGTGTGACTTGTATTGTTATAACTGATGGCTAATAGTTTATCTATTTAAATGTCACAAAGATTTAAGGACACAAATTCTAAAGCTTTAACACTAATTGTCAACATGTCAAAATAGGGTAAGTAAATATCCTCACAAACTCAGTTCTCAAGCAGCATTTTTATTTTATCATTTAAGTTTCAATTATCAATGAAACTTTTTAAACAGTCTGTGTGTATGTTGAAATGTACAATTAGCCATTTAAAAACCGAACGCTTCCAAGCCTAAAATTTAGTATCTACAAAGGAAAGAGCTTAGCTTTCTTGCTGAGAACGTTTGTGTATATACACCATGTACTGCTGTAAAGAATTCTCTGCTGGCCTTGGTGCTTACATCTGTGTAAAGGCTGGGCAAATACTATTCGGGCCCCTGTGTAAAGTCTCTTCAGCTGCTAGGCTTAGGACAGTATGGCAGGCTTGAAGCCCAAGCAGAGTTATTCAGGGCAATGGTGAAATATGCTACAGTTTACCCAAACAACATTTCAGAGTCTGCTTTTCCCTGTAGCTGATAACCACATTAGTCAGTGGAGTATGGCATCTAACGAAAGGAGGGAGGGCAAATCACTCAAGGCTGCATCCGTGGTACAACAGAATTTGCCTCAATCTCTCATCATGCAGTATACATACAGGGAATGCTGGATGACCATCAACAAGCCTTTCTGCAGAGAAGGGATCCATCAGATGCCAGCATGACTGATATGAACTGGTTTCAGAGTGCTAGTTGTGTTAGTCTGTATCAGCAAAAACAACAAGGATTCCTTGGGGCACCTCAGAAATTAACAAATTTATTTGGGCATAAGCCTTCATGGGGTAAAACCCACTTTATTAGATGCATGGAGTAGAAAAATACAGGAGCAGATATAAATACATGAAAAGGTGGGAGTTGCCTTACCACATGTGAGGTCAGTCTAATGAGACAATTCAGTTGACAGTGGAATACACCATATGACCTCTCTCTCTCTCTCTCTCTCCTCCCTGTGGTTGCTACTAGACAGTCACTCACATGAGGATTGCAGCAGGATGGCAGTGTCCCCTGAAGCTTTTGGAGCCTAGTAGTTTGGTGGGAACAGTGCACCGATTCTCTGATGTAAGACTCATTGCTTTTGTTTCAGGCCATCCAGATCCTGGGAGGAATGGGCTACGTAACAGAAATGCCAGCAGAACGCCACTACCGGGATGCTCGAATCACAGAAATCTATGAGGGGACAAGTGAGATCCAAAGACTAGTGATAGCAGGTCAACTGCTGAAGCAGTATCGTGGGTGAAGAAGAGTGAGATCAACTTAAGTGCCTTATAACCACTGCAGACATGCTCCTAGCCTCTGTCCTGGATCTAATGAGGTGGCAGTTCCCTCATATCCTTAATCACCCTCCCTCTTTGAGAAAGCGGATTGACCAACCCAATTGGCCCAACCCAATTGGCCCTAAACCCTTACAAAGGCAGACTGTCAAAGGGAGAAAGCAGGAAGGGGGCAGCAGCATCTGAGTGTGGCTCAATTTATTTGAAGCAGGTATAGTTTCAACTCTGTTCTCCTACAGAATCCATGGAATCAGTCTGTAGCCCCCCTCCCAGGGTGCTTGGTAACTAATGAAGTTTTATAAAATTATGGGGATAAGTAATAGCTGTATTTGTCCTGTATGCTACTGTCAGAGGCCTTATGAGGGTGAGGGTACAACATGCAGGCAGGACACTCCAAGTATTGTAGTACCTGAATGGGGGCTATATTTTCTAGAATTGTGTTGGTGTTTGCACTACCCCAGAATGATTGTTACGCTACCTCTTCAGGGTTGGTCACTAATGAATTCCAAGTGTTTGATCTTGCTGGCTGTAAGCTCTCATTAGACGGATTTTCCCTTAATTACTGCAGCAAAGGGTGGGTAGTGCAGGACTTGTTCTCACAGGATGAAAGCAAAGTAAGTAAAGCACTTGGCATCTGTGTTTTTTTTTTTTTTTTTACAGCACACTTTCAGTATCTCCTCAAGAATGTTACCCATATGCCTTGTCACCACTAAGACATTAAAACACAGAGCAATGGAACAGTTAGCTGCCCTGGTTCCTGGCTTCTCAACCTCAACGAGTCTTTACTTGACAGTAACTTCTTCCTAAAAATAAATCTGACCTTATATTTCACTCATTTTAGGATATTAGTGAAAGCTCTTTTTAAGCTGCACCCACTTGAACCACCCTGTGGAAAGGAATGCAGCATCTGGACTAAAGGTGTTGGTTCTAATTACTAACAGTGAATAATTCTTCTTGAGGGAAGGGCTAAGATAGAGAGCAGAGGGTGGTATTTTTGCATTATTTACACACTGATCTGCCCATCACCTACACACCTAAAGGTCACTATGAAAACCTTGTTACCAGCTACAAGCTTGATGGGAAAAATACTTCACAGCAGCTGTAGTTGAAGACTAACACAGCAGGGCTACTCTCCTTCCATTTTGATTTAATTGGGAATGGGTCCTGCTTTGAACAGGGGGTTGGAGCAGACGATCTCCTGAGGTCCCTTCCAACACTGCTATTCTATGAAAGTTCACTTTCAAGAAAGAGTTACACAATGGGGGTGGCATCATTGCTCTCTAGACAGTATTACTGCACATGTAGAGCAAGACGGGAGAAGTTCCTTGGTGGGACAGACAGCTGCAACGGAGCTCTTTCATTTGAGCTACATTGGAATAATTCTGGACTTAAGAGTCCTGTAGCCTGGTATAAAGGTAAGGGTAATAACCCATTTAGCTGTAGATCACAATTCATGCCCATTTATGGAGAGGCAGGGTAGTGTTACCTGTCAGAGCTTTTTGTCAACACCCCTCTCTGTTAGGCAGCTTGGAGTGGCAAACAAACAGGGGGGGACAGAAGCCTACATGTTAGATTACATTATTTTTGTATCAAAAATATCAAATCCCAACTCTACAGGAAATTGAGTGGGCCAGGGCCATCACACCAGGTTATACCTGAGTTGCAGCTGGTTCACCTCACAAGATGGGTTTATTTTGTGTTTAAAAATACCATTAGCTGGGTAAAAGATGTTGGGAGCAGCATGAGAGATCCAATGAGTCTACAGGCGAACTTGTTTTTAAACAGATGTGTGGGGGGGGAAAGCCATCAGACTATATATACACTTCAGAAAGGAGCAGCACAAGGCGCAGCATGATGCCCTGGTCACGCCCCAAAAAGTAAATATTGTTATTAAGGACTTGAATTCCACAAGCATGTTTCTAGAGAAGTGCAATGCTGTTTCACTCTGGGGACTAGTGAAAGGTTTAAGTGCCCACTTTCTTTCCTGCCAGACCCAGTGGAAAGCAGCCCTGCCGTAGCCACCAATGAGAGCAAGTATCTTCGTTCCCTCTTCTAGAAGATAGGGCAAGGCCAAGATTCTGATCTTGATTACCCCAGTATGAATGCAGAGTCACTCTGCTGAAGTCAGGGGAGTTGCTCTAGTTTTCCTTAGGACATGCCCGTAAGATGTTTCTTGCTCTTGCATGTCCTGGTGCCACAGTGGCCATAAGAAATTATGTGAGGACGTTATTTTCCTGAAGTCCACTAGAGGGCAACTCAGCACTTAGGGAAAAAAATCTCCTGACTTTTGAAATCAGTGCAAAAAAGGAAGTATGGGGAGGCTAATCAGGCAGGAAATGGAACATACCTGATAGTTCCGGTTAAAAACCCCAGAGAAATGTAAACTCGAATTCATCAAGGAACGTAGGCTGCGTGTTCACTCCACACAGAAGTAGCATCGGGAAGTTCAAAGCCTGTTGAAGGGAAAGTTTGCTTTAGTAACATGCAGAAATCAAATCACTCATTTATATTAGGACTTACGGTATTTATAACTTTCCCAATTCTGTCCAGATCTAATACCTACTCTCAAATCTTGCTGAAGATTCCAAAAAATTAATTACAGATCTTTGTTCTTCCATGTTTTTAGATGCAGAATAAAACAATGAACTGGAAGAGTTCTCTTGCCCCATAATAGGTGAAAGCCAACAGGGAGGTCTGGGATCCAAAAATATGAGTTGTTAATACCACTTGAGGGCATGATGCCATGTTCCATTAGTTGGTGGTGGTTAGATCCCTGCTCAAGCAAACCTCTGACTATTGACACTCCTGGTCTCTACGCTTCTCTTTACCGAAGGTGTTAGCAGCACAGCTCCGACTGTATCAGTAGTCCACAGATTCTCTCATTCCAGCAGTGGTGGGTATTGATGCAGAGACAGAATTAATTATGTTCTTCAGCTGATGGACAGATGCTAAGGATCTGCTGATCAGGAAAAAAGTCTTGTCCATCAAGTGCTCGTCATGAAATGTTGGGCAAGTCACTTCATCACTCTGGGCCTCAGCTCTTCATCCACAAAACAGGAATAATCTCTCACAGGAATGTGGCAAGGCTTCCTTTGTGTAGAAGGAGCTTTCAGATCCTCAGATGGAAAACTGTAGCAGTGGGACATATTCCAGCTCTCCCAGCAGCATACAGCGCCATTGAGGCGATTTGGATGACTGAGCTGTAGACTGTGCTGGGTATGTGAGGTGCTTTTGCAGAAAGCTGCTTCTTTCCTTCTCTGAGGGCTCTGAATAGTAATTACTGTTCCTTCCTGTAGTTTCTCGTTGGTTAGGTACCAGGAGTTTCGCTTCTGTTCTATCTACATGCATATCTGCTACAGGAGAGCTTATCAGTAGCATCTGCAAGCAGAACTTATTCAGCATCACGTACCTTCATCAACCCCACGTCAGAGTCTAGCTACTTTTATCAGTGTCAGAGGGCGACGTAGGAGAGGTGGCTGAAGCGAGGCCCAGGCACGCTGCTGTTTGTAAGCGGAAGTTTAAGGAGGTTGGCACCCTCTTTACAGTACAAACGTTGTTCTCAAGCTGCTGCTCCTCCTGAATTTCCAATTTATGCCCCCCCCCCTTTTTTTTTTAAACCTACAGCGTTCCTGGGCATTGCAGCTCACCCTCTCTGACATGGCCTGGATCCTGAGAGCCTTACTCTGTCCTCTCCAGGGTAGATTCATGCCACAATTCTTTGAGACTTTTTATAAAACACTAGCATAAGTGCCCGGCGTTCCTCGGGTCAGTCAGAGGTGGGGAGGGGGCAGACAGCTGACACCCCCTGACCAACACCCACCCCTCACCCCTCACCCACCCCGACACCTTCCCACCCCCCCGACCAACCCCAACGCCCCCCGGCTCACTTACCCCCCGACCAAACCCGACAACCCCACCTGACCCCCCCAAGCAAACCCGACACCTCCACCTCACCCCCCGACCGAACAGTGTATTTAATAATCTGTGTGCTACACAGTGCACCGTGAGCCGGGGGGGTGTCGGGTTTGGTCTGGGGGATGGGAAGTTGTCGGGGTGGGTGAGGGGTGGGTGTTGGGGTTGGTCAGGGGGTTTTGCGGTTGGTGGGGGGGGGTGAGGTGGGGGTGTCGGGTTTGGTCGGGGGGGTAAGTGAGCCGGGGGGTGTCGGGTTTGGTCTGGGGGTGTTGCGATTGGTGGGGGGGTGAGGTGGGGGTGTCGGGTTCGGTCGGGGGGTAAGTGAGCCAGGGGGTGTCGGGTTTGGTCTGGGGGGGTGGGAAGGTGTCGGGGTGGGTGAGGGGTGAGGTGTGGGTGTTGGGGTTGGTCAGGGAGTGTTGCAGTTGGTGGGGGGGGTGAGGTGGCGGTGGCGGTTTTGGTGGGGGGGGTTAGTGAGCCGGGGGGGGGGGGGTGTCGGGTTTGGTGTGGGCACCCACCCCGACACCTTCCCCCCCCCCCGACCAAACCCAACACCCACACCTCACCCCTCACCCACCCCGACACCTTCCGACCCCCCCAGACCAACCCCGACACCTCCCGGCTCACTTACCCCCCGACCGAACCCGACACCCCCACCTGACCCCCCCCCAAGCAAACCCAACACCCCCACCTCACCCCCCGACCGAACCCGACACCCCCACCTCACTTACCGTCCCACCAAACCCAACTCGGGTCCGTCGCAGGCGGGGAGGGGGCCCAGAGCCGAGGGATTCCGGGGACCTTCGCAGGTGGGGGGGGCACAGAGCTGATGGATTCCGGGGTTCCGTTGGGGAGGGGGGAGGGGCAGAGAACTGAGGGATTTCTGGGGTTCCGTTGGAGGAGGGAGGGGCAGTGAGCTGAGCGAGTGCGGTGTCTGTTGGAGGGGGTATTATGACATCATCACCACCTAACCACCCAGCTGATGTGATTGGCCCTTAAAGACTTTCACCCCTGGGGGGCGTCAGAGGTGAGATCGGAAATTTTTTCGACCATTACCACCATCTAGACCCCAAGACCCCTCACTGTACCAAATTTCAAGTCTCTGGCTCAAACGGTGCGGGAGGAGTTCGCAGTCATACATACATACATACATACACCACTTGACTTCTATATATATAGATGAGCTGGAGCTGAACACTGCAGTTTACCTCAGACGGACAAGTTGCTGTGAACATATTATGCTGGTGCTCTGTATGCAGTTCATAGTGTTGCTTACAATCTTTAAAGCCCTGAATAGCCAAGAACGTAGTTACCGGACTGAGAAAGGCTTCTTCACCTATGCCTTGTCCGGGATGTTTAAAATCTTGTGTGTTGCTCTTATAGGAGACTAAGGGCTTGTCTTTACAGAAAAGAGTATCTTGAGTTAGTACAACTCGAGCTAGCATGGCCTGACAGCTACCACACTTCAAAACAACACTGGAATTACACCAGCAGTACCAAAACTATGGGTTGCAAATCCCACGTGGGTCTCTCCAACAGGGGAGAGAGTTGCAACAGAGCTGCTGCTGTTGCAGCATGCTGGCCAGTATACATTGAGAGGCACGTAAACCATGGAAGTACAGTCATGCAAGGCCTGCCACAGCTCCTATGGCAATCTGACAATACAGGAGCAAACTACTAAATCTCATTTCCCTTAGCAGCCACTGATTGTGATCATCTGCTTTAGAAAGCAAGTCTCTGCCACAGACAAAGCAGGAAAAAACTGCTGCATGTACAAAACAAACAAATTTTGCAAGATTCAGCAGGCGGATTTTGAGAGATCCCCCCCCCCCCCCTCCGGAAACACTAACCTGCCTAGAACAAGCATAGGTGGGCCAGGCCAACCTTTGCGGAGAGGCTGTGTTTATGGGTGAAGTCATGTTTTTATTTGACAGTTTATGAGCTGAGACAAAGCCCAAAAGTTGGGGCCCTGGAAAGGGAAAGTCAGGTCATGGATAGATCACACAGGGAGAGGAGAAAGGCACAGCTATACTTTCCATTCCATTTCACAGGACTTTGGCTTTTTGCCCCATGAAGCTGTAAGTGAACAGGAAATTAGTTACTAGACAGACTATTGGGAGTGAGGGAAAAAACCTTAAAAGATTCTCAAATACAGATGAGCATGTTCCTGACCATGCTTGTTCTCTAGACAGTGTTCTCTGATTGTTGATCAAGCTCTCCCTGCCCTAGAACAAGCTTGTTGATCTTGTTATTTGAGAATGCTTGTCCATGCCCCTGCCTAGAAGCAGAGGGAGGGGGATATTGTCAATTCTAGGGAGTTGTGGATCCAGGCAGTCTGCCGGCCCCCACCAACATCCCTTCCCCAATGCTAGCTTGTACTATATACCCCTGACTGAATGCTTGGCTGCCACCTCCCACCTCCCACCAGCCCGCGAATGACATTATAAATGTCCAAATGGCCCTTGGCAGAAAAAAGGTTCCCCACCCCTGCTCTAAGGGAAGTGATGACAATTCTATCCCTTTGAACATTTCAAAATAGACAGACATTCCATTTTTATGGAAAACTGCAGACTGGAACTTGTTTTAGGGGCAGACCAAGAAAATATTACAAAAGACACACTGAAGACCAACCTTGCAACATTGACCTCAGCACCTGGGAGCTCTTAACCCATGACAAGATCTGACAGCAGCAACCCTGCCACCTCAAACCAGAAGATTTTGAGAGCTTGTGGATTTCTGCAGTCAAGGAGAGAGAGACGTGTGAGATGTAACAAGCTAAAAGAAGCACTAATTCATCTACAATTGTCTTTAGCAGTGGCACTTGCGGAGGAGGCTGCAGATCCACAATCAATCAGTCTTTGGTCTCATCTCAGGACCCACAATAAGTGACTGGTGCATCAAACTCAATGGGAGACTTAATCAACTAAATATTGCTCTCTACATATGATGAAGTGATCCAGCAGTACATATGTATTTCCTAATTAATCACAGGAATGCAGGGCTGAAAGAGACCTCGAGAGATCATGTAGTCCAGCCTGCTGCACTGGGGGTCAAATATACCTAGGCCCTACTTGATAGGTATTTGTCTAATGATTTTCAATGATATTTCTCCTCTCAGCAAAAAGAAGGGCTGCCTCAGTGAATAGACATCTCTCAAGTCCCACATCAGAAGCAACACAACTAAAGGCAGGATTTTCAGAATGCCCATTCACTGGACACAAGGAAGATGAAGCTTTAATACAGTACTTCTGGCATTTGATAGGTTAGTTATGCATCACTTAAAGAAGAAAACAACCTTCCCTCAAGTCTGCATTATGCACAACTCCGTCCCTGCAATTGTAGCACTGTACGCCAAGTTGTTCTGTACATTTCTTTGCAGTATGGGCTTCCCTCAAAGGGGCTAGTAACAGAGTTTGGAAACAGTGCATAAGAAGGGAGCCAACAGAATGCTTTTCTAATACTGCTTGGCTGGAATTGGACATAATGTGGCCAGTCTGTATTTCCACCAGTCTGTCCACACTGGCTGGTCAACAATTTGAAACAGATTTAATAAGAACTCTGTTTAGATAGAATTTACACCCAGATTCTTAATTCCAATTAACTTAAATTTAATTTTCATGCTTTGGGCTGTAGGGGCACAACCTAATTAAAGAAAACAAAAATAGGAAGAAAATGAAGACATTGCATGGCTAAGAAAGCACAGGGGCTGGAACTGTTCTGAGGTTACATTTCAGATGAATGAGTGCAGCAGCTTTAAGAAGTTGCAGGTGTTTTCTAAACTCAGAAATTTTCATTCAAGACATCAAGAGGAATGTGACCTTACTGGTGACCCACATAATGAGAAACTTTACAATCGGATGCGGAATTACTGCTAATACAGCAGTATAAAGCATTTATTAAACAGCAGATTTCATATTAATTCATAAGTTAACAGCTTCAGACATCCTAGTTCAGGATGGTCTGAGTCACATCGTATACTAATGATGTCCTGTAGAACATTGCTGCCAACAGGCTCTGGCTGATGATGGCATTATCTAAGTGAAATTATATACTATTGTACTACCTATACATTTTTGGTAATATTTTTATTTAACAAAGTTTTTAAATACAGTAAACCCTCGATTTAACGGACCTCGATTTAACGGACTTCGGATGCAACGGACAAAATTTCTGAGCAAGGCTGATGCATTCTTGATCCATTTCTGGCGGGCTGGCTGCCGGCTCCCGGCTCCCGCCTGGGTCACGGCAGCGGGTGGACTGGCTCCCGGCTGCCGCCAGGGTCCCAGCCGCGGGCGGGCTGGCTGGCTGGCTCCTGGCTGCCACTCGGGTCCAGGCAACGGGCTGGCTGGCTGCCGGGTCCTGCCTGCCGGCTCCCGCCCGAGTCCCGGAAGCGGGCGGGCTGCTGCTCCGACAGCTCTTTTTATTATTATTATTAAATAACGGACTTTTTGATTTAACGGACACCCCCTCGCCCGAATTAGTCTGTTAAATGGAGGTTTTACTGTATCTTAAGTAGCACACTTAAAAAACTGTCCTGCTTAGATGCAGTCAATTAGCAGATACAAAGTGGCCTGAATTGTCAGTTCTGGATTCCACGGAAGAGATCTGCATCAAACATATAACACAACTCTAGGTCACTGGATAGATTTAACCCATTTAAAAAACTAAAGGTGGAACTAACACACCTACCATTTGGGTCCTAGTTGTGATCTTGGACCATGAGTAGCCGCCTGAAATCCAGAGAAGCTTGCAGACTGGCCTAACAGTAAGCTTGAGAGATGCCAACAGAATCTGCCAGATCAAAAAGCCAAGGACAGAAAGTACTCTGCTCAGAGAACCCCTGACAGCATAAGGAAGTGAAACAAGGGGGCTATTTTTACTTTAAAACTGGAAGTGTTCTGTTAGTCTTACACGGGAGAAAAATACTATAAGGGCTTAAAATGTAATGAAAGTAAAAAGCCCAGGAGGGATGTTCTCATCTTTGCAAGTATAACCATTTTGTATTAAGAGCAATTATGCTTTAGCGAATCCGTCCCAGAGTTCGGCAATAGGTTAAGGAGTCTCAGGATACAACGACACTGTAATAAAAAACCCACTGCACTGAGTCTCAGAACCCAGGTCAATTGACTTGGGCTTGCAGGACTCGGGCTGTGGGGCTAAAAATACAGCTGTAGACATTCAGGCTCGGGCTGGAGGCTGAGCTCCGAGATCCTCACCCCGGTGCGGTTTCAGAACCTAGCTCCAGCCCAAGCCTGAATGTTTACACTGCAATTTTTAGCCCCACAGCCTGAGCCCCACAAGCCCAACTCAGCTGACCTGGGCCAGCCACAGATGTGCTGCGAGACTTTTACTAACATGAGGACAGAGCAGGAGTTCTAGAACTCCTAGACTGCGCTTTTCTTTTAGACAGGTTATGATCTTAACCCACTTATGTGAACTGGTGCTGAACACCGCTTTACAGGTCAGTTTTCCCTACCCGGTCAGCAGTTCTCCACCTCCAATGAGAAGGCGATGCAGATCATTCAGAGGATTAGGTGCTAGAACTTTTAGAGGCACTGCGTTTATTGTTGCATCAGTTCTCTCAATGGGAAGCCGAAAGGAGGTTAGACATTGCACAGTAGGTGGACACAACTTAGCCACAGAAAAGGAATAACAGGATTGTTTTTTTCTGAATGCTGTACTAATCCTTATTAAACATCTCCTTTGCTAGCCCTTTTAGAGTCCCAAGACATGCCTCTCTTCTGTGCATAACAAAAGATACTTGTATGGGCTTTCCTGGAATTGATCTAAAAATGCCAGGGAGGAAAAGCAAAGCTGAGGCGCTGGACTTTTTCCAACTCTCTTTCACTTGGTCACAGCCAAAGCGATCCTGCGGTTTGCCTGCTCCAGTCAACTTCATTCTCATATTAGGGAGATGATACATCATTATGCAAAATGCATGCACAGAAATATTTTCCATATTAACCATAAAGGTAAAGCTAGAAGTGAGGTCTAAGACTGACAGCGCCTGACGTGGAGATTAACTTCAAATAGCTGGAAGTGCTGGGAAAATGAAACAGTGACAAGCTGGATCTGAACAAAGCCTCATTAATAAAAATTTGGACAAACACTTCAGCAGCACTGGTGATTACTATATTTCTGAACACTGATGCACAGAAAGCCTACAACATCTCTGACACAGAAAGCTAATAGCAATGGACATGGTTGTCACTTAATCCAATTGCCATGAATAAATCTGAATTTTGAAAGCAGCAGGCTCACAAAGTAGTCGATTTGCTTCATAACCCAAGACCGAAGGCACCAAACTCTTCCCAAGAAATTAGTATAAGAAAGCAAGTAAAATTCATAGTTTTGTACCTAACGGAACTGAAAGTTTACACAATCCATGTTTTTTATGTCTGGAACACTGTTAGCAGAATCACTGCTGAAGTAGCGAGAGAGAGAGACATGCCAGAGTGTCTGGTAAGAACTTTTATAGCCCCACTCTTTATATTTTGGTTCTCACAATAAATACTCTGCTAAAACCGTAATTGCCTGAAACATGCAAATGCAGCTGTCTAATGTTATTGGCTAGGGATAAGTGACAGATGGGTGCTGTTTATGAGTTGCATGGGATGGGGTGCTTATAAATTGGACTGTTGTTGTAAACTGTCTCCCACAACAGCCCAAAACATTAGAAGACAGAGGAAGTCCTAGTTAATTTTTTTTAAACCAGCTAGTAAAAGTGGTTATACTACTAGCCTCACCCCCCCCCATCTTGTTAGCAAGCAGTATTTTGGTGCTTTATAGTTTCTCTTGTATACTTGCAAATAAAGTAATTAAACACTCCAAAGCAAAAAAACATTAGAGAATCTGACTACACACACAGACAGTTTAAAAGCTTGACTGAAGTAGTAGCAATCCCTTAATTACTATAACTTCCACTAAGTTCCCCTATTTTATATATTTGTTCTACAGCTAGCAAATGCAGAGATTCTTGGGGCAATGCATGCATTAGTGTGACATACCACAGCTATGTAATGATACTCAAGATTTTTGATGACTTAAATGTTATTGGCCTGCTCTAGAGCCTCTTGAAATCAGTGGGAGTCTTTCCATTTACTTTAATGGGTTTTGCGTCAGGTCCTAACTTACAGGAGAAGCATACTTCATTCTTCTGCAAGTCATGTGGAGGTACTGAATAGGAGTACAGAACCTGGATACATCACTTGTTCTCTCCAGCTACCCCTCCCAGATGTTTATCCCTTTTACAATCCCCACTCTGACCAGAGCACTATTTCCTCCCCTCAGATACCTTTTCAGTACTCCTGCTGGAAGATGCCTGTAAAGGTGCTGAAAAATGGTTCTCTCCCATCTGCACTAGCAGATGATCAGTTTTCAGCACCAATTCAGCAGGACTCATTACTGACAGTCATTGTCAGCCAAAGGTGATGTAGAACTGGTGTAAGCCACTGGATTAGTAGCAACTGAGGTATGCAAATACTTACAGATCACAGCTGTGCACACATTCTGAACTGGAAGATTTACCTAGAGTAGAAAATAATGCACTGTCACCATAGCCAACTGATGACACTGTTCATTACCAGCATAGTATTCTGTGCATATAGTTAAATAAAGCTTACCTTTTAATACATGAAGTGTCGTCATTTCCGTGTTATTCTCACACATGACCAAGATTTTAGACCATATGCAAACTTTGTTGGCAAAACTGAAGTCCAAAAAGTAAGCAAGCTTTGAAGCAGGTTATTTTTGCAGGTAATTTACTGAACAAACACTTCCTAAGCGTTATTTCATATTGGCGAAAAAACTTGGGACCCATGGTACCCAATGGTTTTTTGAACTAAACTGCATTGCATGTTTGTTCCAGTGTAAGTTTTCAATATAGATCCTGCCTGTGAGAGGACTCGTTTCCAGTGCAAAGCAAGCATCACTATTAGCTATGAAGTGGGTGTGTCCAATATAGGACAAGATGGTTTTATGAAACTGTAGTATGAGGCAGTGAAATTGCAGGAAAGGTTTACATGAGAAATAGAAGTTGGATCACCTCAATGTGCAGCCACAAGCTTCAGAAACTTTCAATCCTCTTAACAGTTTATATTTTAAAAGCTCCTTCTAGCCACAGATCATTTCTGTTCTTCACTGTCAGCTTAATCCAGTCAAACAATCTTAACAAGCTCACATTTCACAGCCTAAACAGAACTAAAGGTTCAATGAACTGACTTAACATCTAAGCAGACATTTATTTACAGCAGAAGCAACAGAAGTGCATGCTGGCTACTTTACTCTATGGCTATTAGCAGGGGTCGATGACACTACTGGTGGAGGAGGTTCTCTCCTTCACCCTCATCACCTCCCAGGACTGCTAAACCTCCCACGGGTGACGAGGGGAGGAAGACAATAAGGAAGTTTTATTTTCCTACGTGGTCAGTGGTTTTCTAAGACAGGCACTCTCTGGCTGCAAGGAATGTGCTGTTCTATTAGAGAGAACTAAATATGCAAAATCTTGGAGGAGAAGTCCTCTTTTCTCTTCCCTAGCAGTTCATATACAAGCATCCTCCAGTCAATGCTGCTCAATACACTGCACATAGAGTTTTCATCACACAACACACATGGGCCATCCTAGACCAAGGGGAACGTCTTGCAGAAGGAATATGTCTGTATGTTTCTGACACTGGATTTCTATTACTGTGAAGAACAGTCCCATAGAAAGAGGCTGTCAGGGAGAGAGACCTTCCATTGTTTTGCTGGGTCTTGAAAAGCCTTGTCCAATATCTCCCAGAAAGACAGGCCCTTTAGAGGCAGTACCTAGTCTCTACTTTACTTGGGAGTTCAACTACTATGACCATAGCCAGAGCTGCCCCATCCCCACCATCATGCTGATGGAAGAGGAAAGATGCCGCAACATTCCTTCTTAAATCAGGATAGACAGATGACTTCAGTCAATATTACTCTTGCTTCTGCTATTGCTGTGGGTGGAATTAAACCTTAGGGTTTTTTTTCCTTTTTAAAAACACGCCTAAGACCAAAATTTTGGTGCAGGATTTAGCAATGTCGTAGTTCTTCCTAATTTGTTTTGCAGTAAACAAATCCCTATAGACATTTGGTTCCATTAAGAGAAGTAGAGATGGTCTTAATACGGATAATGAACCTGCAGAGTCCATTCTGGAGACTGTGTCCCAAACTTCAGCCTTTAGAGCTTGTGGATTACTTTAGAGTTTGGAGCAGTGTTGCTTCTGGTCTCCCATTTTTATCCAGGACACTGACAAACCAAATTTGGGCGTATAGGAAACACATGCTTCACTTAAGCAGGTGGTATTTTTGGTAGTCATCCTGTTCTGTGACTTTTCCACAATGGACTGATTCAGAACTCAGAACAAGTTTTCAGTGAGGAAGGCTAAAGCCCTCTGAAGCAAATTCAGCATAATTCTTCTTCAAGGAACTTCAATATTCCCCTCCTAAAAAGTGGTTGAGCACAGATCTTCCATACTATCTGCTTACCATTTTTGCTATCTGTAGGGCTGAAGGGAGGTCGTTTCTTGTTATGGGTTAAGACTTCGAGATAAAAGATTTTTTTTTCCTCTTCCTCTGTTATCTTCATTTATATAATGTCCTGCTGCTTGTGGCAAACTACACAGATCTGTCCAACACTTCATGGACCTGAGCCAGAATGGAGGAAGGTGTCCATCAACAAAACTGTAGATTAACCTCTGTTCCAAATCCTTATTCTAATGGCAGGCAGACTAGATCTCCCATCACTCTATAAATTTGTTCCACTTGTACCAGGGCAGAATGACTCAACTGGAAGCAGCTGAGATGCATACAGAAGAATTAAATACCTCTTAAAAAGCATCCAGGTGTGTAACCAGTGAGAGGATCTTGGGACTTGGAGTTTCTCTGTTTGCAACTTCCCAGAGATGAATCAACAGCCAAAGGAGCAACCACATGTAGGAGGAAATAAGGCGCACATAACTCATAAGAGTGTGTGTTCATTGAATTACCAGGAATCCTGCTGAGTTTTCCTTACCTTTTCACAGTGAGAGCCTACTACCAAACAGGATAACGTTGCTGCTCCCTAATGGCTACAAGGAAGTTATACTTTGCTCTTAAGTAATCCTGTTTCCCCCTAAATCAAGCGACGGCAACCACCACAGTTAATCGGTTCACTAACAGAAGCCACCAGCTCACAGGTGCATGCCCCAAAACCAGTTTGACGAAACATTTTAATCTTGGCAGGAGAGGAAAATCCTAGGGCCGTTAGAAGTAGTTACACTATCAGTCAGTTAAATAACATAACCGCAACCGTTTGGTTAGAAAAATCCACATTTTAACAGACTCCCATGTACAAAGCAGTCAACACAAACTTTGACTAAGCACAGCAACAAAGGACAATTTTTTCTTTTTCTTTTTTTCTTTTTTTTAAGGGGTAGGGGTCTGGAAAAAATACAGCACACTAATGAAACAAAATGCAAAAAATACAAAAAAAATAGAAAAAATGTATTTACAAGTGGTACATTACTATGATCAGAACGCACAAAGACAATTGCTGCTATAATACATGCATTGGGTCAAGAAGGAACTACTAAAAACCTTCAAGGGAGAAAGTTCATTAAAAAAAGAAAAGGGCAAGGGTTTAAACTTTTTTTCTTCCCTAGTTTGCTACATTGATCAAAATCAAATACTCCCCCTAAAGTCCATGAGTACAATCAGTACAAATACTACACTGGTTTTTAACTGTGGGTTCAGCTGTGGAGGGGGAAAAAAACAGCAGCTTATCGTAGAGTCATATACAAGAAAGCTATAGTAAACTGCTCTACATGCTAAAAATTACAGCAAGCCCCTGACTGCTACATAGCATGATCTTAGCAGGTTTTCCTTTTTATTTATTCATATATATATCTATATGCGTGTATGTATATATATATATGTATAAAAATCGTGCCCTTGTTCACTGCAACATGACATCTGGGTGAAAACGTAACTCGCTACAACAAATTCTTATATGTATACTGCAATAAGTCACTCAATGTCTGTGGATTTAATAAGTCACCTCACACCACAGGAAATATATAATAAATCAAAAAAAAAAAAAGAATATAGTGACAGAGTTTCTGTCTCAGTTCTCTCCAAAACTGAAGTCCGACAGGAAACTAGTCCCAAAGTATTTGGGGGCTCTCTGAAGAAACTTCAATTTGCTTAATTGTTTTTCCTTTTAGTGTTCGTAAGTTTCTGAACGACTTCATGCCGTTTTCAGTTTAAAGTTTGTCTCCTCCTCTCATAAAAGTAACAGTCTGGTACTAATCCATAAAGGAGGGGGAGGAGGAGAAGAAGGTGGCTGCAGTTGCACAAAGTGTCCCCAATTCCACATCTGCAGGAAGAAAAGGAATCAAACGGAGTTCCAGAACCTTTGTATTAAAAATAAAAAAAAAAGCTAAGTCCATTCGTACAAGTTCCATAAACTGGTACCTTTCCGAGTACCAGTCAAGCTTAGGAGACAAAACCACAAGTTAAGGGAAAAGGACCAAGGCAGAAGTTCCAGTCACTTTCCATCTATTCCATCATACTTCCAGGAAACGGGAACTGCTGGACTTGGAGTGGAAAGGTTCAGACCACATGCGACGTAGATCACCCTGGAGAATGGGAGTGAAGAAAGAAAGCTCTTCAGAAATAGTTCACAGATTTCAGCAACAGTTTAAGTCCTGTGCATCAGGTATATCGTCTTAGAGCATATTTGCTGTCTCACAGTTAGGGAAGACTGTACTCTGACAACAAGGAAGAAAATCCTTTCCAGGCAGAACAAAGACTTGTGTATATTTGAAGCAATTCCACCTTACAGACGTTTCTGCTCGAAAAATCCTCAATGGGGAGCGATATAGGGAATTCTGCTTTTGTTGTGCCATACTACTTGGAGCAGTAGGTTTGCATTTCAACAGTGTCTCAAATTCAAACCTTCCATTTTCAATTTAAATTCCAGGGCTAGTTTCTGGAAAGAGAGGTAAGATGGAAGAATCTGTCCCCCTCCTCCACATTTTGAACTTTGTGTTCACTCTCATGATGGAGCAGGACAAGGACAAATTCACTAAGCCATATCTTGTTTAAACAGAATGGCCTTTACTGCACTGGAATCAGATTGTTTGCTAGGAGTTAAAAAAAAATATGATTAATCCTGTGCCCTAGATAGGAAATCCACTCTTCACAAAAGAGTTCACTAGTTACATTTTATAGCTATAGCAATGAGAATCCAACTCTCTATCATTAACGGCAGTGACACAAACAGCACATCATATCATAGCCTCAGAGAAATCAGTGCAACTGCAAGTATAAAGAACAGAACTTGCTTCCACATAAGTACTTCTACATTTTCCTGTGCAGGATACAGAGCAGGACTACAACTTCCTGCAGGCTATATTCATGCTAATCTCACCTTTAAATAAGCCATGGTGAGGAGCGGCAATAAAGTGAATGGTACCAAATAGAGCAGGGCAGGCTGTGCGGCCCGGTGGATGCGAGAAGCCACTGTTGCAGTTAACAGACCTAAAAGAGGGGGGAAAAATGTAATGGAAAGCATCCACTGGTGACATATAACGTTTTTATCTTTTTATCTACATCTCAATTCCTCTTTCACTTTTCTATTAGGTGGATGCCTTAATTAGGAGCCAAGAAATCTAGGATATATTCCTATTCTACAGACTGTTCAACTGTGGGCAAGTCACTTTATCTGTGATTAAATTTCCCAGGATAGATATGAAAAAATTAAAAAAATGATTTTATTTAAATTGATTTTAATAGACTTGGTTGTAACCACAACTTCAAGATTTAACAGTCTTAAGGGTTAACCTAACTATAGCTATATAGCCACAAACAAAATCGTTGGATGAATGTGTCAGAATAGATTGTTTCACTTTGAAAACCTCAGCTGATAATCTTGGAATCTGGAAATCACTAGACTGAAACATGAGAAGTCTGCGGGTAGGGAATTCTCATGTCAGGAACCATCTCTCTTCTCAAGTATTTGCCTCAGGGAGCAGGGGTGGAAGGGATATAGGTTCTCTTTTTTGTAGGGAATGGTCTTCCCTTTCTATCCTTGAGAGAACTAGAGGAGTTAAATTATGTGCATGTGCCTTGAGCTTTATGGAAGAATTTTTATGGGGTGTAACCTGCCATGTTACAAAAATAACTCCCAATTGTGACTATTTTAAAGTTCCTGTATCTTTTAGAAGTGTAACAGGATTCTGAGCCTAACATTAAAAAAGTGTAACAGATGCAGGAAGTTTAGATAGAAGGGTTCATACAGAAGTAAAAATTACAGAGCTGCACTCTGACCAATCAGGGCTTCTTTTCTAGATTCCCATATGGAACACAAACCATCTAGAAATGCTGAGATTCCCTCCATAGTAAAGATCTCAAATCCTATATCCTCCACACTACTGATGCAAACTTCCACAAAGAGGCACAATCTCACCCTCCTCCTAATTCAAGCAATTATTTCTGGTGAGACTATTGGGATAAGGAGATTTTCCCTCAAGTCAATATTCTGAAGTCAAGGGAAATTAGTGGGGTGTGGGGAGGAAAAAAGAGGAAGTCCTTCATTATCTTGTAACCTAGTATGACCAGCCCAATCCTCTAAGCAAATGCAGCTACTATTAATTTCCTTACCTACAAAGTATCCAATGAGTGTGCAGTGAAAATAGGAGACCTTCTGCATACGTCCAGAGATGTTCCCAGGTCCTGGAGTACCACAGGAATCACTGTTGGCTTGTTTTTTGTAGTTATCGTAACGCAGGACAAAGCAGAGCAGAAGACCTGGCATCACAATATCGCCAATCCCCAGCATAGAGAAGTGGCTGCCTGTGGAACTGCAGAAAAATTTAGATTATGTGCATGCCCAAGGCTTTGGATGACAGGATCTAGACTCCTATTTCCACTGTGCTTCTATATAAGCCACCTTTCACCTGGCATGACTGATCTGGTTAGTATAAGAACACTACCAGCTGGTAAAAAGGGGCCATGTGATCCCATCATCACTGCAACATAAGGTGCTTTGAGTTTTGTTAAATCTTTTAGTTCTGGAGGGTAGGAGTTCCAGTCAGTAAGAATCTATTGCTTCGTATCAGGACATCCCAATTCATAGATCAGCCTTTCCAGCTCATAAACGCCCTAACAGTACTGAGAAGAGATGCATGTCAATTATTCTTGTGCCACCAAACCAGTGAGTGAAACTCTTCCACTAATTCCAGATGCTTCCCACAACTTTTTTTTCCTATTTCTGTTTGGAATTCATTTAATGTTTGTGGAAAGTGTTGGACTGACAGTGCTGTCAACTTAAATTACTTATTTTCAGCAGCAGCAAAATCTTCCTCATACTGTCCCATCAATACATCCCAACCTATGGTGCAGAGAACAACTCAACATAAGACAACAATTCAGTTTATGGCCTATTCAAATTCTTGACCTCATTTTATGGAGACCACTAAACAGTCGTCTGACAGTAATGGGTTTCAGCCACTTCCCAGGTATGATCCAATGACCAAGAGTTCAAAGTTTCTATTATCTCATCATCAGTCCCAAGATCTTTTTCATAAAATGAAGTACAATTTAATTAAGTCAGAGAAAAGGGCCACAAGCTGAACAATGTTTTGTTTTTCTCTTCTTGGGGGCAGGGATTGGTTGTCTATGGCAGTGCTCCCCAACCTTTTGTCACCCTCGGCACACCATAGCCTCTCCCAAAATTCCACGGCACACCACATACAAAAATTGGATAAAAAACAAATATAATCTTCAAAATATCGTTTTGAAGAGTATAATAGTATGGCTTCACTGGGCCAACAGCTGAATGGGATCAGAATAAAAAATAGTGAAGTGTGACTTCTACTACTTTATATACACTGAACAAAGGAATTCTCATATTGGATCAGACCCAAGATTCATCTAACCCAATATCCTGTCTGACAACGGCGAGGACCAGATGCCTCAGAGGAAGGCATAATAATCTCACTGGAGGCAGATGAGGAATAACCTCCCCTCAATTTAGGTCTCATGCTATAGGTTGGAATATTTGGAGACTGGTTAAGCCCTGAAGCATGAGGCTTAATATCCTTTCCAAAAATTCTTATAATTAATTATAACATTTCTGGATATTCTTGATACCAATAAAAATAGCCAATCCCTTTTAAAATCCTGTTAAATACTTGACCTTAGTCTTCCTGCAGCTCAGTTTCACAATTTAATCAGGCGTATAAAAGTATTTCCTTTTATTTGTTTTAAATTTGCCACCTTTTAAATGTTATTAAAAGTTTCTTTGTTAGACAACAAGGAAAAAACAAGTTCCCAATCCACCTTCTATAGACCATTCATTGCTTTATATGGTTTTATCATGTCCCCTCTTATTCATCTCCTCTCTAGGGTAAAACACCACAGCCTGTCTAGGCTCTTTCATGTGAATGTTCTTCATATTTTTGATTGTTTTCATTGCTCTCCTGAATCTCCTGTACTTATACAATTTCTCTTTTTAGATATCGTGACCAGTACAATACACAGTATTTCAGATAAAGTTGGACCAGAGATTTATAAAAAGACATTATAATATTGTTTGCATTATTCATGATCTCATTCTTTATGCATTCTAACATCTTGTTCACTTTTTTGACCACAGCTCCCACTGAGCCAAGGTCTTTAGTGTGCTGTCTATACGTACACCCAGGTCTATTTCAAGAATCATAACAGGACAAGGTTTAGAGCAGCAACTTCTCAACAACTACAATATCTGCTTCTTAGAATGGCAAATTCTAGAACACATGAAGAGAAGCTACTCAAAACTTAATTCTACATTACACACAAGTTAGTTCAGTAAGTAAACGTAGCTGAGCCATTAAATAATTCAGACCACAATATAATTAAGCTCAATACGTTCAAGGAAGAATCATACCAAAAAAAAAAAAAAAAAAAAAAAAAAAAACTTAGCTCCATGACTCGAGTCTACCCCTAAAGCATGAAAAACAGACTTAATATGAAGGCTAGTTAACCAGACCATAACAGTTTCATAAAGTAGGCAGAAACCTAAAGGAAAAAAAGAATAAGGCAAGAAAAATATATGATTAAATGGATAAGTGCAAGAGGTTATTCAAGTTAAACAAGGTATCCTTCAGAAAAATGGAAATCCAACCAGAAGGATAAACAGGTTACTTACCTATAACTGTTTTTCTTTGAGATGTGTTGCTCATATCCATTCCAGTTAGGTGTGCACGCGCTGCGTGCACGATTGCTGGAAGATTTTTCCCCTAGCAACAGGCTGGGTCGGTTAGGGAGCTCCCTGGAGTGGCGCCGCTATGGTGCTGTATATATACCCCTGCCAACCCTGACCCCTCTCAGTTCCTTCTTACCGGCTAATCCGACAGTGGGGAAGGAGGGCGGGTTTGGAATGGATGTGAGCAACACATCTCGAAGAACAACAGTTACAGATAAGTAACCCGTTTTTCTTCTTCGAGTGATTGCTCATATGCATTCCAGTTAGGTGACTGCAAGCAATACCTAGGTGGAGGGGTTGGATTGACCCACTGCAGAGTGAAGGACCGCTGAACCAAACGCTGCATCGTCCCTGGCCTGCTGGACTATGGCGTAGTGGGCGGCGAAGGTGTGGATGGATGACCAGGTGGCCGCCCTACAGATGTCCATGATCGGAACTCTCTCCCGGAAGGCCGCAGAGGAGGCTTGCGCTCTTGTGGAGTGTGCCGTTATCTGCTCTGCGGGTCTGCCTGCCAACTTGTAGCAGATGCGGATGCAAGCAATTATCCAGGAGGAGAGCCTCTGGGAGGAGATCGGTTGGCCTTTCATCCGATTCACTACCACAATAAAGAGTTGTGTCGTTTTCCTAAATGGCCTTGTGCGGTCTAAATAAAATGTGAGTGCTCTACGAACATCGAGCGTGTGCAATTGTTGCTCCCTTCCAGAGGTATGGGGCTTCGGGTAGAAGACCGGCAGGAATATGTCCTGATTAATGTGGAAGGGAGAAACCATCTTGGGAAGGAAGGCTGGGTGGGGGCGCAGCTGCACCTTGTCCTTGTGAAAGACCGTATATGGCGGTTCAGAGGTTAGGGCCCTGATCTCCGACACTCTGCGTGCCCAGGTGATTGCCACGAGGAAGGCTACCTTCCAAGAGAGGTACAGCAAGGAGCACGTGGCGAGGGGCTCGAAAGGGGGCATGGTAAGGCGGGAAAGCACGAGGTTTAGGTCCCAGGGAGGGACGGGTTGCTTAACCTGTGGGTAAAGTCTGTCCAGCCCTTTAAGGAATCTGGAGACCGTAGGATCTGAGAAGACCGGCTGGTCTGCCAAGCCAGGGTGAAATGCAGAGATGTCCAGGCCGCCAGGTGGACTCTAACAGTGGAGGTAGAAAGACCTTGCTGTTTAAGATCGAGCAGGTAATCTAGGATGACTGGGATGGACGCTTCCCTGGGAGTAGTGCTGTGCTGCATGCACCAAGCGGAGAAACGGGTCCACTTTGCGGTATAGGTGCTTCTGGTTGATGGCTTTTTGTTTCCCAGAAGAACATTTTGCACCGCGGCTGAGCACAGGAGCTCCGGGCCCTTCAGCCACGCAGGAGCCACGCTGTGAGATGTAGAGACTGTAGGTCTGGGTGGAGTAGGCGACCGTGATCCTGAGAGATCAGGTCTGGCCACAGCGGGAGGGTGATGGGAGGAGCCTTGGACAGCTGGAGGAGGGATGCATACCAGCACTGTCTGGGCCAGGCCGGGGCTATGAGAATCATGTGCGACTTGTCCCGTTTGACCTTGATGAGCACCTTGTGCAGGAGCGGGAATGGAGGGAACGCGTAGAGCAAGTGACTCGTCCAGGGGAGGAGGAAGGCGTTGGTTAGGGAGCCCTGGGAGCTGCCTCGGAAGGAGCAGAACTGGAGGCACTTCCTGTTCTGGTGAGTGGCAAAGAGGTCGATCTGGGGAAACCCCCACTGTAGGAAGATCGACCGAATAACGTCCGGGCGGATGGACCACTCGTGTGATAGGAAGGACCTGCTGAGGTGGTCCGTCACCAGCGCGTTCTGAATGCCCGGGAGGAACGAGGCCACCGGGTGAATAGAGTGGGCTATGCTGAACTCCCAAAGGAGAACAGTTTCCTGGCAAAGGGGGCTTGAGCGCGCTCCGCCCTGTTTGTTGATGTAAAACTGGGCTGTGGTGTTGTCTGTTAACACCGCTAACAGCGGCCTGCTAGCGTGCTCTTGAAGGCCTGACATGCTAGTCGAACCGCTCTCAGCTCCCTGACATTTATGTGGAGGCGGAGATCGGTTTCTGACCAGTGACCCTGAGTTTTGAGCTCACCGAGGTGGGCTCCCCAGCCCAGAGACGAGACGTCCATTACCAGGGACATGGATGGGCGGGGTGGAAGGAAGGAGACTCCCTGGCAGACGAGGTCCTGATTTTCCCACCAGGCCAGAGCATTGAGAGTAGCCCTCGGGATAGTGAGAAGGGCGTTTATGCTGTCTATGTTTGGCCTGTAGACCGATGCAAGCCAGGCCTGGAGCGGGCGCAGCCGCAGTCTGGCGTGCTTGGTGACATGGGTGCATGCCGCCATGTGACCCAGCAGGCTGAGGAACACACGAGCCGTTGCTGTCGGGAAGGAGCGCAGGTTGCGGACCGCTGTCTGAATGGCGAGAAAGCGCGGCTGTGGGAGGGATGCCGTTGCCACAGTAGAATCCAGGAGAGCCCCTATGAACTCGATTCTCTGGGTGGGTTCCAGGGTAGACTTCTCCTCGTTGGGGAGGATACCCAAGCGGTCGAATGTGCGTATGATAAGCTGCACGTGCGTGCGCACTTGGTCACTGGAAGTGCCCCGTATCAGCCAGTCGTCTAGGTACGGGTAGATATGCACCCCGCGGCGGTGTAGGAACGCTGCCACCACTGCCATGCATTTGGTGAAGACTCTGGGTGCAGTAGACAGGCCGAAGGGTAGGACGGCAAATTGATAATGCTGCCTTGCCACTAGAAAGCGGAGGTATCGTCTGTGGGAGGGCTTTATCGCGATGTGGAAGTAAGCGTCCTTCATATGGAGGGCAGCAAACCAGTCTCTGGGATCCAGTGAGGGAATGATAGTGCCCAAGGAGACCATGCGGAACTTGAACTTGGCCATGTGGCTGTTGAGCCCGCGTAGGTCTAGGATGGGCCGTAGGCCCCCTTTCGCCTTGGGGATAAGGAAGGAACGGGAGTAGAACCCCTTTCCCTTGAACTCCTCTGGGATGGGCTCGATGGCTCCCAGCGAGAGGAGCGACCTCACCTCCTGTACGAGGAGTTGCTCATGAGAGGGGTCCCTGAAGAGGGACGGGGAGGGAGGGGGGGGGAAGGAGGGGTAGAGGAAAACTGGAGCGAATACCCCAGCTCCACTGTGCGGAGGACCCACTGGTCCGATGTAACGTCTGACCAGGCACGGAGGAATTGGGACAGACGATCGCAGAAAGGAGGATCCAGGTGTCCGACTGGTTCTCTGCCCCCGGGCGCACCTTCAAAAGTTAGGCTTCGGGCCTTGGGGGGGTTTTGGGGGCTGCTGCCTGCCCGCCTGCCTGGATGAGGAGTGCCTGCGGTTGCCACGCCCCCTGTGGTGGAAGGAGTCCTGGGGAGGACGAGGAGGAGGGTAGAACCGCCTAGGCGGGGGCCGGAAGGGCCTTCTCTGGGTAACCGGCGTGTGCATCCCTAGAGTCCTAAGAGTGACTCTAGAGTCCTTGAGGGTTTGCAGGCCCGAGTCCGTAGTCTGGGAGAAGAGGCCTGCACCCTCGAAAGGAAGATCTTGAATGGTATGCTGAACCTCCGTGGGGAGGTTGGACGCCTGCAGCCATGCAGTGCATCTGAGGGTGACGCCAGAAGCCACCGTTCTAGCCGCGGAGTCGGCGGAGTCCAGGGCCGCCTGGAGGGAGACCTTTGCTATCTTTTTCCCCATTTGGACAAAGGCGCCAAACTCCTGTCTGGATTCAGGGGGAATGGCGCTCTCAAATTTCTGCATGGAGCCCCATGCATTATACGTATGTCGACTCAGGAGGGCCTGTTGGTTGGCCACCCTGAGCTGCAGGCCCCCTGATGAATAGATCTTTCTGCCAAAGAGGTCCAGCTTTTTGGCCTCCCGTGACTTGGGGGCCAGGGCTTGCTGGCCGTGGCGCTCCTTATTATTTACAGAGTCTACCACTAGG
Organism: Sternotherus odoratus; assembly: GCA_032164245.1. Classification (NCBI taxonomy): domain Eukaryota; kingdom Metazoa; phylum Chordata; order Testudines; family Kinosternidae; genus Sternotherus; species Sternotherus odoratus. Next base: position 5,016,337 of record JAVMKO010000015.1, on the reverse strand, counting down.
GAGGTGGGTTGTGGATGGATGTAGAGGTATTCATAGTCCCTCGCTGGGGCAAAATACCTCCGTTCCACCCCCTTCGCTGTAGGGGGAATAGAGGCCGCCATCTGCCAAATGGTGGCCATGGACCTTTGTATTGTTCTAATGAAAGGGTAAAGCCACCCTAGCCGGCCCATCTCTAGAGAGAATGTCAGCGACCAGGTCGTTGCATTCCACCACTTCCTCCGTAGGGAGGTTCATGCCCTTGGCTACAGCCTTAAGTAGGGCCTGGTGGGCGGATAGGTCCACGGGTGGTGGGCTGGACACTGACATGCCCACTACGGCCTCATCCTGGGATGAGGACGACAAAATCCCGGGTTCCGCAGGGAATGCTGCCAAGTCACTCTAGGGAATAGACGGCATGGCTATCGGCAACCCCACCGTGGCTACAGCTGTGTCTTCCGCCCCACCGACAGGGGGGTGGCTGAGAGACGCTTCCGGCACCCTGGGCTCTGATGTAGAGAGTCCCGATGGTGCCCCCTGGGCCTGATGGTACGCCCAGGGTGTCCAGAAGGGCCAGCTGGTGGGGTCCTGTGCCTGCGGGTCCTGACCTGGCCAATGCTCCTGCGGTGCAACCTGCTGGCCGTCAACGGAGCGAGGCGAGGCCGTGGCCGACAGGGCCATGGGGGAGCTGAGCGGTGCCAGGAGCGGGACCGGCAGTACCTACGATGTACAGGTGATCTGCTGGTCCCGTATGGAGAGTGGTGCGCTGAGCGGGAACGATGTCTGCTCGGTGACCGGCGCCGGGACTCTGACCGGCGCCTAGATGGGGAACGGTGCCGGGACTCTGACCGGCGTCGAGACTTCGATCGGTGACCGGACCTTGAGCGGTGCAGAGATCTGGAGCGGCGTCTAGACCAGGATCGGCGCCGGGATCTTGATCGCCGGGATCTTGATCGCTGTGATGTCGACCTGTGCCAAGACTCCGACCGGCGCCGGGAACCAGACCGGTGCCGGGAGTACGATCAGCGGTGGGAGCTAGAGCGGCACCGAAACTCCGAAAGAAGGACAGATCTGGGTCTTACTGGTGCCGAGGGCGGTATCATGGCCGGCTTGCCCCTGAATTGCGCTGGCCTCTGGACCACCGGTGCGGGGTCTGTGAGCACAATCAGCTCCCTCGCAGCAGCAAAAGTCTCCGGTGTGGAGGGTGCATGCTGCGGCACCGGCGCTCTGGGAGGCGAAGTTAAACACACCGGACTTGATGGGGCCAGGGTAGGCACCAGAGTCGACTGTGTCGGTGCCGGGAGCTGTTGCCCGAGCTGCTCCCCCACGAGACGTGGCTCTAGGGCTGTTGAACTCACAAGGGAGGCCTCCGGTTGCCACTTCCGGGCTGGGGAGTGCGAGCGGTGCCTGGGCTTTGCCTTTGGTGCCGGAGCCAGTAGTGCTTACCCGCCTCCGGAGTCAGGGCCGTCTCCATCAGGATTTGCCAGAGACGAAAGTCCCTCTCCTCCTTAGTGCGAGGTCTGAATGCTTTGCAGATCTTGCACTTGTCCGTTAAATGTGCCTCTCCAAGGCACTTCAAACACGCGGTGTGGGTCGCCCACAGGCATAGGCTTCCCACAGCGTATGCAAGGCTTGAATCCCGGAGCCTTGGGCATAAGGCCCCTGGGAAGCAAGGGAGGGAACCTCCCTGCTCTAACTAAACTATCTAAACAACACTATTAACTTTAAGATAAGAACTATTAACAACTAATCTACAACTATTTACACAAGAAAAGCTAGGAGAATGGAGATCGCTTAAGCAGAACTCCACAGTTCCAGCAACCCGTCAGGGGCGGTAAGAAGGAACTGAGAGGGGTCAGGGTTGGCAGGGGTAAATATACGGCACCATAGCGGCGCCACTCCAGGGGGCTCCCTAACCGACCCAGCCTGTTGCTAGGGGGAAAATCTTCCGGCAATCGTGCACACAGCGTGTGCACACCTAACTGGAATGCATATGAGCAAGCACTCGAAGAAGAAGATAAGTTATTGCTGGTTACAATTAAATTTAAAATAGAAATGAGAGAGGTTATGAAAAATATTGAATATAGCCAAAGGCATAACAAAAACCCGAGAGAATCAGTGGGTCTGTTAAATCACCAGCAAGGTAAGGTGGTAGTTGAAAACAAAAAGGACATTGCAGAGAAACTAAATTATTTCTTTCCGTCAATCGTATGGATGGAAGATGTTGAGGTAGCAAGCCTGAGATTGTCAAAGATTAAGATGTCAAGAAAACGATAGTGGTTGAACGAACTAAATTAAGAGAGCAACAGTCACCAGGACCAAGGTTCTGAAAGATATCAAGAAAGAAGTAGCTGAACTGCCAGAAATATGCACTCTCTCAACTACTACACCAGAGGACTGCCGCCTGCGGGCTCGCTGCCGGCTGCCGCCTGCGGGCTCGCTGCCGGCTGCCGCCTGCGGGCTCGCTGCCGGCTCCCGCCTGCGGGCTCGCTGCCGGCTCCCGCCCGGCTCCCACCCACAAGCGGGCTCGCTGCCGACTGCCGCCCGGCTCCCACCCGCAGGCGGGCTCGCTGCCGACTGCCGCCCGGCTCCCACCCGCAGGCGGGCTCGCTGCCGACTGCCGCCCGGGTCCCAGCAGCCGGGACCCGGGCGGACTGACTCACGGCTCCCGGCTGCCGTGATACAGTAAAACCTCGATATAACGGACTAATTCAGGCGGGCTACTGCTCCGACAATTCTTTTTTTATTATTATTAAATAACGGACTTTCCGCTTTAACGGACACCCCCTCGCCCGAATTAGTCCGTTATATCGAAGTTTTACTGTATACCAATTCTATTTCCAAACTCCTATGAAAGGAGGATAACTATTTATTCCTGGGAGAATTTTGCACCAAAACATTCTGAGACAAAAAATTAAAATTCTGCTAATTTTGTTTGTTAAAGTAACAGTATATAATCATACCAGTTTCAATCATTTTATTAAATTATTTCAAGATACCTGTCAGAAAGTATGTCTGTAACAATACAGACACAAAAATTGTTAAAGAAAGCCCTACCACAAACCAGTTCCTGCTTCTTTGCCTCTTTTCACAGCTGGGGAGCTAGGCACACTCATCCCCCCCCCCCTCCCCCGCAGAGCCAGTCGCACCAGCCTCCCAGCCCAGACCTCACATGCGTTCCCTCCACAGAGCCCCGGCAAGCCCCCTCCCAGCTCAGACACTCATATGCGTTCCCACCCCCTCTCCCCCCACCCATGCCCACAGCCCAGACAGTTACACCCCTTCCCCACCAGAGCCCAACTGTGGGCCCTCACCCCCAGCCCAGTCACACCGCCAGCAGCCCCTAGTGGCAGCCAACATCTCTACAGCCCATTTCTGGGAGGGAAAGAAAATTCGACATGCACAACATTCATTTCTGCAAAATTCTGCATTGCGCAGTGGCATAGAATTCTTCCAGGAGTAAGAGAAAGTGACCAGGTGCTTACGCCTATACTCTTTAGTAGCCTCATTGCCAAGAGAAAGTGAGAGATACCTTTTGTTCTGTAGTATAGTATAAAAGTGGCTACTCTTACCTTGGAAAGACAAGCTTGCCAGGCAGTGACAGGCGGGGAACATCTCTACCTACATTTGGTCCCAGATGCAACTTTCGGGATAAAACATCAAGGGGATTATCAGCTGGTTGCGTGGCCACTTTCACCATAACATTGCTATTAAAGATGTAGGCAGAAAAAAACACCTAGGGAGCAGAAAAATAATTAGAGCCCAAACAAGCTTCAACTAGAAAGCAACTCAAGTATGTCACTCCTCTGGTTTCTGCTCTGTTCAAGGAACGAGGTTATATATGTATACGTATATGGGACTTGCCTGTAGGATAGGGAAATAAAAGTGTTGGAAGAGTTCAGATGGAAGAATTTTTTTAGTTGCAATCAACCTCTAGAAAACTGAATATGGCACTAGTGTATTGGAATATTAATCTTAAACCACTGGCTACATAATTTTGTAGAGGAGGAACAAGGATTGAAAAGTCACAGGCTGGGCACTGAGGATACAGAAAGCTAGAAATATAACGGGATACTGGCCCATTGCTAGCACTTGTTGGCAAGCAGTTTCCCTGAGCTGGTAATTAAAACAGTTAGCTACTAATGTAAATTGAATAAAGCCATTTTCATCACTGTTACAAAAGTGTGTTCCACCAAGTCTCTGATGTGCTTTCTGTAACTATGCTGAAAATGATCTTTCCCCATCTATACCTGCAGTTAAGCAATTTTCAACACCGGTTTAAGGATCCCAGTGCTGATAACCACAGTCAGTAACAGATCAGCTTCATGAGGCTTCAGTGTTTGGATATCTTTAACAAGTCTGCAGCAGTTTTGCTTTTGTTTTCCAATCTGTTCTCTCTCTCTCTCTAATATGCCACAGTTGAAGTGCTCTAACTGCAGTTCTGCATTTGTCAAATGGTAAATGAGTAAAGGATTCTGCATCCTACTGCACACTTTTTAAACAAGGCTCAGAACTGGCCAACCTGAGCTCCTCTTCTGGCTTTGCTGGAGCTCATAATTTTCTCTGTTTAGAGCTATTATAGTTGACAAGAATGAAAGGACCAATTATAAATATGAAGGACAGAAGGTGTTTTAAAAGGAATGAAAACTCACCCAAAAGACATCATAAATTAGTAACCCCGAGAGCAGCAAACAGGAAACCTTGAGGCTCGGCAGCCGAACAAAGGCAATCATTGCAACACACAGGCCCATCGCCAGAGCTACAAAACAGTAAAGTACATAATTGTTCAGTATTCAGGACTACAATAGCAGGTAAAAAAGGCCCACACTTGCAGCTAGTCAGTCATCTAGTTCGTACAGCACTAAGACCCCCATGGTCTCCTCTCCCAGAGTTGAGATGACAGGTAGAAAAAAAACCCCACATATTCAGTATCTACACAGGACAGACTGTAAAGAGACTCAGTAATAAGCATACCTGGTTGGGTAATTTAATACAATCTCACTTAACTAAACTTTGGTTATCTACAACAGGGTCATGGTCCCACAGGGTATGCCCCACTGCAATTGAAAGTATGACTGAGCTCAGGTAGGCATTCTTATGCTAGTTTTAATGTAGCTAGCGCATCTAAAAATAGCAGTGAAGATGTAGTGGGCTCTGGCCCAGATCAAACAATATGAGAATGTACCTATGTTTCCAGATGGACACGTACAATCTTCATTGAAGCCCCTGCCACCATGGCTTCTCTGCTATTTTTAGCTATGCTAAGTTGATTGAAACAAGTACAGATATGCCTACTCAAGCTGCAATCCCCCCCTCAATTACTCTGTAGACTTATCCCATAGCGTCTAGAACATTACTGATTTCCCCTCATATGAAACCTTGGTTATCTAAACTTATTCCCTCTTCCCATAAGGTTTTATTTGACTAAAAATAGGCAAATTATTGAGACATTACAGTCATAGGTCAAAAGCAGAGACCTTATAGCAAGAATGACAATTTCAATGGCATGACCTTCAACTCCCAATAGTTTAGGAGCTATTTGATATATCATATACATAATTCCCAAATTAGACATAACGGGGTTTTGGGGTTTTGTTTAAGAAATACATTGGACGTAGTAATTGAAAATGGAAATCTGAACTTCAACTTTAGGGAATTAAAAAGCTCAGGCAGAGTAACACCACCTTCCTCCACTCTGATCGCAAAAAAATGGTAGAACATTTAGAGAACAGTAACACAGAGACTGTTGAGGATGGAGAGCTAGAAAATGATGAAGTATTAGGCTACTGGCTTTATTCAGTGTCTTCATCTTGATATCCAATCCAAGGTGGCAATGCAACCAACAAGCAGAAAGCTGGAAAAACAACTTGTTCTCAAACCACAAAGCGAATGCTTTCACAAAGTAAAGAAAAAAAGTAAAGCATGGGTGCTGTGTGCTTAGTGGGTTGCCAATTGCAAAGACGGAAAGAGGAGCCATTCGATCTCCTGCAGAATATTCTTGTGGAGGAAAAACTAGGAAGGTGAACTTAAATTAATCATCACCACATCTTTCTGCCCTCCTGCTACCAAAGCCTTGCCTTTACTTCTGAGAACAAGTTCAATTTCAATTGTATGTATGTAAAGCCCTAAAGTAGTATAATTAATAAGCACTTTAATCAACTTTCATCCTGGGATCTCAAAGCATTAAACTTTAACTGCTGTAATAGAGCCTTGTGGGATAGGTAAGACATTATAGGCATAATTTCATTGGCAAGCAACCACTGCAGATGTGGAACAGCAGTCTAACAGGGCACAGAAACATCAAAAGCTATTTAGAAAAGAAAGTGAATACTACCCTTGACCAAATAAAAATACAGGGGAAATTTACACAGGAGGAATGTGATTATTCGAGTGGGAATTTGACTAGGCTAAGGCACATTAATTAATACCCTTATTCTTGCACAAAAAGCCATGAAGTTTTAAGTACAAGTGGTTAGCATCTTGAAATCACATTTAATCGGAAAGCAGCACAATCTTCTTATCAACATGCTGAGGCAATGGTTCAGTACTAACTCACAGGAAATAGTGCAACCACCGAATTTCCAACATGACTTCCCACAGCACACATGGTTATCTTTCATCCAAGTCACTGCTGGACAAATGTTTTGGTCCAAGGGCCACATCAGGGAATACAAATTGTATGGCGGGCTGTGAACGCTCACAAAATTGGGGTTGGGGTGCCCAAGGGGGTGCAGACCCTGGGGTGTGGCTGGAAATGAGTTTGGCGTGTAAGAGGGTGCTCTGGGCTGGGACCGAAGGTTTCAGAGGGGGATCAGGGCTGGGGACGAGAGGTTTGGGGTGTAGGAGGGTGCTCTGGGCTGGGATCAAGGGGTTTAGAGAGCGGGAGGAGGATCAGGGCTGGGGAGAAGCTATGGGGTTGCAGGATCTGAGCAGTGTTTACCTCAAGCGGCTCCCAGAAGCAGTCCCTTTTCCAGCTGCTCCATTCCTGTAGCTCCCATTGGAGCGCGTAGGCGCCAGCGCAGGGCCATGCCACTGCTTCCAGGAGCCGCTTGACGTAAGAGCCACTCGTAGCCTGCACCCTGAGCCCCCTCCTGCTCTCTGTGGTATAACCCCGACCCAGTGCCCCAGCCGGAGGAGGGCCGAGCCGTGTGGTCCGGCCCCAACCCAGCACTCCCTCTGGAGCACCGGAGCAGGGCCAAGCTGTGTGGTGCAGCCCCGACCCAGTGCCCCGGCTGGTGAACTGGAGCAGGGCTGAGCCACTGGTGGGGCTCGTGGGCCAGCTTAAAACGGCTTGTGGGCCAGATGCACCCACAGGCCTTAGTTTGCCCACCTCTGATCTAAGTACTGACATAACTTGATCTTGCATAGCTTGGGAAAGATGACAAGGGCTAAACATCACAAGGTGGTATTGCTGCAGGCCTTAATAAATAATGAAATTAATGAGATTAAAAAAAATCCCAACTATTGCTCCATAAATTGTAGCCAACTAAAAACATAACCAAATTACTGAGGGCTAAACAATTTGACACAGAAGTATCAAGGAAACAGCCTGGACTTAACTCAGGCTGAGTTACAGGCTCTTCCTGGCAGGACAGTAAACACAAAAGAACATTCGGTCTTAAATCAGTTAAGAGATTTATCTAAAGCCCAGGTCAGTATTAGCTCAAGACTACCTATTTTAAGGAGAGGATTTCATCTTATAATTAGCTTGAAGTGGAAATACTTTTACCAATGTCAAGATTTATTCTTAGTGTTTATTATTCACCTTTAAATTCCTCTAGTGCTGTCTAAATACAGGCATACATGTATGACACCACAATTACATTAAAAGAACGCAGAGGCTAGGAAAGGAAACAAAAACCCAGTTCCTGAGTTGAAGATGAACATACCTTCATCCTCACAGATTAAGGCAGGACAGCGTGTTAATAAATTACGCATTTTTGCAGGGATGGATTTTAATTATTTTTAGATTTGGGGACTTGTTGGGATGTGAATGCAATTCAAGGATCCTTAAGGACTTTGTGTACAGTTAATTTAGCAATTTTTGTATATACTACCTTCATAGATACGGTAAAGTTCTTAAGGTCCCTGCTTCCACAGTTAGAAAGGAGAGTTTAAGCTCTATTACAACACTGCAATCTTTCAGTCACTGTGTAGCAGGGTTAATCAAACTGCTGTGGTTTGAAATCTGGTAAGCAGAAACCACACAGTATTACATAAATTGGCAGATGCAATTTTCCCTCTACCTTCCTGTGAAGGAACAATTTGGTCACTCAAAGAAACACAATACTGAGCTTGAAGTTCTGACTTAGTGTGGTAAATCTTATGTTTCTGGGTTCTTCAGCAGAAGTTTCCAAATACAATTTTAAGTATATTCTGCAGAGAATGTGAGTTAACCTGAATCAGAATACCTTTAAATTATCTTCTATTCAATTCCCTCAGCATAGCTAAGTTCCAAGATAGTCCCTCACGCTTCTGTAGCTGCTCAAATCCTCTACACCCCTGAGGAAAGACATTACTGTCTATAACCCATTGTGTTCATATTATCCACCTCCAATTAAGCAAAAGCATGGGAAGGCTATTTCCATACTTGAGAGGATGTATTCGGGCGCTTGCCATGTTAGACTGATTAAATCGTCAGTCCATTTTGCCATCCAAGCAAAAACAGAACCAAAACATCCCAAACACATTCCACACTGAATAATAAGCATCTTAAAAACCCACAAACATACGTCATGTGTCAAAACAATCATGGGGGGAGGAGGGAGGAAAACTTTCCTTTCTATTATGTAAAACTAGCAAAAATACCCGGCGTTGCTCGGGTCCGTCAGAGAGCTGAGCGAGTGCGGGGTCCACTGGAGGGGGAAGGGGGCAGAAAGCAAACCTGACACCTCCACCTCACCCCCGGACCAACCCCGACACCCCCACCTCACTTACCCCTCGACCAACCCCGACTCATATTTTCACCCCCCCACCCAAACCCAACACCCCCACGTCACCCCCCTACCAACCCCAACACCTCCTGACCAACACCCACACCTCACCCCCTGTAGACCAAACCTGACACACCCACCTCACTTTCCCCCCCAACCAAACCCGACACCCCTACCTACCACCACAAACAAACCTGACACCCACATCTCACTTACCCCTCGACCAAACCCAACAGCCCCTGACCAACCCCAACACCCACACCTCACCCCCCACCCACCCCGACACCTTCCCACCCCCCCAGACCAAACCCAACACCCCCGGCTCACTTACCCCCCGACCAAACCCGACACCCCCACCTCACCCCCCGACCAAACCCAACACCCCCACCTCACTTACCCTCTCTGACCAAACCCAACCCGGGTCCGTCGGAAGGTGGGGAGGGTGCAGAGAGCTGAGCGAGTGCGGGGTCCGTTGGAGGGGGGAGGGGGCAGAGAGCTGAGCGAGTGCAGGGTCCATTGGAGGGGGTATTATGACATCATAACTATGTCACAGTGAACAGCAGCTGCCCAGCTGATGTGATTGGCCTTTAAATAATTTCACCCCTGGGGGGCATCAGAGGTGAGATTTGAAAAATTTTCCACTCTTACCCTGATTAGGACCCTAAAGCCTATAACTGTACCAAATTTCAAGTCTCTAGCTCAAACGGTGTGGAAGGAGTAAGGCAGCATACATACACGCACACGCATACACCATTTGACTTTTATATATATAGATACCCTGAACTTTGGGAACAACTCAGCCAGATGCCCTGGGGAAAAGATGCTTGGATTCATGTGGTGGTGTGTGCTAGCAGGAACTCCCATGACCTAGACTTTGTAGGTGCTTTAAACTGGCTATGGAGGAGGAAAAAGGCTCTATAACAAATGAAAAGGGAGATATTGTCTAAGTTCAGAAACCCAAGACATTGGGTGTTTTCTCAGATCCTTTCTGTCAGGCCGAGACCAATGGCCTGTCAGATTGATGTGAGCATACACTTTTACCATCTGTTTCACTTTCTTCTGACAGAGAAACAAAAGAGCAACTGTCTGAGTGGGAGGGCAAAACAAAAGTGCCAATGCCTTTTTCTCTGTGTAAACAGTGGTTTAAAGAATAGTAAATGCTCCTTTTGCATGCATTATTGAGCACTATAACTGCCATCTTTCCTCCTCAAATCAGATTAATTTATTAGAATCCAGTACTCAATTGTAGAGAAACAGGAGATATGCAAGGCACTCTATCTGAACTAACGTGAAACTACCTCGAAAACTAAGAGCTACAGGTACTAGATAGAAAACGCTATGGATGAGCTGCAGCAATGCCGGAGCTGCGAAGTTCCGCTGCATCTTCACTGGCGGCAAGAAGGAACTGAGGGTAGGGGAGCATGTGGCGCCCCTTATAGCGCACCAGGGCAGCCCACTCCAGGGCTCACGGGGAGGAGGGGTTGGCACTCCCCCTACGGTAGGTACTGCTAAGGGAAAAACTTTCTGGCACCAGTGCATGTGGCGAACAAGCACTCCTACTGTGGAATACACATGAGCAATCACTTGAAGAATAAAAAAGCTGTTGTTTCTCTCTGATCTTCTAGTGGCAGTTGGGAGACTAACCTAGTTTGCAAACTTGAACAAATGCCAGACATCCTCAATTTATGGAGCAAATGTTATTCTCACCACCTCCTCCCAGTTACTTTCCCCAAACAGAACCATCAGCTCTGTCTTTTCTGGATTGAGCCCCAATTAGCTAGCTCTCATCTAGCCCCAACCAAGTCAGCAACTAGATTGACAAAGATCAAGGAGATACAAGGCAACTAGATACTGTGAGAATTGTCATCGCAACCTTTTAAATAAACTTAACCAAAAATTGAAGATAGGACAGAGCCATTGTTAGCGAGACTGTCAGGATCAAGCTATAGTTTCTTGAGCAACTGCTGCACACTCTTCTTTAACTGAAGTAGACAATCTGTACTCCTTCAAAGATGTGTTGACTATCTCCCACAATAGTCCAATACCTTTCCCACTGGCTTTTACCATCCAGGAAGGACAGCTGGCTCAAACACAAATTGTTGCATAAAGTACTGTCAACACCTCTAGTACCTTAGAATGGTACCTTCCCAATAAAACTGGGAAGACAGTTTTGTCCCTCAAGAATTTGCTTCATTCCCACTGAATTTAAGTGATTTTATCATCTTGAATCAGCAGCCCACCAGAAGAAGCTAGGCTTACCCAAGGCTTGTACTTCCTGAAACTGCTCCATTGGTCCCATGAAATCCCCAATTTGTTTCAGAAGATCTCAAATCCACATGAATGTTGTTGTCACTGATCACTATCAGCTTCAGCGACTCCAGTATTACTGTGGAGAGGAACTCCAAAAACTCACAGAACAAACTCACAGTGCAATTGGTGACCAGCACAATAGGACTAGTCCTCATCTTCACTCTATCCTAAGATTTACATACAAGATTAAGACACTATCTAAGCCAGCGCTGAAGTGGGAATCAACAATTCATGCTGGACAGCAACCCTTCTTTAGTTAATGCTGTGTTGATTATTTAGCCAGAAAAAAGCCCTACACTGTCTACCCAATACATGCTTGGGGCCTCTTACATTACTAAGTTAGTGTTACTTTATTGACAGCATCTAACACAATGGGACCCTGGCCACAACTACCTCCCCTCAACCAATACCAACTTGTTCTAGAGTAAATGCAGAAGAGAGTAACTACAGCCTAGTTCGCTAAAGAAACCGCTCTTTCTGCTTCCATCAGCTTGCACATGCAAACCAAAACAAGTGGCTGGGCAGCAACAGATTGTTCCATTAGCCTGTCTTCATAAGTACGAACTGGCAGAATGTGAATCGGGTCATCTAAAAGGGACAAGATCTTATAACACAACTACAAAAGAGATTACAGCAGTTAAAAATGGATAAAATAGGCTATTCAATGTCTGTCCCCTTACTTATCAGATCTTCTTCTACCAGTACCAATTTCAGATAGCTCCGTTCTTCAGATTACTTCTCAAATGACCAAGTAGTCTCTCAACTTTTGTCTTGAAGTATGAAACAAGTTATAGCAAAGTGATTTCACTGAACAAACCTGAATACAACTTCAATTGCCTCATGTTTCTCAGTAAAGATTGGGGGGGGGGGTACCTTTGGCAGCAGTAGGGCACTTGGGGAAGGAAGGTTTTACTTAAGTGTCTTGACCTATAAGTACCATATTCTACATACATCAGTTCAAAAATAATAAAAATGAACAGTAGGAATCAGCTAGAAATCAGAACTGATTTTGACAGATGTTAGAAGGCCAAGCACTCTTCAGCTGCTTCCTGTTCAAGAAACCACTCCACTAGATGAGATTAGGGGATGTAATCACAGAGGCAGAAACGAGATTTTAATCTTTTGCTTGAGGAGGTATTTAATATCTCTCTGCCAGATAAACTGTTATAAGCAAATCTCCTTACTGTTTTACAACGTATACTTAGTGAGATTAAATCTTCCTTTGGAAACAAAAATTCACAAACTATGATCTAAGGACCACTGGTGATCCAGGAAGCACTCTGATATGCAGAAAGCTATCTGTACACATGGTGCTGGCTTTCCTCTTTGTTTTCAGCTGCTAAACTGCATTTAATGTGTCTTTAGATATTTATAACCACTTTTCTAGCATTATTTTTCCATGTAACCAATTGCTGAAGTTGTCACTGGGATGTTATTCTATCATGGATGTAAAAAGGGAGGTGTTCCAGATAACCACAAATGGTTGGGGAGAGGTCTATTGAAATGTGATCTATGCCATGAAAGAGTTTGAGAATTCATTTTAAAACTATGTGAAAAACAAAATCAGGTCGACCAGCCTTAGACTGTCTGACCCTTTACTCAAGACATCTCCAGGAGCAGGAAATGTTCATGCATTCAACAGTTAAACAAAATTTAAACACTATCCCATTCATGACTATCATGCAAATCTGTACAATTTACTCAAAATCAGAGGCACTGTAAAAAGAGATACTCAGAGAATGAAGGAGGAAAGAACTGTGTGGAGTGATCACTTGTATATTTAAGCAGAAATCTCACTTAACTATTAACACCGAGGCTACAACTTTATCACTCCTGCCAGACCAGCACAAACACCACTTGCTGGTGGAAGGCAGGAAAAAGTCAACACAGTCCTCACACACAGCAGAATCCTTCCATTACTGCTAGAAACTAATCATCTCCACTAGCTCACATTAATTTAGAGGCCTGTGTTGCTGCCCACTGGGACAGTTTTCCCTTACAGGTATCCAGAACATCCGACGAAGTGGGTATTAGCCCACGAAAGCTCATGCTTCAAAACTTTATAGTTAGTCTTTAAGGTGCCACAGGACTTTGTTACCTCTGCTATTCCAGACTAACACGGCTACCTCTCTGATTCCAGAAGTATAAAGGAGTTCTTGGTTAGAGGTGTGAATTATAAAAATCCTGTTTTGCAAACCGACAAAACCCCACCACACTATTGCAATGTGAGTTAAGTGAACAACTCCAGCATCTGAACAGACTCTCCATTAGCTTGCCACATATTTTACAAAGATTTGCCAAGTTCGGTCTAACATTTTACTTGTATGACTCAGGAAGGCATCAATGCTAGCACATTTCACCTGGGCCCTGGCAGTAAATATATAAACTGGAACTTGTCCTATATTTCACATACTTACCATCCATGAGGAGCCAGTGTCCAGTTAGAACCCAGATAAGGACAAGCATAACAGACAGGGAGAATGAGAGCAGCTCAGCAGCAGTGAAACGTCCACAACAGCCAAAGGAAATCCTAGAAACAACACACCATATTAGTTCAAAGATTTAATGCTTTCCATTTAAAGAACAGAAAATTCTGTCTGGATGAAGCTCATAAGTAGTAATTGTGACGGTGTACCCCATAAGGCTTTATGGGGGTGTGTGCCTGTAAATATATGTATGATGTTACTGGAATATGGTTTTGCTAAAAAGTTATATCTCTGTGAAGGTAATGATCCACTGCATCTGTTCATCCTATTTGTATGTATGTGTCTGTGTTGTATTCAGAATTATGAATATTGGCTATGTGCTTGGTTGGTTGTATGTGGACTTTGGAAAGCAGCTGAACAGCTCTCTGAAAAAACTATTCTCAGTTAAGCCCAATTGAGATCCAATCAAGCAAACAATGAACTTTGTAGACGCCTGTCCACACCCGAGCCTCCTCAGGAATGCGGCCTGACTGGTGGTGAGGGGAGTCTGGTTCAAACCTGCTACTTTGTCCATGTGCTCTGAGAGTCCATGTGGACTCTGGATAAGAAGGAGGAGGGGCTCTCCACCCAGAGAGAGAAGTCTATATAAACCTGGGAGAGACCTCTCCATTTTGTTCTCAGCTGGCTCAAACAACGGTCCTCCACCCCCCAAGGATTCCTGGAAGAAACTGAAACAGAGGACTGTGACTGCAGGGTGGGTGAGAGCGATTGCTGGAGCCAGGCTAACAGAATTTAGCCTGAAAGAAGGGTGAGGTTTTTTGCTGTAATAGTGTTAGATTTGCTTGTTCTGTTTATTTTGTTTGGTAATTCACTTTATTCTGTCTGTTACTACTTGGAACCACTTAAATCCTATTTCCTATCTTTAGTAAAATCACTTTTTACTTATTAATTAACCTGGAGTACATGTTGGTACCTGGGGGGGGGGGGCAAACAGCTGTGCATATCTCTCGATCATTATTATAGAGGGCGAACAATCTATGAATTTGCCCTGTATAAGCTTTATACAGGGCAAAACAAATTTTATTCAGGGTTTGACCCCATTGGGAGTTGAGCACCTGAGTGCCAGAGGTAAGGATACCTCCTATCTGTTTCTAGGAAAGCCCACAGCTGTTAGGGGACGTGGCTCAGACCAGGCAGGGTACTGAGGTCCTAAGCTGTTGGGGCAGGAAAACTGAGGCAGGAGTAGCCTTGGTACTTCGGGTGGCAGCTCCGAAGGGGTTTCTGTGATCTCAACCCGTCACAATAATATTCATGAAAGATGCCAGACAGACCTGAAATGGAAGTTCTCTTTGCCACAAAATAAGTACCAAAAGCAGCAACAATAAAGGCTCTCTCCCACATTTAAATAACTTGCCTAAATCCGGAAGTGGAGGGATGAAAGGGTTAATCTATGTCAGTGTACACAGATTTAAATCAAAGCAGTTTAAATCACTGACTTTAATCATAATTTAAATCAACAAGTAGGACACCTTGATTTAAATAAATTTTGATCCTGTTTTACATTTGTATATAGCTATTTTCCTAAAGAAAGGTTTATTCTCATTGATTAGTACATATTAAAACATGTTTATTTGCAACTAAATAGAACCTTTACACAGAACTTGGTACTTCATTTTTCTGAACAGGCAGATACAATATAGCCACACATTTCTTTAAGTAATTATATAGTTTAATTTACATTTATTCAGATTCTTAATTTTTACACATTTTATTATGTTAGAAATTGGTAACAATGCATTTCATATTTACTAGACTTGCTTTTTACTTGTGATTTGTATCTACTTGGACAGAAATTAGAGTTCACTTGAAAATACATACAAAAAAATTTAAAATGTTTTTTTATTAGTTAAATGAAAGTATCTCAAATGTGCTGGAAACATTACAAAAACGTTTAGCATTTAAAGCTAATTACTAATCAAATGAAGTTTCAGTAGCTAGTAAAGTAGAAATTATTTCTGGTCATCATGCACTTCAAGATTTTAGAACTAGCAGATCTCATCCACTCACAGTTCATTTTATTAATAGATTGGAAGAGGAAAACAAGCTCTCTTGATTTTTCAATTCCCAATTGGCTTCTTAACTTTGAATTAATTAGTCATTGAACTGAATAAAGTAAAATGAAGAAAATATTCTCTCTGCACATAGAGAACAGAAGATAGATTTATTTTAATCTATGTATCAAGTGTCAATAGCAGGTTTAGCACTTCAACAAATGCTTGCTCCAGGTGCTTAACCAGGTCAGAGGTCTGACTTTCTTTAAAACTTTGGCCGCAAACACTTTAAAAAACACTTTAAAAAAACCAAATGTAATATACTAAATTAAAATATTTTAAAAATTAGGCCTTAACACAGGTTTTCATAATTTCAAATTTATTTGTAGAGAGGTCTATTATAAAATATAAACCTATTTAATTTAAATAAACTGATTTAAATATCACAAAAAATCAGCAATTTTTATCCATCCTGATCTATGTCCATTTAATTCTTGACTCTTCTGCTGAGACTTATCAGGGTTGACTATCAACTGATACTGAATATGATGGTTTTGCAATGGGGACTCCTGTCCACAACACCAGCAACTCATTTAAAAAGGGAATTAAACAGTTGTCATTCATATTAAGGTGGCTATTGCATGGTCACTATAGTCTTTGAAACATCTAGCATTAATGACCATAATGCAAGTAGGCTAGCTTTAATATAGAAGTCCAATCCCAGCTCCTAAACAAAATGAAATCTCACCCAAGCAAGCCCAAACTTCTGAAAAACACTGAAGAACACTAACCCACTGCAATAGTATCATATTTCCATGCGGGCAAGTGTGCATGACAGGCAGAAATTGTGCTTCCTAGCTTCAAAGTGGGAACATGGTTTTGGCAAAGAGAACCAGAACTATACCAAAAAATCAGCACTAGAGCCCTGGAGTTAATGCTAGTTGCAGAAACCCCAGTTAAAAAAAACAATCCCTCATTAAGAGAAATAAATGCAGCATACAAAAGGAAAGCAAAAGATTTATCAAGTCCTTACTTGTTTTGAGGAGAACAAGGTCGTGTTAAATACTGGCACATCGGGAGCAGAAGGAAAGCAAAAGCTATTGTTGCAAGGACTAGAAAGAGAGAAAATATAACATTAGTACATTCGGATCCATTTTCTACTGCGTGCAAACAGCTCCCAGTTTGAGAAAGCTTTGTGACAATATCTTATTAATATATACTACAGCATTTATTAAAGGAAAAATAGTTTAAGGCTAAGATTTCTTTTGCAGGACTTGTATAAATAAAATGTCCAAATAAGTTGAAATTTCAATTTACTATCAACTAAAATTATATAATTAAAAAATGCCACAGAACACCACACACAGATTGCCATTTTTCTTAATATTCTTCAAGTCACTTGGGGCCACATTCAAAGAAGCAAAATACTCTGTCCAATTATTCCAGCAGTCAGTCATAATGGAAAAAGATACATTACAATCTGGTTAAGAAACACTCCCAAAATGCTGCATTGTATCAACACAGACTATTCTAAAGCTCCAGTCCTCCTAGCACTGAAACACATGAATAGTCTCATTGACTTCAATGACAGTACTCACAAGGGTAAACAAGCTCATGCACAAGTGCAAAGAATTAAGGCCTAAATAAGGAACAAATTCTGCTACAGGATTATCTTCAGATCATCTAAACCTGTCTCACTCAACTTATTGTCCTCATTCATGTTTTAAGGGTAGATTTTTAAGGTAGCAAAAAATCTTCACATCTGCAGTAAGTCTAGCAATAAAAATCAATGAGTCAAATGAGTCAATAGACAAATTCTCATTTCAGTATTTAACTTGTTCCTATAAATCTGAGTTGCTCTAGCTACCTCAGGACTATTTTAAGGTTGTTTGCTTTTTTCTGAACTTAAATAATAAGGTAACCTTTTCTTTTCCACATTTTACTCATAAATCTTTATCCACTACTAAAAATGAGAAAAACTGCTGAAGTACAACTTAACACAAGAATTAGGAATGAAAGTTGAGAATCCAGAAATGTACATCAAATGTTAAAGTAATCTGTAATAGTATAGTCATCCACATTTTTAGTAATTCACTGCATAGTAATCCACATTTTTTACTTATGTTTCCAACAATGAAGCAAGTTTATTATAAAAACCTATACCAAAGAGCTCACAGATACCGAATACAATTTTACAAGATTTTCACAAACCTATACATTTTCTATGGAGTATATTTATCTTATCAGCACAGCTGCAAAAGTTTAACAGCTATTGATATCTGTCTATATAATACATTAATTTTCCTTCCAATTTAACAATGTCTTTTAGCACCACAGAATCTAATTCAGAATCAAATACCTCATAAATCAGAACGTGATTCTAAAGTTACAACACCAAACAAAATTACATGAAGTGACATTTTAAAGAGCGTGAGGGAATCGGATGTGTAAAGAATGACATGTCAGCAGCACTTGTGCAGTTTTTAAAACTGCTGTGGTAAAAGAGGATTGCAACCGAAATGGAAGAATCTCTCCATTTTACCCCATCACTTCTAGGTGTGGCAGAAACTACATGTTCTTTATTCCCTCATTTAAGCACCTTTTAGGAGACAATTTTCTTCTTCCAATTAAGATGTGTAATGGAATAAAACATTCTCTTTAGTGCATAGCTTAAATCAATACAGCAATGTTCAGAAAAAGTCAACTGACCAAAGGGGGTCCTGTTGTAACTTCCTACACATCAAGTTTCACTCATATCAGATTTTGCAACTACCACACATAATTAATGTTAAAGTTGTAAAATTACTTAGGGAGGAAAAAGTCTTTAATCCTACCCCCAAAGTGCTTATTCATAGCAATGGGCCCACAGAAAACTAAATGTGTTTCAGGGGAAAGGAAGATCTAAATTTCTTCACCATAATAATGATCTCCATGTTGATGTGTAGTTTCATTAGCAAATTCTGCAACATAAGGGAACATGAGGGACAGTATCCTCCATAAGGAAAGACCAATTAATAGGGCAATAATCATGTTACAAAAATAAATGGCTTCAGGGAAATAATTGTCCCAATACGATCTACCCCATTAGATTCATCCAACAAGAACAAAAACAAGAAAAATCCACCACCACCCTCGAGCCTCACCTGCAAGCATAATATAGCCCAGGGGTCGGGAACCTATGGCTCGCGAGCCAGGTGTGGCTCTTTTGAGACTCTCATCTGGCTTGCGGCGCCCGCGAGGCTGGGGGGCGGGGGAGGCGGTGTGGCGCGGCACGGCGCTGCTCTGGCTGGGGGGCGGGGGAGGCGGTGTGGCGCGGCACGGCGCTCCTCTGGCTGGGGGGCGGGGGAGGCGGTGTGGCGCGGCGCGGCGCTCCTGTGGCTGGGGGGCGGGGGAGGCGGTGTGGCGCGGCGCGGTGCTCCTGTGGCTGGGGGGCGGGGGAGGCGGTGTGGCGCGGCGCGGCGCTGCTCTGGCTGGGGGGCGGGGGAGGCGGTGTGGCGCGGCGCGGCGCTCCTCTGGCTGGGGGGCGGGGGAGGCGGTGTGGCGCAGCACGGCGCTGCTCTGGCTGGGGGGCGGGGGAGGCGGCGCGGCGCTGACCGCGAGGCTGGGGGGCGTGTCGCTCTTCTTCCCTCGCTGGAGTCGGGTCACAGCAGCGTGACCCAGCGAACAAGTAAGCACGGGGGGGGAAGCCGTTTGCAAGGGGGCGTTGGGGGGAGGCTGGGCTGGGAGCGGGGGTAAGCGGTGTGGGGGAGAGACCGGCCTGGGTGGGTCAGTTGGGGGGTGGGGTGAAGGAGAGCGCGGCGGGGGGGGGGGGGGGAGAGCGTGGGCGAGGGGGGGGGGGCTATTATATGGCTCTCTGAGCCAAAAAGGTTCCCGACCCCTGATATAGCCTATATATATTCATTACATTGCAAATAAAGTGGCACATATCAGGAAAAAAATTCTGAAGATGAAAGGGGATTAACATGCTGCAATAAAATAACATCAAGGAAGGGAACAGTAGCCTACATAAAGTAGAGCCGACAAGAATCAACAATTAAGGAAAAGTGTTTATGACCCAAGTGCCTTATAAAGGTTACTCAATATTGTAAAAAAGTTTTAACTGATGAGGTCACAGATGGGTTTTTAAAATCCCCTCTTCACAGAATCAGTTTGAAGGTAGAGGTGGACAATTTTTTGCTGTGTGTAGCATATTCATTGCTCTGCCAAATGGGAGCAGCAGGAAGCACCTTCTTACTCATATCTTGATCAACCAACAGTATTCTGAAGAACTGCAGATGTAGGGCCAAAAGGCCACTATATTTTTTTTCTGAAGTCAAAGTGATGACATTTGCTTGTATGCAAAAAAAATCTAAGCTAAAGCAGTTTCTGAATTCTTAGAAGATGTAGCCTGCAAAGTTGAGAGGCTTGTTGGCTGCAATTCATTGTAGTTCTGTTTGTAATGCCTTAATCAATAAAAATTGGCAAAGGGAAATGTGGAGAATTAGGGCTAAGTTAATATTTTCTTATTTATGCATTATACTTAAAGGGAACTATCCCTACACCAAGGAGTTTACAGTCATGGTTAGATAAAATTTGACTCCACTCAGAAAGCAGGAACAGCCAAAAGGGTGAAAATGTGAAGGGGTGGCACTGCCATAGTATAAAATCATCTGGTTACTTATTTGCTTATTTTATTTTATTTACTATGGTTACCAAGTTACATTTTTATACACATTTATTCAAAATGTACAAAAATCAAAGTAATAGAAATGTAGCACTGGAAGGGACCTGGAGAGGTCCTCTAGTTCAGCCCCAAGTGCTGATGCAGGACCAAATATACCTAAACAATTCCTGACCAATGTTTGTCTCCAACCTGTTCTTTAAAACCTCTAATGATGGGAGATTCCAAAACCTCCCTTGGAAGCCTATTTCAGAATTTAACTATCCATGTAGTTAGATACTTATTCCTAATATCTGACCTAAATCTCCTTGCTGCAGATTAAGCCCTTTACTTCTTGTCCCACCTTTAGTGGACCTGGAGAACAACTGATCACTGTCCTTTTTATAACAGCTCTTAACATATAACCACCACCAACCACTAGCCAGCAACCTTGCCAAACAAGGAAATTAGGTTAGGTTAGTTTAGGGCATGATTTGTTCTTGACAAATCCATGCTGGCTGGCTATTCCTTATAACCCTATTACCCTTTAAGTGCTTACAAACAATAATGATTTGTTTCAGTATCTTTTCAGGTATCTAAACTGTCTATAGTTCCCTGGGTCCTCTTTGTTATCTATATCTATCTATATATATAAAAGTCAAGTGGTGTATGTATGTATGTATGTATGTATGTATGTATGTATGTATGTACGTATGACTGCGAACTCCTCCCGCACCGTTTGAGCCAGAGACTTGAATTTTGGTACAGTGAGGGGTCTTGGGGTCTAGATCTTGGTAAGGGTCGAAAATTTTTCAGATCTCACCTCTGACGCCCCCCGGGGTGAAAGTCTTTCAGGGCCAATCACATCAGCTGGGCAGTTAGGTGGTGATGATGTCATAATACCCCCCTCCAACAGACACCTCACTCGCTCAGCTCACCCCTCCCTCCTCCAACAGAACCCCGGAGATCCCTCAGTTCTCTGCCCCTCCCCCCTCCCAACGGAACCCCGGAGATCCCTCAGTTCTCTGCCCCTCCCCCCTCCAAACGGAACCCCAGAATCCATCAGCTCTGTGCCGCCCCCCACCTGCGAAGGTCCCCGGAATCCCTCAGCTCTGGGCCCCCTTCCCCCCTGCGACGGATCTGAGTTGGGTTTGGTGGGACGGTAAGTGAGGTGGGGGTGTTTTGTTTGGTCGGGGGGTGAGGTGGGGGTGTCGGGTTTGCTTGGGGGGGTGGGAAGGTGTCAGGGTGGGTGGAGGGGTGAGGTGTGGGTGTTGGGGTTGGTGGGGGGGCAAGGTGGGGGGGTTGAGTTTGGTCGGGGGGGTGAGGAGAGGGTCGGGGTTGGTCGAGGGGTAAGTGAGGTGTGGGTGTCGGGTTTGTTTGTGCTGGTAGGTAGGGGTGTCGGGTTTGGTTGGGGGGGAAGTGAGGTGGGTGTGTCGGGTTTGGTCTATGGGGGTGAGTTGTGGGTGTTGGTCAGGGGGTGTTGGGGTTGGTACGGGGGTGACATGGGGGTGTTGGGTTTGGGTGGGGGGGTGAAAATGTGAGTCAGGGTTGGTCGAGGGGGTAAGTGAGGTGGGAGTGTCGGGTTTGGTCGGGGGGGGTGAGGTGGGAGTGTCGGGTTTGCTCTCTGCCCCCTCCCCCCCCCAAAGGACCCCGCACTCACTCAGCTCTCTGCCCCCTTCCCACCTCTGACGGACCCGAGCAACGTCGGGTATTTTCGCTAGTCCTTTTTAAAGATGAGTGCTATGTTTGTGCTTCTCCAGCCCTCTGGGACCTCACCCACCCTACATGAGAAGATAATCCCTAATAAGGCTGCCTCAGCTAGTTCCGTAACCACCTTAGGGTGAATTTCATCAGGTCCTGCTAACCTGAAATATATCTAACTTCAGTAAATACTCTCTTTAAGCTGCTATTCCCCTATTTTGACTTGCATTCCTTCTCCCTGTGTTTGTGTTAAGTATCTGGTCACAATTTACGTTTTTAAGTCAAGAATGAAACGAAATTGAAACACCTCAGCCTTCTTCATATCCTCCATTATCAACTCTCAATATTGTCCATTATTAACTCTCCTTCTCCACTAAGCAGAGGACCTACAGTTTCTTTCATCTTCCTTTTGCTCCTAATCTATCTATTAAACCTTTTTTTATGGTCTCTAATGTCCCTTGCCTGACGCAACTCATTTTGTGCTTTAGCCTTTCTGATTTTGTCCTAACATGCTTATGCTTTTCTTTTGTCCTCATCCTAAGCAACATATCTGTGTTTTCAGATAATTAAAAAGCTCCCAATGGAGCCATACTAGCTTCTTACCATTTTTTATATCTTTCCTTTGTATCAGAATAGTTTGCTGCTGTGCCTTGAATATTAAACAAGGATAACAACAAAAACAACAGGGAAAAGACCAAAAGAACGTTCTGATATTAAAAGCATTGAAGTCTGATATAAAAGTCAAATATAAAAGTCTGGATTCTGAAGCACTGCTATCCCACAGTTATGTGCATTAAGTTATAATTTACATGTACATTTTATTTCTAAAAGTTCCTTCCACATCTCTCAAAAAAATTGGCCAATTCATCATCCAAACGAATTATCAGACTCTCCACATAAGACATTTATTTAAAACAGTGTAAGCATAGAAATATAACCTTTGAGAGTGGTCAGGTCATTACATATTTTTCATATACTTGGATCACATGATCCATAAATACATTTCATTTCGTAGTGACAAGACCAAGAATGCTTAACATTTCCTGTTTGAAACTAATGAACATGAATAGAAGAGAATGTAGTCACCTGCTGTGCATATTGTAAAGACTACTTGAACTGAATCAAAGAAGAAGAACATGACTAGGAGAGAAACAGACGCTCCAATGGGAAGGAACAGTGCCTGTGTGGAATCGATGGTCTGGATACCTGAAGGAGAAAGAATACAACAGGTTTCATTTATGGGATTTCCCAGCCCACATACTAAAATAGAATATCCTATTTAGATCCTCCTAGTCTGTTTCTGTAGTGCATCTCCCAAACATATTCAAGGACTCTATAGTGAATTTGGTCATTATGCTGCTGACTCAAGAATACTGCTTCTGAGATATCCATTTACTTTCAAGGAAATATATCAGGGCCTGGCTACAGTACTGAATGCAAAGGTGTTTCTTCAATTAAGACTTACCACTTTTTCATAGGGACTAGGTAAAGAACAGCAGCAGACTAGCCTGCTCTGTGGAACCCAGGGAGAGGAATGGGCGGGGAATGATGGCAGACTGTGCTCATGATGGCATTTCTGTGATTATCAAGAAATGACAGCAGGTTTAGCATTAATTGGGGTAGTTTGATTCCCAATCCCATTTCATATTTGCCATACTATTTACCTTAATCTAGACAAAATCAGTGTTGTCTAAGATTTAAAGGAATGGTGGTATGTTAGAGGTCTAAAACTAGTCAAGGAGACATAGCAAGATGTTCTTTAACCTGAGCTAAACTGGTTAAGTTAAAGGTTGCTTTAACTTGACCAGTTTAGCACACACTAAAGAACTTTCCTGGTGTTAACTAGAGTTTTAGAAGGTGTTACATTGTGTGAGCTAGCTCACTTAAATCCTACTCAAGAGAAGGCCACTGTGCATTTAAAAATGTGGAGTGGGATTCAAGAGATCTGGGCTGTCATCTCAGTTCTTCCAGTCTTCCTGTGAGTCTTTGAAAATGTCTCAAGGTTTACTTATTGGTAAAATGGAATATTTTCCCATGTCTTAATTAAATTTGAGGGTAAATTCATCACTGCTTGTGATATACTCAGGTACTTTATAATGATGAACACCACAGAAAATGTAATTTAATTACAATCTATTTTAAACTATTAATTATATTATAATCTATTATAATTATATTACAATCTATTATTGTTCAAAAGGAACTAAAAAGAGAAGTCATCCACCTCTATCATGACTATGAAGCATGCAATAGTGCACATATGAATGTTTTGAATCCTTAGTGTCCGTGGGCATGTTTGATAACAGCACTATGGGGCTCACAGCTTATAAATCTGCATGTCAGATTGACCTACACAGATGTCTTCACTACACCATAAGAATTCAAGCAGCATAGGGCAAGAAAACAAAACATGATAAATTCCTGAATGCAACATATAGCTTGGCTAATGGGAAGACAGGAAGGACTAACGTGAGCACTTGGAAAGTACTTACTGTTATTAGTGCTGTTGCCATTGAAAGACCCAGGTGAGCTACTGCTGTCTTTCTCTTTGTCTTGATTCTCAAAGTCCATGTTAAGGGACCTACAAGAAACAAAGCAAACTCTTACAACTCAAGTTTCAAACTCCCATTGAGGTTAATCGTTTGAAATCGTTATTTCACTGATAATCAATAGGATACTAATACCAGGGTACAAATATATAGTAATAACAGAGAATGGCATTACATGCGAAAGAAAACAGTCAAATATTCTAAAAATCTTAAATGAATCAAATACTACAACAATCTTTATTGATTGAAACTCCATGCTTGAATAATAAGAGTAAGAATAGACTACCGACCACCTGACTAGGAGGTGACAATGATAGTGAAATACTCAGGGAGATTAGAGAGGATTCAGAAAAAAACCCAGAAAACTCAATAATAATGGGGGATTTTAAGTATCCCAATACAGTACTGACTGGGAAAATGTCACCTCAGGACAGGATGCAGAGATAAAATTTCTAGACACCATTAATGACTGCTCCCTGGATCCCACAAGTGAAGAGGCAATTCTGGATTACTACTAGCAACCGGGGGGGGGGGGGGGGGAGAGATAGCTCAGTGATGTGACCATTAGCTTACTAAACCCAGAGCTGTGAGCTCAACCCTTGAGGGGGCCATTTAGAGATACGGGGCAAAAGTCTGTTGGTTGATTTAGTTGGGGATTGGTCCTGCTTTGAACAGGGGGTTGGACTAGATGATCTCCTGAGGTCCCTTCCAACCCTGATATGCTATGATTCTAATGTAATAAATTTTAACATCTTTGTATGAGGGAAAAACACAACAAAAATCCTTAATTTCAAAAAGGGAACTACACAAAAAATGAGGAGGCTAGTCAAATTGAAATTAAAAGTAACAGTCTCAAGAGTGAAACTTTTTAAGCACACCATAATACAGGCTCGCACTATATGTATGTAGCGAAATGAGAGTACTGTGTGTGCGTGCCTCAGTTTCCCCTATGCAGTTCTTAAGGAATAGGGGCTGACACTGGAAGCAAGGAGGCAACCCCTCCCCCTCAAGGAGGCATCCCAGATGCTGTAATCTGACCCCAGGTGTTGGAGAGAGGTCAGGTGATACCTCGAGCCCAGGAAAGGGACAAAGGAGAGCAGGGAGGGGCTGGAGGGGGAGTAGTCAGTCTGGGTCTGGCTGGAGAGGGGAGAGGAGCCATCTCACTCTCTGGCCCCAAGATGGATCCAGCTGAGGGCTCACGCTCGCCGTATGGTCTGTGATTAGAAGTCACCAAATAAACCTGTTTTACTGGCTGGCTGAGAGTCACGTTTGACTGTGGATTTGGGGTGCAGAATCCATGGGCTCCCCCACGGCCCCGCCCAGGCGGGCTTGCTGGGGCAAGCACACAGAGGGGCAGAAGATGCTGAATGCTCTGAGGTCAGACCCAGGAAGGTGGAAGAAGTTGAGACTGGAAAATCAGATGGATCATTCAAACTGCCCTGTTCTGTTCATTCCTTCTGGTACATCTTGCACCAACCAGTGGACCACGGGTCTCATTCAGTATGGTCATTTTTATATCCTTATTTTATCTATATATATAAAAGTCAAGTGGTGTATGTATGTATGTATGACAGCGAACTCCTCCCGCACCGTTTGAGCCAGAGACTTGAAATTTGGTACAGTTAGGGGTCTTGGGGTCTAGATGCTGGTAAGGGTCGAAAAAAATTCGGATCTCACCTCTGACGCCCCCCAGGGGTGAAAGTCTTTCAGGGCCAATCACATCAGCTGGGCGGTTAGGTGGTGATGATGTCTTAATACCCCCTCCAACAGACACCGCAGTCGCTCAGCTCACCCCTCCCTCCTCCAACGGAACCCTGAAGATCCCTCAGTTCTATGCCCCTCCCCCCTCCCAACGGAACCCCGGAATCCATCAGCTCTGTGCCCCCCCCCACCTGCGAAGGTCCCCGGAATCCCTCGGCTCTGGGCCCCCCCCCCCCCCTGCGACGGATCCGAGTTGGGTTTGGTGGGACGGTAAGTGAGGTGGGGGTGTCGGGTTCGGTCAGGGGTGAGGTGGGGGTGTCGGGTTTGCTTGGGGGGGTCAGGTAGGGGTGTCTGGTTTGGTCGGGGGGTAAGTGAGCCGGGGGGTGTCGGGGTTGGTCTGGGGGGGTGGGAAGGTGTCGGGGTGGGTGGGGGGGTGAGGTGTGGGTGTTGGGTTTGGTCTGGAGGGTGGAAGGTGTCGGGGTGGGTGCCCAGACCAAACCCGACACTCCGCCCCGTCTCACTTACCCCCCGACCAAACCCGACACCCCCACCTCTCCCCCCCAAGGAAACCCGACACCCCCTGACCAACCCCAACACCCCCACCTCACCCCCCCCCACCAATCGCAACACCCCCAGACCGAACCCGACACCCCCCGGCTCACTTACCCCCCGACCAAACCCGACACCCCCACCTCACCCCCCCAAGCAAACCCGACATCCCCACCTCACCTCCCCACCAACTGCAACACCCCCTGACCAACCCCAACACCCACACCTCACCCCTCACCCCAACACCTTCCCACCCCCCCAGACCAAACCCGACACCCCCCAGCTCACTTACCCCCGACCGAACCCGACACCCCTACTTCATCCCCCCAAGCAAACCGACACCCCCACCTCACCCCCCCACCAACCGCAACACCCCCTGACCAACCGCAACACCCAGACCTCACCCCTCACCCACCCCGACACCTTCCCACCCCCCCAGACCAAACCCGACACCCCCTGGCTCACTTACCCCTCGACCGAACCCGACACCCCCACCTCACCCCCCCCACCAACCGCAAAACCCCCTGACCAACCCCAACACCCACACCTCACCCACCCCGACAACTTCCCACCCCCCCAGACCAAACCCGACACACACCCCCGGCTCACAGTGCACTGTGTAGCACACAGATTATTAAGTACACTGTTCAGTCGGCGGGTGAGGTGGGGGTGTCGGGTTTGCTCAGGGGGTGAGGTGGGGGTGTCGGGTTTGGTCGGGGGGTCAGGTGGGGGTGTCGGGTTTGGTCGGGGGGTAAGTGAGCCGGGGGGTGTCGGGTTTGGTCTGGGGGGGTGGGAAGGTGTCGGGGTGGGTGAGGGGTGAGGTCTGGGTGTTGCGGTTGGTCAGGGGGTGTCAGCTGTCTGCCCCCTCCCCACCTCTGACTGACCCGAGCAACGCCGGGCACTTTTGCTAGTATAGTTATAAACCCTGATGCAATCTTAACTAGGATCTTGTTATTGCTCCATTATAACACACACATCATTTTAGTATTAGCTATGACTATGAGCCACATGCTAGACATACAAATGTACACACCACTCTGATTATGGATGTGCCATCTTAACCCAAGACCAGTCTCCAGTCTATCCTCCTTTGATAAGAGAGCAATAGCATCCTCCCTATCATAAAAACCAAAATGTTATTCTTTTTACCAAGGCACAAGATTGAGTGGTCTGATGCCCCAGTTCTATTCCTGGCTCTGCTACAAACTCCCTGTATGACTTGGGGGTTGGGGGGGGGGGGGGGACTCTTAATCTCTGGTGCCCCATATACAAGATGGGATAATCGTTATAAGTTTCAAAGCCTGAGAGGCTAAATGAATATTAGGTATTATACTTCCATATATACAAAGACCTATATAACTGAAATCCCATCTTTCTCCTATACAATCATCATTCAAGACATTAAAAATTTTATATCTATCAAATCCTTTAGCATCCAAAATTATTGGCTCCCTGTCGCTTATTTCTTAAACCTTGTATACCTTTCAGTTAAGCGAATTATGCTGTGTTGAAACAATTTTGGAAATAGTTTTACATGTCTATAACCCCAAAGCGCACACTAACATGCAGCCAGCCAGTCAAGTTCCTGTCTGAACTAGCAAGGTATCCAAGGTATTAAAGTGTCAGTTGTGATACCTATCAGACATTTATCTACTTTACATAGAAGTGTACAAAGTGATGGGAATATGAGAAAAGAGTTGAAGTTCTCTGGGATACCATAATACTATTTCCATACAGATTTGTTTGTTTTTCTTTAACGGTAACCTTAACTTTTGAGTTTGTCTTACATTTTAGAACTATAATGCTTATCATACATTTCTTACCCCCACTATATTTTTATGCATTTCCAACTTTAATGTTATTTTACAAATAATTTTCTTGGAAATGCATTACATTTTGCTTGCTTACAAAAACTTTCTACATAGCCTATAACATAATTAGGTACATGCTTTATTTAGATGTATATGTAACCAACATGAATACGGGGGCATTTTTAAATAAATTACCACAAATAAATACTATTCAGTGTCACTCTCAGGATCTGACAATATGTCTTCATGGATCCAGGTCAGCTATAACCCACATAAATATTTGTTGTTGTTATGGTTGCTCTTTTCCCCCCAAAGATATAGCTACTCTGTTGCCTTTACTGAGATCTACCAACTTACATTTTCCAATTTTTGGCCAAATTCCTTGAAGAAGTGGAACTTCAATTAAGGGTCTACTGGGGTCAGCAATAAACCCAACAAGAAAATCCGATCTGGTTCCACACAGAAGTAACCCTAATTAAATCTGCAATTATTTTCTCCCATTTTGATATACTCTGTTAATCACAACTTAGTTGCTGACTTATTTTATTGAAAAAGCCATTATTGTGAAAACCACAAAAAGCATTAAGAGAGTTCTAGATTCGTTCTGCAGCAAGCACTATCCAACAAATACAAAAGCATTTACACCGAGCTTTATTTTTCCAACAGTATAAGCATTAAACTATTCTCCAAGTTGAGCTGTCATCAATGATCCTGGTGCACAAACAACAAATTTTGTTACTTCAGCTCCATTTGAAACAAAGGATTAATTTCAATATTTCCCAAACAGATCAATACAAACATACCCTGTTAATTCTTTGTACAACTCTGCAGGTATTAAATGATAAAATTTAGCACACACAACTATCTACCTATTGTACTATACAGTTATGCAAATTTTAAACAATTCCTTAGTGTTGCGGGAAATCATGATTTTAAAACTCTGCACGTGCCAACTGTTCCTCAGTGAGATCTAGACAAATCTGAAGTCTGATGTTAACATAGAAAAAAAAGGCTTTTTGAGTTTTAAAAATTGTTTCCTCTACTTTGATTACTTAAGAGCACCTGAGCAGATTTTGTTAAACTCACCTTTAGCCTCCAAAGCATAGAAAAGTTTCAGTCCTAGACTTCAGTTCTATACTTCTGTAAGCCGTATGAATTTAATAGCTAGCTAGTTATCAAAAATACAATATGTATCATGGGGTAAGTGAAAGTAGTAATAAACCTCTGTTTTTGCATAGAACTATTTTTAATTACTAAGATTTTCAGAGACAGATGTGGTGTTGCAGTTACATTATGTTTTTCCTTCTTAAACCTTGTTTTGGATCCAAGGTAGTGGGACAAATGTTACAAATAAGTTTTATCTATAAAGTTATGTCAAGTTGTGGCATAGGATGGTATTGTCACACCTGTGGTGCAAAGAATGAGGCTGAAGGCAGAGTATCAGTCACCTGAACAGAGGTGACATTACAGAAGCTCTGCACACACCGAAGTGTCTTGCTAAGATTACCACATAGCTATGGTCAATATTTGAGAGAAATAATCGTATATACTCGTTTGTTAGCCCATTCTTTTATAAGCAGACCCACCCCCCAAGATGGATAGGTATAAATGGAAAAAAACTATGACCATAAGCCGACCCTATATTTCAGGGGTTGGCAAACTTTGGCTCCCGACCCATCAGGATAAGCCGCTAGCGGGCTGGGATGTTTTGTTTACCTAGAGTGTTCGCAGGCATGGAGCCCCTTAGCTCCCAGTGGCCACAGTTGGCCGTTCCCAGCCAATGGAAGCTGCGGGAAGCAGCACGGACACAGGGACATGCTGGTTGCCACTTCCTGTAGTTTCCATTGGCTGGGAATGGCAAACTGCGGTCACTGGGAGCTGAGGGGCTTCGTGCCTGCAAATGCTCGAGGTAAACAAAACAACAATGTATCAGACAGTCTAGTCAATAATTCAGTAGAGCTTAATATTGTCAAATTTTGGTGTAGAACCGTTGATAAGCCGACCACTCCTCTTTAATGCTTCACTTTTTTACCAAAAAATTTTGGTTTATGAACAAATCTATATGGGTAGTTTATAAAATGTTTTTAAAATATTGTTGCTCCAAGAAACAATCTATTTTCAAAATTTAAACAAAATGGAGAAGAATGGTCTTCTTTGTAACTTAATTTTGTTTTCAGCTTTAGAAAAAGAAGAAAAAAAAGCGCTCCACCCCTCTTTTGATGTACCCTCCTTGCCCTACATTCTACCTCCCTTTTCCGCAATGTGCTACTCCATGTTCCCATTTTTGCTTACCTGCTGTGTCGTCTCCCCCACACACACACATTTATATGGCAAGAACAGGTTCAAAACACACCTCTTATTTAAGTGATTCCAGGAATCACTTCAATCATTGGAGAATCAGCTGAATAAACTCTAATGGCAATTTTCTCAAAAATCAAAATTCTCTTCTTTACAATGCTATAGCTTAGTTAATAAGACAAGGAAGACTTGTGCACCCTCCTAGTTGAGACCCTCCTAGCAGCCTTTAAATAGTGAAGTCAATAAGCACCATTTTGTAATTTAAGGAGAGCGCTAGCAGCCGGGAAGAGGACTGGGAGTTAAAAATGAAGGAAGAAAATAGAGGTGGAGGGGCACACAAGGGCACAAAGCTATTTTCTACACAAAGTTAGTGAAAATATTTTAAAACATTAACATTTTAAGAGTTCATGGAACACGTGAATTGAATAGGCAACAAACATCAACCAGGAAGGTGCTTTCAGCTAATATGACATGACACCATTTGCTTACTGGTAGGCATCACAATATATCACCACAGCTATTAAAGGCAGTTCAAGGCAGAATCACCTAATGCGGTTTTATAATTTGTCCTTATTCTCTGCTGTAGAGTTATCAACAAAATCAAAACTGAGAAGGTCAATAAACATCCTCTGTAAAAAAAAAAAACCAGTTCTCCACTGGGGAACAAGTTATACTGAGAAAATAAATGCAAAGTGCCACAGCAAACAAACTCGCTTGCTGGGTAAATTTAACTTTTGGGAGGATTCCAAAGGCAGAAGTCAGCAAGTGTTGCCAACTTGGAAACAGCAAGCAATCTACACAGTTGCTTGCCCTGTATATCTTAGCACAATTTGGATAAGAGTACTAATTCAGGTTCTTAAGCCACAGCTTAGCCTCCCAGGGAAACATTCTGTAGGTTTACACTGAGGCCAACCTAGTGACTAATCTGCTGGCACTTTACAGTTATCAAAGTTCAATTTCAACTTGCACTGTCACATTGCTTCAGAAAATTTGCAGAAAAACTATTCTTAGGACACTAATGCCTTCCTATTAGCTCAATTTTTTAAAAGTACTTGTTTTTTTAAACATCTAAAGAGATTCCTGCAAACATGAAAAAAAAAATCTTCCTTGTTCTGCTCACAGAATAATATACTCATCCACACTGCAAGGCTTTGGGAAAAATATGAACTGTGAACCAGGCACAATACAGCCAGAATTCATTTATGTGACATTAATTAAAAATTACAGTACAAGGCACAATTAATGAAGTAACAGCAGCTCAATTCAATCAAAACTCAACACAAATTTTAGCACTCAAGAACAGGCATGACCTAAAAATCACTCACTGCTTGCAGGAAGATATCAACTTTTAGACTAAAAGGCAGTTCAACACCACAGAGGACTTGCTGCTTGCCAGCAAAAAGAAAATAGTACTGAAGGCCTTCCCAACACATCTGAAATTGTGAGAATATCTTCTCTAGAAAAGCCAAAATACATAAGCAGTAACAATAGACCTCAAAAGAAATTTAAAAGTAGCTTAGTTTCATGTATTTAGTCCCTTCATGTTTTGGTGACAAAGACCGCAAGTGTCACAGGAGTTGCTGCGCTTCCCATTTGGCATGTGGAGGTCTGTGATTTTATCTTCACACAAACTAGGAGAAAGCTCTTTCCTCTCAGCTGTAAGAAACCAACATATTTACACACAAGGAAGAATACCTGACAATAAAAGCGGTTCCTTCCCATAAGCCTGAAAGCACACAGGATAATGTATTCAAACCACTTAGCCTCCACAACCTAAATATAAATTGTATAAAGTTCTATGCAACAAAAATATTCCAGCATCCTCTGACAAAGAAAAGTTAATTAAACCTTTGTTAATTTAAAAAAAAAAAAAAAAAGAGAGAGAGAATTCAGTCCTTAGGGAGCATCTATGCATATATTTGGATCAAAAACAAGCAAGCGGGCAGGGAAGAAGCCATGAAAAAAATTAAATTTTGGATGTTTTCCCCTTGGCTGCGAGGGATTTATTTATTCTTTGTATTGGGGTTTGAATATATTTAGTGGTAAATAAATAAATTTATTTGAATAAATTTAGTGGTTGCACTCCTCCCAGTCAGTGATCGACATTCTACATTGCTAGTGATAGCTCCCATTATTACTCGAAGAAGTCCAAAGTTAGATTTCTCTGGCGTAGGCCCCTCATTTTATTTATTATTTTTATTATGATAGTGTCTTGGCTATGACACCGACCCACTTCCCTCGGGATTTAGAACTTGAGCCTCACCCAAGCATCTCTACCAGAAGTTTCCAAACTGTGGGTTGCAGCCCCTAATGGGGCCGCGGCCACCAGCAGAGGGGATTGCAGTGATCCTTACTTTGTAGAGGACACCATTTTGACCACACAGTATGCCTTGCATGTATGGTGTGTGCAAAATCACAATGTATGAAGGACAGCATTTTGTGCTACAAAATGGCATCGTCCATAAAGCATGACCTTGCAGGCCATACATACAAGGTTACATTGTGCAGACGACACCATTTTGCTCTTCAAAATGGCTCTCTCCATGCAGGAAAGACTTTATTAAAATGGCATCATGCCAACAAAAAGTTTGGAAACACTCAGGGTTTACCTGGCTGTTTTTAGCACCATAGCAAGTACCCCACAAACTCAAGTCTGTAGACCCAGATTTGGACTCTCTACCACAAGTATTTTATTTATCTGCCATGTAGACATACTCTAAGGCAGAACTGTCAATACGTTTGCCACTAGCCACGTGTCGCTAACAGGCTGCTGAATTGTGGCTAATGCATGTGGGTTTTTTTCCATAATGTGGTTTTAAATTTTTCTTATTAGCCACAAGTGTGGCTAGCAGCGTGGTTAGCATCGAATGTCTATTGGACACTGCTGCTCTGTGGCAGCGTTCTGCAAACTTTTTGTGCAGTGGCCCCTTTCCCGGTCCCACCTCCACTGGCGGCTCCCGGGGTACATCCACCCAAATGCTGCTGAATAGAAAGCTTCCGCTTTCTTTCAGCGGCATTTCGGCGGGACAAAATAGACCGCAACTTCGTCGGTCTCGTGCACCTCCGGGGGTGGTCTCACGCACCCCAGTTTGAAGACCACTGCTCTAAGGAATCCAATCAGGCCCCCCATCATGGTAAGTATATAAACACTTGAGGAAAAACACTATTTAAAGATTTACCTGTGACGTAATGGATAACAATCCCAATCTTGTCATATGCTGTAACTCTGTAAGCCCCAATCTAAAGACTACTTAACTGAAGGGATTTGGGCATGAGTAGCCTACTGAGACTAAAATAATACACAGCAGTGGTAATTCCAAGTTGCACAAGTCTAACTCCAAACAAACCAGTGCTAAAACCAGTGGGTTCCAAATGTGACATTTTACTAAGGTATTTGTCAATCCAAATTTTGAACGGGGATTTCGATGGTTAGGGATTTCTGAAAGTGGGGAAAGTCGAGGGAGGGGAATGGGCTTAATTTTTCAGTATTAAAAATTTACAACAAAATATACAGTTTCTTTAGAATATTTAGTGTTATTTAAGAGTTAATATATGGTAGTATCCAGCACAGATGAAATGGTAATATGTGGCTGCACTATAGCTACAGTGCACAGCAATACTGCTTTTCTTAAAACAGTCTCGTCAGCTACCTTAGGAGTTTACAGCAGCATAAGACCTTGCAATCGTATTGCTCAGAGTTTGGGCCCTCGGTTTCACAAAGTAGAAGAGGATAGGAATGTAGCAGAGGCAGTGACTCAGACCCAGGGTGGGAAATACTGCCTAGTGACCTTCTCTGTTTGATGAAAGGTGGTAGCAAAACGACAGACTACTAGTGGAAATTTATTCATCTAGCCCTGACAGAGGGAACGATCCAGTGCAGGATCTGATGTGGTGATAAAAAAGGGAACTGGGCGAGAGTGTGTCTGCTGAAAATATTTTTTTTCTAAATGAGAAACATTAAGCCTTAATCCTGATTCGTGGGATAGAACATCTCATGGGTAACAGATACTTTTAACCACACTTCTTTTTAAATGTAGGGGGTGAACCAGTTGATCTTTGGGTTTGTTAATTTAAATGGAGAGAAAGACAGAGGTCTTTCTGGAACCCTCGGCTTCATTCTCTCAGTACTATTAATACGCATTCTAATGAACCCTGTGCATGTCCTTTCTCGAAGGCAACTTAACTGCAAAATATATATCTTGCTTCTCTGTAAATGTCAAGTTGCAAAGCCAACCATCAAGACATTGCACTTGAGCCATTTTGTTTGCACAAATGCTTTAGTTGTCCAAAGTCTAAGGGACACAAAACATGGATTTCTTCCCATAGTGCCTCCTTTAGCCATAAGGCAAGTTTAAAATCTTCCATTGCAAAAATGGGGAGAAATTTAAATCTCATATTACTTGCTTTTAGCAGTGTTTAAAATATCTTTATTAGGACCTGTAAGGGTAAATTTCAAAGCAATATGCAAATAATTTTGCCATACAGCTCCCATTAGCAGAGACAAATCCCTATATATCATTCTGAAAATTTACAAATGTGTGAGAATATTTTGATTATTGGCTAAACAGGGTCTGTACATTTGTCAGTTGCACTTTCATGATAAAGAGACTGCACTACAGTACTGCATATGTGGTGAACTGAAAAGTAATTTATATGATTTTTGTTACAAATATTTGCACTGTGAAAATGATCATGTGAGCACTATACACTTTGTATTGTGTTGTAATTTAAATCAATATATTTGAAAATGTAGAAAACATCCAAAATATTTAATACATTTCAACTGGTATTCTATTGCTTAGCAGTCAGATTAAAACAGATTAAAACTGCGGTGTGTTTTTTTTCCACTTAATCGAGTTAACTGCAATTAATCAACAGCACTGGTAGAATAAACAAGCAGATGCTTGGGTTACAGTTCCTCCCAACCATAAAATGTCAACATCATCACCAGCTTGTCCAGTAAAGAACTGGGATGGCAGCATGAGCCAGTATGAAGGATCATTTCGATCAATGGGAAGATTATTTAAAGATGTTCCTCAACTGTTCATCTAGTGTCCCTCTTCTGCTTGAAGTGAGAAAGGAAATCCTGATAATGCCACTTTCTTTTAACCAAGTAGTAGTTCATACTAGTTTCTAAACTGAAGTTAAGAAAGGCACCATGATCTTGTAACATGACCCTTGATTAGCTGAAGAAAGGAGAGAGACTATTATTGGGTACACACTCTTCCACTCCATCTAGCACACTAATATCATCGCTGAAGATTGGAAGAAGGGTGTTATTCTGCTTCTGTTCAAAAAGGGTGATAATGGTGTATCAACTATAGAGAAATTATGCTGTTGTCAATCACAAAACAAGTATTTGTCACAATGTACATTGCTGATGTGAGAAATTAACATGGAAACAGAGGCCAGGATATTCATTGTGGCTTTAGACCTTGTTGTGTCACTCCTGAGCAGATCTTTACCTTGGGACAGCTTTTTGAGAGGCTGGCTGTATTTAATAAAGCATGCACAGCATTTTGATAATTTCCTTCATAGAGAGAGAACTTGAAATTTCACATTCAGCTCAAATGATAGCCTCATTGTAACTTGTTAATAGCTCTATAACTAATCTAAGTGAAGAATGAGCCCACACTGGCACTAATAAAACTCTTAGAAAACTGAAAGGGGAAAATATTCCTCTTTCTTTGATAGCTTACACAAGTCCAACGGACCTCCCAAAGCAATATATATTCAAGGAGAATTTAGTGTCTGACAGCACTCTTCAGTACAATCCTGCCGAAGACCACATCAAGCATTCTGTAGTACCTAATGAAAACATATGAGGAGACAACTCATGATACTGAACCTCAACAGGATGAAATCAAACCCTGAACTATGAGGTTTGGTCCACACACACAATTGCACCTGTTAAACATTAGTTTTAAAACAAATGTTAAACTGGTGCCAACTCCTGGGTGGACATTCTCAAACCAATATAAGTCAGGTTTAAATCAAATGAAGAATGTCCACCCAAGAGTTTGCACCAGTCTATTTTAAAACCAACTTATTAACTTAGTGCAATTTTGTGTTTAGACTATTTAATATATTGGAGATGAGATCAAGGATTTAGCTGTTTCCTTGTGGCATTTGGGAGGCACTAGAACTTTGACATTAAGGGCTTGTCCTCACCGGGGGGGGGGGGGGGGGAATCGACGGCAGATACGTAACTTCAGCTACGTGAATCACATAGCTGAAGTTACGTATCTGCTGCCGACTTACCGCTTGTCCCCACGGCGGTGGCAGTCGGCAGCGCGCTCTCCCGTCGACTCCAGCTTGCGCCTCCCGGCAAGCTGGAGTTCCGGAGTCGACGGGGGAGCCGCTGGCGATCGATTTATCACGTCTTAGCGAGACGCGAAAAATCGATCGCCAGAAGATCGATCCCGGAGCAGCCTCGTAAAGACAAGCCCTTAGACTGGAGAGAGAAAAAAAAGATAATGACAAGCAATTGTGTAAGGGTAGGTGGAAGTATTCAAGATATCTTGTAAGTGTTTATGTGAAATAAAATTGGCCCATTATACAATTGACTATTATACAAATGTGATTAAATACTGAACTTGCACATTTAGTTCCACAGCAACATACAACTCCTTGAGCGATTCTACTCTTCTTTCAAGGAATCTACAATACTGTACAGAAGCTGAAGGAGTTGGGGGATTAGAGGGGCTTGAATTGAAATTCCTGAGTACACACAGTATTCACAAAGGAAACTGCCTTCTGTCCACACCACCACAAGCAGAACCTCAATGTGCTTTTGCCTGGATTGGGGTACCACTATTCTTGTCATGCAGATGTTTTCCTGGCACTTGTTCTTTGGTGAATTTTGATTAATTATAAATCAAGCTTCTGAGAGGATTTGCTTTCTTCCCTTGGAACCTTCACTACCAGATTAATCCAACAAGCACATGGATTTTATCCCAATTACTCATCCACCCAATTCTTTCTAATCCTATTACTGCATTTCTGTTGAAGTCACCCAGCAGCACAACTATTTTCTTCACTCCAAACTAGAAATTTAGATTTCAAGTCTACTTCCTACAACATATGGTTTACTAGGCCCAGATTCCCTTCTCTTTCTGTCTAGTGCATAACCTCACCTCTTCCCAACTTAAAGACCCCCTAACTCCTAGAAAGCAAAGGCAATTCTCTCCCCTACACCATTTTCCAGGACAAACAGATTCTCTCTCTGAACATTATTTGGCAGACAGGGTGGGCTCCAAAAGGTTATCCTTGTGATGACTGCTAATGATTTCTAGGACATATTCTGACTAAAATAAACACCGGTACTTTATTTTTCACAAGTTTCTAAAAAGACAATTCTGTATCTTATAGCAAATTATTCAAGATGGAAGTTTTTCTGTTTGTTTTCTTTTGTTTTTTAATGAATGTAAGGAAAGACATTAACCTAGGTTTAGAATATTTGTATCCTGTCTACTGTTATCTGAATCTGAGTTTAGATTACTGTATTTCTCACACTTAAATCTCTGCTTCGCACAGAGAAACAGCAAGGGTTCAAAGGCCTTTATGGATGAAAACATTAATGCTATACCTTAAGCTCTAAACACTTCCTGTGACCCAGGTTCTAGCATTTTGCCATTCAAAAAAAAAAGGGGGGGGGGGAGGAGGGAACAAGAGGAAGAAATCTGAAGATGACTATCCACAGATGGTAGGCAATTTATGCTCTAACTTGGGCATTTTGCTGTCAGATATAAATGGTCTCAAAATCACTAATAAAACAATACAAGGATAGTTTTATTAAGGTCTTTAGAAGACAGGGGAAGTTTGTATTGATGGCTAACAGGTCTTTTCATATTCTTTACGCATGTTGCCTGAAAAGATAAACAAATAAGAAAAATATGACATTTCTGGTTTTGGTAAACCTTGTTAGATTAAGCGAGGGTATGATCTCACAAAAGGATAAACACCTTCAAAATAGTCAAATAAGTACTCAATTTATATTTTAATACTTTAATGTAATTAATTAGCTGGTAGAGTTCAGTTCTATAATATATTATTGAAGCAAATACAGATGTGTAAGTTGTACATGAATAAGAATAAAATGTGAGATTCTCCTAGTTAGAATAAATTACATGGTTTTCAATTCTCATGAGTCAGGCCACATGATGGCCAACAACTGAGGTCAGAAAGGCATTCTTCCCATGACATAATTCTCCCAATGATATAATATTGCAGAGTTATGTGGTTATAAAATTTTAGGCCTTCTTTTTAAACTTGCAATATTTTCCAACATAAGGATACCCTACTAGATGGGTCAGTGATTTGATCTGATACAGCAGTGTATATACGTAGTTGGTAAAATATCTAATTAGATGTGTCAAATTAAATATAGGAATCTCTACATTCAGGCTTTTATGCAGTATTTGGCACCTGCTCTTTTTATTCGGCATTTGTATCTTGTAGGATTGCTAATTAGAATAATAGAATCTCAGAGTTGGAAGGGACCTCCGGAGATCATCTACTCCAATCCCCTGCTCAAAGCAAGACCAATCCCATTTTTGCCCCATACCCCTAAATGGCCCCCTCAAGGATTGAACTCACAACCCTAGGTTTAGCAGGCCAATGCTCAAACCACTGAGCTATCCCTCCCCCCTTACAATGGTTGTACATGAAGACAAAGGACATCTTTGTTTTGGTTAACAAAGATATTATATGGATTGAAATATGCTGTATTACGAACACAAGGCAGTAATATAAAATTAGGGGCTAGTCTAACCTTGAAGAACCCTAATCATTCCTCCCAACTATCAAAAGACGATAACTCAGCCACACTGGCTTCGATAGATACATTAGTGCTCAAAAGATATTGAAACAGATTGTCATGTTCTTAGCCTTGTTCATCACAGGTCTTCCCCCTCTGTGCTGCTTGATAATTCCCTCACAGAAAATCTACCTGTCATAAAGGCCAAAGGACAGACAGGCCCCTGAGTTTTCCCACAAGTTCACTCTCCGATACACTAGCTTCACGTCTCCGATACACTAGCTTTCTGCACATTATTATCCAGGCCGAAATGAAACAGACATTCCAAAGTGTGAGAGTCTAGTCTCACTTGCAAGTTTATCGATAAATATTAGTGACAAGAGAAGAACCCAGCTTGACTATCAGATCCCAAACTGATTTCACAAAGGAGATAGACAAGCTGTTTTACAGGGCAACTAACCCATGAAATCACTATGTCAATACAGAAACTCCTCAAGACCATTCTTACAGTCATTTTATGAAACAGAATTGCAGTTATTTTAATAGCTTCTTACAAAGAACTTTTTCAAAAGCCTAACAATCCCATTAACTTTCCAATTAATTATTAGCTAAAGTGCATCCAACAGCTCCCCATTTTCCATTACTTCACTATTTCTCTATAAAATAATAGTTCAGAGGAGTATAAGCTTACTCAGAGTAGTAATGATTTGGTCACTGTTTATCCAAGTGCTGTATTATTCTGTCTTTAGACTTTATATGGTACTGAGATGCGATTCACAGATCTATAGTTTCAGAGATCACTATTTTCTTTTTGAAGATTGGTGCAACATTTGTAACCTTCCTTTCTTCAGGGACAGGTGCTGTTTTAGGAAATACTACCTAATTCAACAGAAGTTCTCTTAGTGTTATTGCATTATGAACTCCCATATGAATACCATCTTGCAAATTACCATTGCACCTGAATTTATTAAATAGCTTAACTATATCTTAGATGCTTCTGTTAACACCACACGATGATTTCCTGTATAAATCATTACATTAGCCTGACCAGCAAAGCAAAGGGGAAGGAAATTTCTCTCGATCACCTTCCATACCACAACCGTAGCAGAGATAATCTGGAGGCCTATTAGTACAAAAGGAGAGGGGAAGGTACTGTGAGGGTGCACTCCGAGGACCCCTCAGTTTTGGAATTCACTCCCCAATTTGGTTGTAATGGCCAAAATCTGGAGACCTTCAGGACACATTCCAAAGCTCATCTTGTTTCTGAGCAATATGTAAAAAGGGATAAGGTTGTGAAGGTGGAGAACTATTGGAAGAGGAGAGTGATTTAAGTTTGAGTGTGCCTGGCTCATTGTTGATGGTTTATACTGCACTATGCTTCTATACTTTATGTTTTGTTGTATCTTAAAATAGTAATTTTAAGGTCTCAGAGTATATGGATATGCTTTACTGCCATGTAAATCCAAACATCTAACCATAGTAAAATTACAAAGTTTACCTGTAACTTCTCCACAAATACAGTATTCACTTTAATTACCACCCACCTAGAATATTCAAATATTCATTAATCATCTTAATATACTTGGCTATTTGTTCTCCATACTTGCTTTGCCTTTTTTGCTTATATACCTTCTGTAACATTTTAATTGATGAAAGGCTTCTTCATCTCTAATACTATCCAAAGTGCAATATTACCCCTCTGAATATCAAGTAATACCTGCCTAACAATGATAGGGACAGCTAGTTCTTCCACCCGAAAAAAATTACCGTTTGCATTATACAACTTTGCTTAATGTATAATGGGATTCAGCAACCTTTAACTTAAGGGTTGCCACCATTTAAGTCTTGAGTTTGCTCTCACCTGGTTTTGGAATATTTAAAAAAAGTGATTTTGTAATGCATTGCTCACTGTAACAATGAGGAGTTTGGTGGCACCTTGAAGACTAGCAGATTTATTTGGGCATAAGCTTTCATGGGTAAAAAACCCCGCTTCTTCAGATGCATGGAGTGAAAATTACAGATGCAGGCATAAATATACTGACATGGAGAGAAGGGAGCTGCTCTCTGTGTATTTCTGGCTGTTTACCATAGACATATTAGTAACAAGAAGTTCTGTACTATTATTTTCCCAAGCTTGCTAAATAAAGCAAACATGTTTTTCATAATTTTTAAGATGTTAGGGGTGCAACTAACTAGAATTTACATACTGTGTTCATCTGTACACCTTGTTTCTTGGCCATATTCAAAGTAGTCAAACATTTCATACTTGATGCAATCCATTCTGTATTCCCAGAATGTATGCCGCAGTTTAACTGGTTTCTCTAAAACTAAACTGGAAGCCCCTAACACAGCGGTTCTCAAACAGCAACCCTTTTTCCTGTTCCTTGGCGGCGCGGCGGACCCTAGTATGTCCGCTGAAAAGCCGCCGAATTGAATACTTCCGCATTCAGCGGCTATGCCAAGCGCTTCCGAGAGCGTTCAGTATGTCCACCGAAAAGCTGCCGAATGTGGAACTAATCAATTTGGCAGCTTTGTGGCGGCAGCAGGAACTCGCAACCTCCCGGGGGTCGCAACCCCCATTTTGAAGAAACCCCGCCCTAACACAACAGATAGTTACTTTCACAATTTTTCTGCTATGCAAGGGTTAATGACATTTAATTTTTAAAGATACTCAAATATATTTTACAGGTTTCGGTTACCGCAACTACCAATTCTATCACGTGGAAAACAATGACAAGCAGTTACACATTTGTGACTTTGCTATATGGACTATGTATCAAAAATACCTTATTTAATCTTTTTGTAGCCACCAAGATAGTTTCAAATGGATGGGGAAAATGTGTCCCTAGCCAATTTAATACATGTATAGTGTAAAATGCTACTGTGGTATACCTGATTTGCCTTCACATACGGTAGTTGACATTACTGTGGCATACTTGAACCTTGGTTTGCCTTCACATAGTTACACACTTTAGAAACTGATCTTCCAAATACCCCAGGTCCTTCCATTTTGTTCCTCTCCTTTATATCCTTCTCAGAACCAAAAATAAAAGTTTAAAGTACATCTACAACAAGTATCAGTCTGAGAAAGACAGAAACAAACACATATACTAAATCAATTCAGGCCACTAACTAGTAAGTATTAATCGGTTCTTTGTTGCATCTTCTAGAATAGCTGTAGCTCTAAGTGACAGATGTGTCTTCCCCCTAACAAACAGGCACTGATATGACTAACGTGCTGAATGCAGTTGCTCTTCATGAAGTTACATCTGAAATATAAAATGAAGCTTTAGAGAACAGTCTTACCTGAAGCTGCCATAAACTATAAGGAGAATGGAAATCAGGAACGTAGACACTTGGCTGGAATCCACAAGGGAATATGCCCTGGAATGAGGGAGAGAAAGGCACAATATGTCACCACAGAGCATCACTTTTGGGTGTCATTTGATGACTTTATCTCATGTTAACAAAACAAATAGGTGACTGAATGACAAGTCAGCAAGGTAGCTATTCCTAGCGTGTCAATACCAAATAGGAAAACACTTGTGGGCTAATTAGCCTTTTAATATTCAATGACAGACTCTCAAATTATTTGCAGCATTCAGTGATCAAATATGACCTGTGGTAAGTTGGGCCAAGCTCACTGCACGGGAGCCTCTGCCAAAGCATGTGGGAGCAGGAAGATGCTTTATCTTTATCTAATGAAACCACGCCTATAAGATGAGGCCTTCTCAAACATTACTTGGTTATAGGATTTAACTGATAACATAAAAGGTAGAATGGTGACCAAGCATTATTCCAGAGAAAAAAGGATTTACCATGCATTA
The DNA here is from genome assembly GCA_032164245.1 of Sternotherus odoratus. Taxonomy (NCBI): domain Eukaryota; kingdom Metazoa; phylum Chordata; order Testudines; family Kinosternidae; genus Sternotherus; species Sternotherus odoratus. The sequence continues at coordinate 4,972,808 of JAVMKO010000015.1, read as the reverse complement.
ATCTATATTCCATGTAACTTCATCCACATTATACTTTACATGTAAGATGGAAATATTTTGATATAGGACTTCTGATGGAGATTTTGGTAAGGACCAAGTCTTAAATGCACTAATGCCAGTTTACTTGCACAGATTTCCTGAGAAATCCAACTTCAGAATACACATGAACATGGCTTCCAACATGTGTGTTTATAATACAGAAATGAGATCCCTAGCAGCCTTGTATCCCTAGTGCTTAAGCTATCTAATATTTGGTTCCCTACTCCAAGAAATAGAACTGTACTGTCTAGCTTATATCGCAGACTTTGGGATAGGGATACTCTTTGCCAAATTTATAAAGCAGCAATCTAACATATAAATCTGTACATACCGACACTTGACAAATTTCAAGTTTTTGCATATTTATCTATTTATGCAAGTGTTTCTATTGGATGTCTAGCATTCACATTTTCAGCATATGAGGGATATCAAAATGCCTCAAAAGTTAAAACCTGACAAGGAACACTTAGCAATCCATGGAACTGCTTCAGTTTCACTCTGCTAGAGAAATTCTGTCAGTGCAGGAAATATAAGTTTTTATACTACAATATTCAGTGCCTTACACAATAATCCTTCCCCCTGTAAGATTATACCAAAAGGGAATGTCTAGGACATGGGGACGTGTATGTTATAGGACTCCTAAAACCTGTACAAAAATTTAGAACTGAGTATTTCAGAAGTCTAACAGCTAAGAAATTGCCAATACATTATTGTAAACAAAAAGGAATAGTTGGAAGAGGACGAGCTAGCTCTGGCTCTGACAAGCATTCAGGTACGTTTACTCATTTTTCTTCTACAACAAATGAATGGAATTTATATACAATTTATGCACATCTCTTCCACCTGAACTGAACGGTACAACATATCAACTCTAATATTTTAACATGCCACTGTTTTATCACCCTTGCAAACCCAGATAACTGGCTGGTGTAAGTGTAAGCGATTCTATTCAACTTTCCCTGTTACAAGATTCACTATTAGATCATAACCTAATGAGATGTTACTATGACCAAGGTTACCAGCTACTTACTTCAATACACCGGTACCATCAAGAGCTTCAGCAACTTCCCCATACTGAACTATGGGACTTAAATATACTACGGGCAGAGAGAGGGAGAGAGAAAAAAAACTATAAAGGCATCAGAGGATAAAAAAGTGAGAATGGGAATGGATCCATTTCTTAAATTGGTTTATTCCTAGATCACTAGATTGAAAGTGAGCAATAGCAAAAGAACAAAAAGTATCCTTTCACTTCTTTATAAAGACCACAGAATGCCTGGGGTTTTGTGTTCTCTACTTCACATGCTCCCCCTCACCCTGCCTTTTTATTTATTTATTTTAAATACACAGAGGGTAGCCAAAAACTAGCATTTCCTGTTTTTTGCTTGAAGATACCAGTGACTAAAAGGTAGCCTAAAATAACACTCAGCAAAGTATTTAAAACATTAAGTTACAAGACAAGGCTCTACTAGTCGTCATTCCTTTCATCCTGCACACAAGGTTCTCCACTCTGATATGCTATATGGCAGATATCACAAACTGTACAACAGCATATCACCACAATTATCCAGCATTGCTGCTTGTTCACAGAACATGGTTTGACATGTTTAAAAATGTACAGAGTGGGTGATTTTTTGTGTTATGGGGCTCACTGATTTGTCTCATCCATAATACACTCAGATTTGAGACGAGTATAGTTTTAAATTAGAATTTATTTCACTTCAGTATAGTGAAATAAACTTATGTGAATAGTGGAATCATCCTTACATAAGTCTATCAAAGTATTGCAGTGGAGATTAGAACAGTGACCTGTTGATTCTAGGTGGTAAGCAGGAACCAGGAAGGTGTTTTCATCCTGCATACAGCAGTGTTGCAGGTACAGCATTATTATGCATTGAAAGCAGACAATGGAATATTTCCAGTTTCTCTCCATAAGGATCTTTAAGCAAGGTGTTCCAAAACAAACCCAGACCCAGTACCATATTACCATGTTGCCAGTACAATCCACTACCACAGGAGCTCTCAGCAGGGGAGCCCCAAACAGGTCCAAGAGAGTCCCAAACATCCTTCCTTTCTTCATCTTGATGGGAAGGAGTTCAAAAGCTTTTTTTCTGTTACCGAGAACTACACTACAGGATTTAAACAAGTAACTCTCTAAGGCTATGCGACAGACACTACAACACCAAAGCCACAGCACTGCAGCTGTACCGCCATACTATAGATCGGGGTTGGCAAACTATGGCCTCCGCGGAGGACCATCCTGTCTGGCCCCTGAAAATAAACTCAAGCTCACTGATTTTGCCAGGAAATATAATGGATAAAGCATTCCAAAAGCTGATATTATTAGGTCATTACCAATTCCACAATTAAATTTAATACTCCCCCATAAACTCTTCTCTCCCATCTGCAGACAAAAAACCACCCAAAAGTTTTCTCTAGGACAGAAGACCATATTCTGAACTTCCAATTTTATAGGGCCATTGCTGATTTTAATAACTGGTCTGCCATTAGACATCTCTATTCTAGCTGATATAAGGGCAAGTGCTTACAACACAGAGCCTGCTAAAGGCATGCCAAGACAGAGACATAGCAAGCACTGTTCTACAACATTCTGTGTGTCAGCCTTCTAGCTATACAATGAAAGCATTCTTGTCTACACAACAATCCAAGCAGCCAGCTCTTTAGCCTGGCACAGATAGCTCCATAGACATTTACCTACAGAACAATTCCAGGAATAGCGAGCTATTCAGCCACACAACCACTTCCACACTCCTCAAACACTAAGTGTGGAAAGCATGTACCATGGTTCAAGCTACAGCAGGCAGTCCAAGCAATTCTTTCTCCCATGCAGGACAATAGTGAATAACCTTTATATCCCCAGTAGTACATACACACTTTGTGCTCTGCTTGATAATGTTGACCAGCTAGTTAAGCATCTCAATAGCAAACCTAACCTAGTTAGACTGCTGGGATCATTTACATGCTGTTTTCCTCCCACACAGCAGTCCAGGGTCCAAAGCATGCATCTTTTCCTTCTTCCTCTGTGGTATGTAGCATTATTCATTTGGCTTCCCTTAACCAGACTACTTGGGAGCTTCCAACAAAGGCTTCCTTCAACACTGTCATTCCTACTCATTCTAGCAACATATACAATTTCTTTAATTCCTCAGATGCTATTCTTTCTATGGCCTTGTTTACACTACAAAGTTTTGTTGACAAAAACAGTGGATGCATACCACTGCAATGCAACTTTTGGCGGCAAAAATGCTCTGTCTGACAAAATAAAATCACCTTATGAAAGAGAGAAGGCTGTCAACAAAAATGTTGCACAGAAAAAGTGCCAGTGTAGACACCATGCTTGATTTTATTGCATTAATTGGCCTGCAGGTGGTGTTCCACAATGTCCATCCTGACTGCTCTGGTCAGCAGTTTGAATTCCACTGCCCTGCAGCCACAAACAACCATCCACCCCTCCACTTTAGAAGCCCAGGGAATTTTTGAAATTCCATTTCCTGTTTGCTCAGTGTGGACAGGCCTCATTAGGTAACCAGGGAAGGTTATGACAGCAAACACTCTCCTGCTTGGACCACTACAGAGCTGCTGAGTATATGGGGAGAAGAGGCTGTGCAGTACCAGCTACACTTGAGCCGTAAATTTTTTGATACCTATGGGTAGATTTCTCAAGGCTTGTGAGAAAAGGATAATAATTAGGACATACTGCAGTGCAGAGCAAAGATAAAGGAGCTGAGGAAGGCATACCATAAGGAAAGGGCCAACCATTGCTCTGATGTTGCACCTAAGACCCGCTGGTTCTATAAGGAAATGGATGCTATCCCTCAGTGGTGATCCCACTTCCACTGCCAGAAGCCCTGAGGGATACTTGGGCAGGCCTGGAGGCAGTGGAAAGAGGACTTATCCCATAAGACCAAGTCACTGATGAAGAGGTGGAGTTAGATAATGTGGAGGCCCTAGCAGGGTCACCCGGTAAGGCAGGCAGCCAGGAACTTTTCACCACTCTCAGCAGTTGCTCTCCAGTGAGCAAGAAGCAGAAGAGGATGCCTGGTAAGTGGCGGTGGTTTGTGTAGCGTGGAGGTGGGTTCAGGGTATAGACATATACAAAGCTGGTTCTGTTTCTATGAGCTGGACATTTCCCTGTGTAGCTAATAAGTACAGTGGAACAGGGAGTTGATGCACACTGAGATCTCACAGGAATTCTCCAGAGAGATCTCTAGGAAAGTTTCCTGGAGGTACTCTGTAATCCTTTGCCGAATGTTCCTTGGCAGAGCAGCTTTGTTCCTTCCCCCATTGGAAGCTTTCCCATGTCATTAGCAATCACTTGTGCAGGGACCAAAGCAGTAGACAGGCAAGCAGCATAGGGATGAGGGCGGAAGCCACAAGCGTTTAGTGGATGTACCCTTGTTTCCCTGCTTACCCTCAGCAGCGACATATCTGCTATGACCCACATCTGTGGATACGTGTGGAAGACTTTTTCCATAGTTGGCTGCACCGCAACCCTTGCGGAGCGCTCTTTTCCTCATGTAGAGTGTCCTCCAGCCAACATTCACCGTGCTTTGGGTGTTCGCCGAGACGTTTGCTTGTCAATGGTCAAAGTAATTGTTATGGTACATAAGATGTATTTTACTTAAATGTTTCAATGTTGTGCACAAACTTAACTATGCTTTGGTGCACTGTTCCTTCTGCTTTGGCCTTCAGGAACACCCCACACACACCAGCTGAGCGTCTGCCCCAGATAAGAAAGCGCCCAAGACAGAACAAAAACAACATGTTCCTGGAGGTACTGCACTACTTCACTGAAGAAAGCGAGGAAATCAAGGAGTGGAAGGAATCCAAAAGGCAGGTGCCTCCCTCCTGTGCAGCATATTCAGAACTCTTTTCCATGCCCCCCTCACCTTGCTAAAATAAACCCTCAGCCTGCCCAGTCCTTTCCTGAGACTTCTCGGTTTCCCCTTCACTCCACCCACCTTGGACAACTTTCAAAATGATAGCAATAAAATCAAAGTTTTTGAATGGTAACTCATCTTTATTTGTTTCTTGCAAACGGAGATAGCAGGCACTCTAATACAGCCGTCGCCAACCGGTGGTCCGCGGACCACGGAAAATTCTGGTGGTCGGCGGCGCCGGGCTCCCTCATGGCCGCCCCTCCGGGCAGGCAAGAGGCTGCGGCGCCTGTCCCACCCCGTCCCCGGCGGCCAGCAAGCGCTGGCACACTCCTGCCTCCCGTCTCGCGCCGCGTGAGCCGGGGGGCCCGAGCAGCGCCGCTGGAGTCAGGGGTGCGGGGGCCGAGCTGCGCCGCGCCGCTGGAGCGGGGGGGGGGGCGAGCTGCGCCATGCCGCTGAGACGGCGGGGGGGCGAGCCGCGCTGCTGGAGCGGGGGCCAAGCTGCGCCATGCCGCTGAGGCGGCGAGCTGCGCCGCGCTGCTGGAGCCGGGGGGGGGGGGGGCGAGCCGCGCCACGCTGCTGGAGCCGGGGGGGTCCGAGACGCGCCACGCTGCTGGAGCCGGGGGAGGGGGGCCGAGCCGCACCGCTGGAGCCGGGGGGGGGGGGTGTCCGAGCCGCGCCGCACCACGCCGCTGGACCATTGCAAGATGGTCTGGTGCCAAAATTGGAATGTGTGCGCCATCTATAGTCCCTCCACAGTTAGGGAAACCCATTTCCTAGAGTCACGGTCCTTCGTATCAGGATGTAATTAATTGCCCTGCACACGCAGCCCCAACAGTCGACTTCCCGACTCCAAATTGATTAGCAACCGACCAGTAGCAGTCTGTAGTCACCAGCTTCCACCCAGTGATTGTGACACACTTCTCTACTGATAGGGCAGCTCTCATTCTGGTGTCCTTACATCGCAGCGCTGGGGTGAGCTCCACACAAAGTTCCAGGAAGGTGGCTTTCCTCATCCAAATGTTCTGTAGCCACTTGTCATCTTACACCTGCATGCTGATACAATCTCATCATTCAGTGCTTGTTTCCTGAGCCCAAAAGCGACGGTCCACCCTCTGCAGATGTTCTGTGAATGCCAAAAGCAATCTAAAGTTGTGCCTATCCATATCACACAGCATGTCAGGCAACTGGGACTCTTCTTCAGTTAGGAACGTCATGATTAACTGCACTGCCATTCATCATGTCTTCATGATAGTTATCAGAGGACAGGAGAGCAATGTGGGATCCGTCTCTTCTCACAAACATTTTGGGGTGCACAGCAAAGAATGGCCCTTGTAAAATGTTCCAAAAGAAAGCTAGAAGCCCATAGAATACTGGGACAGAAAGCAATGCAGCATTGGACATTGAGCCCAGTCCCAAGATGCACCACGATCCACTTTGCCTTCCCACAAGACCTAGTGGCAGAAGGTGTTGAGCTGGACTGTGGGATAGGTACCCACACTGCACTGCTCACACGGTCAATGCTAGTACCCCAAGTGTGGACACACTCTGCTGGCAGAGGGAGGGAGTGGGAACATGCAAACCAATTTTTATTATGGAGCTTTTTGAGGGTTGACATATTTTTTGAGGGTTGTCTGTAGTGTAGACAAGTCCTAATTTCCCTCCAGAGGTTCATCCTCCATTGTGACAGCCATACGGACACATCCCTTTATACTTCTTCCCCTCCCCAAACCTTATACCTTTGATTCCTATATTGCAGCCATTCTCTCCATCTAATTATTTTAAAAGGAATTCCATAAAATCTGGTCAGCACTGCTTCCAAACTGATTGGAAAAGGAAGGCACTTAGGAAGTGCCTTGCATTGCCTCTCCTTTCAATTTGCCATCTGTGTTGAGTGATGTGTCCCTGCAGCACACTCAATCCACAATGGACCAAAGGACAAGGCACCAGGACCATGAATCAAATCTAGGTTTCTTGAACAACAGCACAGAGCACTAGTTACTAAGCAGCCTCTATCTCAGAGACTAGGATGGTGTAACTAAATCCAATGAAAAACCTCAGCCGACAAAGCAATGACACCAGCAGTAAATGCCACTGCTCTGGTCTTACACCTCCATGGACAAACAGGATTTTGAGAGAAAGAAAAGAATGCTTATTGAATGGCAATACTGTTAGATATGAACTGCCCTCACACAGGGCCCCTTATGCCCAGAAACAGAAAGGTTTGGCCACATCCGCATTGTGTTCTCTCCTTTTGTTCATTTACAGTATGCGTAACTGAATACAATCAATAGTGCAGTAATGGAAAGAAAATGACCATCTTAAATAGGATCCTTTCAGAAGCAGAGGCCAGCTGCAGTTCACCAAAACATGTAAAGACAGAAATTGGTAATTTATTTTAATAGATATTTCTATATCACTCACCATCGTATTTGAGCACCTTTAAAATGAAAGGGGAAAAAGCAAACCATTCTTAAAATATAAAGAAGACATAACAATTAGGCAGTGGTTCTCAAACTTTTTGTACTGGTGACCCCTTTTGGACACCAGGCCTCTAAGTGCGACCCCCGTTGGGGCAAGCTGGGGGGGGGGGCTGTTGGCAGCCCCCTGGGGCAGGGGCTGCACTCGGGGGTGGGGTGGTGCCTGCAGCCCACCATGGCAAGGGCCAGGCTGGGGGGTTCCAGCAGCCCCCTGGGGCCAGGCTGGGGGTGGAGGGTACCAACAGCCCCTCTGGGGCAGGGGCTAGGCTGGGGGGGTTCCAGCAGCCCCCTGGGTCCAGGCTGGGGGGGGGTTCCAGTAGTCCCCCCGGGGCTGAGCTCACGCAGGCAGTTCCAGTAGCCGCTGCCCCGCCCTCCCCCGGCCGGGCTCGGGGGGGGGGGGGGAGGAGCCCGCCGGGGACAGACTGGGTGGGGGCAGTGATGAGTGCGCGCTGGGGCGGGGCTGGGGGCACCGGGAGCCTGCTAGGGCCAGGCTGGGGGGGCTCCCACTGGGAGTCTGCTGGGGCCGGGCGGAAGGAGGGGGTGCCGGGAGCCCCACCGGTGGCTGAGCTTGCGGGGGTGCTGGGAGCCCGCTGCCACCACGGCTGGGCTCGGGGGGGGGGGGGGGGTGTCGGGAGGCCGCCGGAGCAATGCCGGGGCCAGACTCACCGCGACCAGGCTCGCTGAGGTGCCGCGGGGTGTGTGTGCGCAATGGCAGCCCTCAGCAGCAGGGGCATGGGCCGCCTGCAGCTGCAGGGACCAGGATTTGGGCCGCTTGTGGCAGGGGTCGGCTGCAGGGGCTCGCGATCCCCACATAACCAGGTCACCCCCACTTGGAGAACCCATGGGCTAGCCTATGTTCATTAAAATGAAATACACAGGCCATTAATTTTGTTTAGAGGAATAGTTACACAATTTTTAGACTTCTGTATTAAAGCCTGTATCAATTTCCAACATTTCAATGTTTATTTTCCTATAATGTTTCCATTTTCTCGAGTCCCACTCACTGGATTGGCTTAAAAAAATGTCAGCCTTTCATATAGCACATATACCGGGATCAGCATAAGTGCTTCATATTCGGCAACTCAGCCTCCCAAAAGTACTTGTCCAGTGTTGTAATCAAAAATGCTAATAAAGAATGTAAAATCCTTTTAAGATGCAACAGACAACACATTTTAAGATATGGCATCCACATAGCTGAAAATCTGAATAGGAGTTTCTCTGCTTCTTGTTTAAATAGCTTTACAAAAGACTTAAACACAATTTATTCCAATCCACAGTCTATATTTCAGCCAATGGTATATCCAGTGAGTTCTCAAAATGAACATGACTTGACATTTAATTGTTTAACAGTTGACTTGCTCACTGACAATCAACTTGCGCAGATAGGTGTACAGTATATGTAAGAAAGGGCATGTCTGAACAATTGCAATGTCTCATTTAATATAGCAATTCACATGGTGAACAGATATATATTTCCTGGGTCATAGATTAAAGAGACCATTCAAAAGAAACATTAAACTAACTTTGGGGCCTAGTATCTGTTACTAATGTATGGATATTGTCTAGGCTCAAGATTTACAAGAGTTTGAATTCCTGAAATCATTTCATTTTTCACTGGGTCTCAGTTTCTAGAGCTCTCTGGTACTAAGTAGGTTCCATGATCGATCCTCAACCATGAAAGACTAGATAGTTCCCTTTCATTTCAGCTCACTAGTCCATTCCAACGTCTGAAAAAAAAGGTTATGCATGAAGCAGCTTCACACACCCTTTAATGCACACTAAAAGCCTTATTTCATTCAAACACAACTGGTATTCCTTAGCCACACTTATGAGACACCACATTCATCATCTGATCTATTTTATCTTACTGCTGGGGAAGAGACAACTATCCATACCTTGCCAAGTCATCCAGTAGGTTACCAGGGGGTGATTTATCCTACTTTCACAAGTGAATGGAGAGCTGGGAAGAAGAAACTCTGTTAATCCTCCACCCAACCCCCGTGGCACTCTTCCCTTTTGATGAAAAGTTCTTGTGTGTATTTACAAGCACTGGAGGAGGTGAAGCATTACTCTACTATAGCACTTGCCACTCGTGATTTTTTGAACTTGCAAAACGTGATTAAGTGTCCAGTTTATTATGGGTTGCATCTCAGCAGGTGGGCAATTCTTTCAACAAAAATCCTCAACTGGAAATCTAGAGTCTGATACGAAGATCCACCAATGATGGAAAATTACTTTTTACTGCTAGAGTTTAAGACCAATAAAGCTATTTTACTGTGTGGACCACCCTAAAGATTATCTTCTAAGTCACACGACAGCAAACAGATGATCCAGAAATCTTGGTGTGCTTCTTCTTGCCTTGGACTTCCAAAGGAGAATCTTGCATTCCAGATGAGAATTGTAAATGTGTTTCACAATTACCATAAAACATGCTGGACTCAAAACTTACCTATCATCAGTATCACCACAACTGGCCTAAATCAAACATTTTGTCCACATCAAAAGATGAGCTACTTACCAGGGATGTGTTTTCATAAGTATGTTTTTTTTACTTATATATTTCCTGCACCCACACAATTTCTCAATACTTTGCATCATATCACTTCATTTAAGGAAGTTACAAAGTTAAAGTTTCACATGAAGTGGGTGACATTCTACATTTTAGAAGGAAACTGCTTAATGTATTGGTAACACTTAAGACAAACATTAGTTTTAGTCTGAGGACTAGTATACCAAATGGGAAAAAAAGACTTTTGGTTTGTTGGGGTTATCCCCGGGGGGAGGAAGAGAGAGAGAAGAGAGAAGGAATTTGGTTTTTCAAGTATAAACATACTCTAGTAATGCTTGTTTGACTAGTAATGTTTGACCTGAGATTTACATAGCACTAGAGACTGCACAAAAATATTTAGACAGACCATTCCAAAATCCAATACCCTCGGCATCTTTCAGTAGGAAAGTAAATCCTGGAAATCATGGCCACACCTGAATGCCTGGTTACTGACTAAGCTCTTAAAGACACACAGCTTTCCATGGTCAGTGAAATACATATTCAGCAAAGCATTTGGAGAAACCCTTATAGAGAAAACTGTTGCTGGTGCTGCCATTTGAGCTACCTCCTCTGGTTTACCAGACTGTTGCCAACAGAGCAAATAAATGACATGTTAAACAATGTTTAAGAATTACAGCAGCTAGAAATGTTCCAAATTTCATGTTCTGTTTTGAATACCCACTAGAATGCAGGAATGAAAGCACAAAGATTAACTTCTACCCACTGAATGAAAGGATCAAAGTAAATGATTCACGTTATCCTGGGGATCACCTCTTCCAAACAGTGTAGAATGACAAGCCATCACTTCAAAACCAGTCACATACCAGGTGCAAGTTCTTTACTCTCTAAAGAACACTACATTATTGATTACACATAACCAAGCTGCTCCTGAAGGAAGAACGGAATCAATGCATATGGAGGAGAGCACATCTTCGAACTAATTCTCCTGGGACACATGCAATGGGGAAATAAGTTTCCAATCCAAAAATAAAAAGCACAATTGAAAAAAGTTAAACTGCAATAATTTAAAAGCCACAGGATAATACTCATATGAACTATATATATATTTATAATGTGCAGTATAAAAATGTAAGTGAATGTGAATCTGGATGCAAGTTTCATGTCTTCCCCATGCAAGCTGACCAGGGCTTCTAGGTTTTAGACAAATAAGACCTGGGGATTTTCCTTTCTTTCGCTGAACAAAAGGTAACTCTCAGTTACAGATCAAAAATAGATCACACCACTAGCTGTCAACATAGCTCAGTGGTTTGAGCATTGGCCTGCTAAACCCAGGGTTGTGAGTTCAATCCTTGAGGGGGCCATTTAGGGATCTGGGGGGGGAAAAAAAAAGTCTGTCAGGGGACAGTACTCGATCCTGCTAGTGTAGGCAGGGGACTGGACTCGATGACCTTCAAGGTCTTTCCAGTTCTAGGAGATTGGTATATCTCCATTTATATTTATATTTATTTTATACCTTCAAGCAGAAATTAAAGTCCTACTCCACAGTCCTAGGCTTTGAAGTAGTAAATTTCCTATTTGGATTTCTTAGCGGTTTTGTAGGGTTTTTTACTGCTTTGTTTACTGGCATCAGTTTACTCTGTATGTCTTGGATATAGCAAGAGCCTGACTCAAAAAAACATATCTATTTTAACGTGGTTAAACTCAGATTCTTGGGTATTGTGCTGTTCCAAAGAATCCATCCCTCATGACAGAACTGTGCTCCAGAACTTAAATTTTCACTTCCAAAAAAATGTAATGAAGAAAACCTTCAAATGTCAGTGTAAGTAAGGCAATGCAGTGATGTCTTCAATAAGTGTACAGCAGTAACTGAAAAAAAGTGAACTACCCGTTTCATTTCAATGAGTTAAGAAAAAAAACCACAGAATATGGTGACAGCATAAAATATGTATTTAATATAAAAACACAGAGGCTAGCTATTGTACTAAAGTACTATTGATTTTCATATTTTAACTAAAAAGTCTGCAATTTTTAATTTAAATGAAGCTGACAAAATGTTCAAACTGCAACAGAATTTAGGCCCAATTTGCTGCTGAGTGCATGGGGCCTTCTTGGGTTATACTCTTAAAAGTAGTTGCACTGTAATCAAAGAAGAGGGTGAGAGTTTAAAACTCTAAAGGGGGTTAACTCCAGGTGTTATTTTAAAACAGTTTAGTTAAATTAGTGCAAAAAGATGAATAGACACTTCAGTGAAATCTGCACTACAATCTTTAGCCAGCAAAGCTGTCAGAGGTGTGACGAGGTGCAATGTGACCAACACTGCTGATGTACATACAACTATACTAGCAAAACGCACTTTTGCCAGCACAGCTTATTTCACTGATGGCAGGGCAACGCTAGAACAAGCTATTCTGGCAAAAGCAAATTTGCCTGCAGAAGTTCCATCCACACCATGAACATTTTGCCAATACACTAGTATAGATAAATTGGCCAAGTGCTCCTCCCATGGACCTGGCCTTATTGTGATTTAACTTAAGGCAATTAGGAATCAATTTAAGATTAATCAAAATAAACTACACTTTGCTCTTACTTCAATTTGTCTATACATGGATTTGCATGGGTATAACTAAATTGGGTTAAAAACAGATTTAAGTTAACCTAGTGTAATTTCGGCACAACCAACAGCTTGTATATTATGGCCTTTCAGCCTAGTTTTGAGAGGTGATACCAGTCAGCTCTGTTCTTGGGGAACAAGGACGCAGAATCTAGCCTGTCTGACTCATGAAACACCCTCCTCCACTCCCAACCAGTCTCTGCTTGAAGCAAAAATCAATCACCGCTCTCTGCAAGTCTTTTCTCTGAAGGGTGTTGGGAGACACACTTAGACCTCTCCTGACAACAGTGACAAAATTAAGACTTCGTCATTAGCATGCAGAATGGAAAACAGAGAATCGCACTGAACTCTGGGACCAGAAAAGCAGGAAAGCACTGCATCATGGCGGATCTCTGCTCCAGATGTTAATGAACCTATGCCTGCACACACCCAGCTCTGCAGTTATCAGACCAATTCTAGTAGTGAATCCTTGATTGATAACCAAAATACTGAAGCAGCCTAACTGCACTGAGAGTTCCTGGTAAGAACCACCACCCATAGCCAAGAGTGATCAGCTCTATTGCCTAGCCTAAAGAAAACCCTTAAATTCTCAGTTTACCCATAAACAAAATCTAGTGTTCTCCCTTGAACGGTGGTTGTTTCTCTACAAAAACTCCTGCCTATGCCCAATTAAGTGTTCTGATGCCTGGACCCCGACTCTTCATCAGTTCCACTGGGACTCCATCTCCTGACTGATCCTGCTCAGGGCTTTGCCTCTCTCCAGCACTCAGGACCCTGAGCTACCACCATCACCTGGGAACCCCGACCAGTTCAAGCCTCATGGAGTGGGCGAGATACCGTGCTCTCTCTCTCGATTTTCTTTACTACTTCAGGTATTAACCTTTAAAAATGTAACTGTTATGTTTGTTTAGTCCTCCTTGCATAGTTATCACTATTATTCAATAAATATTTTTTGTGGTTAAGCTAGTTGCTTCTCTCTCTCTCTTTTGTGTTTTACTTTTACATTTACTCTGCAGTAACACTTTTTATCTAAGCTAAAGATCCCTGTAGCACCCAAAAATACTGTGGGGTTTGCTCATCAAGTGGGTTACTACCAGTACAATTGTAATGTGAAAGTGGGGACAGGGCCGTCCTGAACCTGTGGCACATAAGGGTGGCAGCTAAAAGTGTTGGGTGGCAGCTTGAAAGTACTGCTTGACCCAGCCCATTGAGAACAGGGACATATAAGGAGGTCAGCTTGTGAATGCTGATTGACCCAGTCCACTCAGACTTGCTCTGTTAGCCTGTGTCTGTTCATCTGATTCTGGGACTGGGAGAACCCTGTTCTAGGAAACCTAGGTCCTGCAGGATAGCTCCATTGGAGGGGCCTTGCAGAATGGAGAAGTAGAGCACCATGTGAACACACAAGTGAGACAATGAGTACATACATAGAATTACAGAAACCCCTTCCCCTCAGAAGAGTAACCCTAATAAATGAGTATACCCCAAAGTAACGGGTACATCTGGTAACAGAGGGGGGGAAACCTCAGAGGAGAAGCTCAGACTTCAGATGTCACCAGTTATACACAAGCTCTGAAGTCTAAGGGTGTGCAGTGTCCAAAAGACCACCTTTGAGGAAGACAGAAAAGGTATTTTTTTACATGCATCAGATGAACTTAATGTATACAGTAGCATTTGAGGGCTATTAGAAAACAATAAAAGAAAACCTTTGAAAGTCACCTTAAACTATAAAACTAAAATCTAAAAAAAAAAAAAAATGCTAACTTGGGACTTTGTCTACTAATAATCCCAAAGACAAACTATCTAAAAAACTATTTCCAAAAGTTTAGCTTTTGCTACCGGGGCACTGAAGGGAAGAGGGAAGGCATGTTAAAAAAAAAAAGAAAAATCTTCAAAGACATTTACTGAATCAAATCAGCAATTTCAGAATTCTCTCTCATACTACAAAGATATCTTGCACAGCTTCAAGGCTAGAGAGTTCAAAAAGTCCATTATATCTGAAAAACTGACCACAGGGGCTAAACATCTTACACGTGACCTTGGTGGACCATGTTTTTTCTGGCTGGCTCAGAACAAGCTGGCCTTTCATCAAGCAAGATGTTTCAACACTCCTCCAGATTTGTTAGCATTTCAGAAATAAGGTCACTACAAAATCTACACATTAGACAAACAGCTATTTGCTATTGATACCAAATTAAATTAAGAAATTAGCTAGATCTTTTAACAGTTTGAAATGTTTACTCCAGTTGTTGCAACAATCTGAAGTCATTGCAGTTGCTACTTGTTCAATAAAAGCTACCTCCTACAGAAACCATAGAGTTTCATTCTCTTTTCCTGGGAATGTGGGAGTATGATGTGACTGTCAGTTACAGGGCTGACTGCACTGCTGATCCCTCCCTGGTTTCTATTACTACACCCCACCAAGTGACAGGCCTCAAGTCTTTACCTTTCCCAGGATGAAACTGCAGTTCTCTCACACTCCTTGGCTATATTACCTTCTCTGTCAACCATGCTTACCCAACAGGTCCAACTGCATTCAGTACTTGCAGCTCTTTCCTTTGAGAGTCTGTGACCAGCGGTGAATAGTGACCAGGCAATTTTCTTAAATCAACATAATCAATTTAATCTTAACAGTTGGAACAAAGCATAACATCAGAGAGGATTTCAAAAGAGTCTACACTCATATCTATCTTGACTAAAGAGAGAAAAGGTGGATGAGGGTAGTATTTTTATTGGACCATTTTCTGTTTGTGAAAAAGACAGGCTTTTGAGCTACACAGAGCACTTCTTCAGGTCTGGGAAAGGTACTGAGTGTGTCACAACTAAATACAAGCTGGAACAGATTGTTTAGCATAAGCATGTAAGTAATCATATTCCAAGTGAAGTGTCCTGTTAACATTTCAGCAGTCAGAGGACCCCACAAAAAAGGGGTGGGGGGGTTTAGTGGGTTACAGATTGTAATAAGCCACAAACTATGATTTGTAACGTCTACCAGTTATTACTTTAAGCTCTGAGGCTCATCTCTCCAAGGTGTTGTGCAGGTTTCCTTTGAAGGCGAAAACAAAGATCAGATATGGATGATCATTTTGTGAAAAGTGTTTGCCAATGGGTGATTAGATGTTTTAGTCTTATTGTAGCAGGGTGCTGGTGCAAAAGTCACCTAATTAGCCCCTGCTCAGCCAGCCCCAATCAGGGGAAATGGATTGGGGCTGGGAAAGCCTGCTGCCTGGCCTAAGGATTGGCTGCACTTGCTGCACTGAGGACTATAAAGGTTGGGAGGAGACCAGAAGACAGGGGGGAATGGTCAGGGGAAGTTTGTCTGCTGACCGGGGCCTGACTGTGGCCAGAAGGAGCCAGTTTGGCTGGTAAGCCTGTAAATAGCTGGACACTGGTGGTGGGACAACTCTGTAAATAATAGACACGGGTGCTGCACAACTAAAGCCTCCTGGAGCTTTATTGGGCCAGGGAGAAGCCTGGAGGAGGGGAGGAAGCAGGAAGACCCTGTTACACTTATTTTTGAGAGTTCATTCGAGAGTGTGGTGATTGTCTGGTTTCACCCACATAGTTATTGGGGCATTTATGCACTGGATGAGATACCACATGTTGTGATGAACATGTGTAGTAGATCCCATGAATCTTGAAAGGAGTTGTGGGGGGCACTAATCATCATAGCTGTGGGGGTATGTCTGCAGGTTTTGCATTTGTTACAGCAGGATCTGGTGGGTTCTGATCTTTTGGGAACTTGCTTCTGATGAGCGTGGCATGGTTGAGGGATTGTTTGAAGGCCAAAAAAGGGATTAAAGAAAGATTTCTTTCAGTATGTGGACCCCATCAAGTCTGGATTGTAACTGTTTTAGGATACCCCATATTGGTGCAGGAGACAACTAGAAGTGGTATGGTCAGAGTATTTCCCCCCATCCACTTGCCCCTCAGACTGAAGCAGGCCCAGTAGAGGTATTTAAGTGCCCTGTTCCATAATGCAATCTACTTCTCTGGTGGAGTGTCCTTGTCTGGTGAAGGTGGTTTTAAATATGTTAAGGCAAGGGTTCTTAAATCTTGCAACCCTTTTTTCAGAATTACCTTAGTCTTGCAACCCAGGTATGTCCGCAGAAACGCTGCCGAATCCTACTCTCCCAGGTTCAGCAGCATTTCGGCGGACACACCATGAGCGTCCCTGTGTCCACAGAAATGCTGCTGAAGCCAGAAAAGAACACTCCGGCACCTTTTCGGTGGACACAGTCACATGTCCGGAAGCATTTGCGGTTTCTTGGCAGTGTTGGAGGCTCGCAACCCCCCAGGAATTGACCCACGACCCCCCCGGGGGGTTGTGACCCCCAGTTCGAGAACCGCTGTGTTAAGTCATACATTCCAGACTTTCTCCTCAGAGTATATTCTGTGGTATCAGTGCTTGGCTGCATATATTTGTTATATTTGGGGTGGGCACTGGATCTCTGACAGTAAATTTGGTGATTTATGCATTTCTCCCGTATAGTTGTCTGTAAGGTTCCATTGTTGAATTTGATTGTGGCCAGGAAGTTGATGCTGGTACAAAAGTGTTTAGGGACAGTTTGACTGATGAGTGGTGGTTGTTGAAGTTGTGATGGAAATCTGTAACCGAATTTAAGTCATATGTCCAGAGAATAAAAATGTCAGTAATGTACCTAACGTATATAATTGGCTTCATGGTGCATTTGTCCAGAAATTCTTCCTCCATGGGGCCCATAAAGAGGGCAGCATATTGGGGAGCCATTCTAGTGTCCATGGCTTCTCCCATAATTTGGGCAAAGTGTTAATGTATGTAAAAATTATTTATTGTTTAAACTCAAATATATTGTTTGTTTTTGTATGTTTATTGAATGTAAAATAGTTACGATTGAGGATAAAAAGGATGCGTTTGATGAGATGTTTGGGGTTTATATCTGAGGGTAGTTCAGGTGTAAGCAGAACTTTTTTCGGCCCGAGAGCCACATCTGGGCATAGAACTTGTATGGCGGGCCACGAATGCTCACAAAATTATTGGCAGGGGTGCGGGATGGGATGAGAGCTCTGGCTGGGGGTGCAGGCTCTAGGGTGGGGCCAGAAATGAGGCATTCAAAGGATGCAGGAAACTGAGTCAGGGGGTTGGGTTGCAAGGGGGGGTGCGAGTTCTGGCTGGAGGTGTGGGCTTTGGGGTGGGGCTGGGGATGAGGGATTGGAAGTGCAGGAGGCTCGGATTGAGGGGTTCAGCAGATGGAAGGGGGATAAGGGCTGGGAAGGGGCATGGGAGGTGGTCAGGGATGCAGGCTCCGAGCTGCACTCACCTCAAGCAGCTCCCTGAAGCAGCGGCAGGTCCCCCCCATAACCCCTGGCTCTGGGCGGTGCCCTGTCTGCAGGTGCCACCCTGTCCGCAGGCACCGCACCACAGCTACCATTGGCCAGGAATCACGGCCAATGTGAACTGCTGGGGCAGCGTGTGGACCCCCTGGCTGCCCCTATGCATAGGAGCTGGAGGGGGGGCATGCTGCTGCTCCTGGGAACTGCGCGGAGTGGGGTAAGCCGCAGACCCTGCTCCCCAGCTGGAGCCTGAGGGCCGGGTTACAACGTCTGGTGGGCCCGATGAGACCCCCAGGCCAGAGTTTGCCCACCTCTGGTGTAGTCCATTGTCCTGTAGATATTCGACGCAGACAGCAATGCCATCATCATCTCTTAACTGAAAGCTTACCATCTCCTGGAGAGAAGCCTATGAAGTTCCTCACACACCCAATTACTCTAACTTCTGCAGTCTGTGTCAGTCTGTTTCTCTTAATTGTCTTTCCCAGCTTTAGGGAGTATGTCCTCTTAAATCTAGTCGGGGCCTCAGCAGGGCATCATAGGTAGAACATCAAAGCAAATGGCTCTTGCATTGTCCCTTAGGCTTTGGTGACTGGCTGACTAGGTCAAGCTATTGCACTTTTTCCTGCTTGTTTTTCCAACAGCCTGCTATTAAACTAACCTAACATTCACACAAGAAACATTTCAATTTCTAACCCAACACAAGCCACACAGTAAACATCTCAATAACCAGGTCAGCATACTGTATTCATTACAGGGTGGATTTGATTTAAATCACTAGTCAGAAAGACTACATTTAATTACTGTTTTCTACATAAAAGCACATTCTTGTTGGTTGTTATAACCTTAATACATATTCTTCACAACTCAGACATATGTTGATTTCATTTTTAGAAGGTACACACTATACATTTGTAAACAATGATTTATTTTGAAAACCTTTCAGATTAGTTTTACAGCTATATCAGAAAATGAATGATTGGTTATTTCATTTACCAAATGCAACTGAAACAGATATCTCCAATTCAACAGGTTCATCATTAAGATCTGGAGGATTTTCTTGCCATGCTGTATTAGTGGGAGATCATCAGACAGACACTTAAATTGTTTTATTGAACTAAAACAATGTTAAGTATTCTGGATTTTTTTCCAATAGCAAACATATATTATAACAAAACAAGCATTTGTCCCTCGCTTCTCACATTTATCTCCAGACTACTTCTCCTTGTCCAGATCTACTCCACTTCCAACTATCTTCTATTCATTGAACTTTCTGAAACTTTGCACTTTTAGAGAGGTAAGGAATTGACTCTGTGTAGTATGTACACAAATTTGCAGAGGGACAGCAGAGTTGAGGTCTCTTATTTCTCACCTCTATATATTTATTTAAAATATTTTTAAAACTAAGCATCTCTGATGGTATCTTCTAGACTAGCACCCAGTCCCATTAGGTAGATAGAAGGATTAACAATCTACATAGCAGCCCTGGAACCCCATAAAATTGGGTCCCTGATCCATGAACTACTGGAACTCATTTACAAAACTTCTTAAACATTACATGAATATATTGTCTCATACTACAGAATTAGAATTTATAATCCCTATTCCATTATGAGATCTCTTTTATAATGTATCTTAATTAAAGCTATCTTTAGATAAAATACTTTGAGGGGAAAAAATCAAAAAAATCTTATTTAAATTTAAAAAATCTTTTAATCATTGATTTTTATCCACCCTGATTCATTAATTGTTAGTCACAGGGACTATACAGATGTCCCTTATATAGTTAAAAGGATAGTGCTATCAAAGTATGGCTAAACAACAAATCATGTTGTAACAGTCCCCTTCACTAACTCTCTTCCTCCAACAGTAAATATGACCGGGTCATTAATATAGTTGTACTCCAGGAGTATTAGACTGGTTCTCTGTAAATGTAGCTCTTGCCTTAAATGGCTTTCCATGGGTAAAATATTTTCCGCTTCAGCCCCGCAGCTCCCAGCTGCTGTGGGTGGACTTCAAACCTGCCCAGTTGCCAGGGCGGACCTTATAGTACCCAGCCATGGGAGCGCAGGGGGAACCCCTGTGTTCTCAGACACCCAGGGCAGCTGGTCAAACCTGGAGTCACAGCAGCCCATTTTATCAGGAATATTTTTAGTAAAAGTCGGGGCAGGTCACTGCTTCTGTGAATTTTTGTTTATTGCTCTGGACCTATGACTTCTACTAAAAATATCCATGACAAAATCTTACCCTTAATGATATCCCTGCCCCAAGTTGGCAATCTAGGCCAAGGCAAGATATAAAAAACGCTGTAGATAAATAAGGGGCAAGAAGGATGAAGACTAATCTCAGATGCCTTTATTGTCCTAATCTACGAAAAGAAAAGAAAACAAAACATGGGATTTTACTTTTTTGTATGAGTTCCAAAAAGCAGGGATTTTTGTTTTTGTTTGGGGAGCGGCTTTTATTTTTTAACACTAGCAATGTCTTATTTCCCTGGTTTTGCTAGAGAATTCCTTGGAGAACAAGAATGGGAGACCTCTTGACTTAACTGCAAGGATGGGAGTGGTGAACAAAATGGAGTAATTCTTCTAAGTATTTGTGAAGGCTAGGAGTTTAATAGCTGTTTAATATCTGTTTAACAGCTAAAGATGTAAATGTCAGACAAAATTCTCTCCTTTTCATATGCTAAAAATTGTAGCGAATATAAAAATCAAGATTAAGAAACCCTTCAAATCTTTAAAATTATAAACCAAAGAAGGATAATTCTGGCTTTTATAGGGCACCTTTTTCTTTAAGCACCTTTGCCATTTTCTTTCACCCCCTTTTTTCCCTTCATATATTCACTGTTTTCAAATTTAATAAGAAATCCCAGACATCTCAAAAGAAAATTCCTGTCAGTGCTATGCTTCCTCCAATGGCCATCCTAAGTCACCACTCATGTGAAAATCGTTTTTGAGGCTTGTTTGAGAAATGCAGGTTCAATAATATACTGACAGCTGGTACCAATTAATAGGAAGAAATTACTATAAATCATACTCCACAAATAAAAGGCTTCACACATAAGAGTTGTATGTTGCTATAAGTTCCTTTTTTGGCACTTTTCAGTAAGTGACCCTAGAATGCATAGTCTATCGGCAAGAAATTAAGACTGCTCTAAAACTAGTTTGTCATTAATTTTCTGATAAGATCAATCAACATAAACCAGCTCGAGATAGGGAATGTGACATTAATAATTTTCTCAGCACGGGCAATACACACGAGTACTAAAATCTGTTTCACTGAGACTAGCAGATAAACAGGTTAGAACAGGGTCTGTATTTACCAACTGATAGTTGAAAAGTTAGTTTCTTCAACTTTAGCTCCAACTTCAGTTGTTCTAGACAACCACCTGCCTGCACTTGGAAGGCCTTGATAAGAATATGAGTGCCAATTTCTTGCATGTAGAATAGTGGAGCTCAGTACACTATATAATGTCATTTCACTGGCACCAATTACTCTCCTGGCACATCAATTAAAATTCATCAACTGCTCCCTCCGTCCACCCCAATGACATTCTGAGCTCACAGTCGTGTCTGGCATGGAGGAACAAAAGCTAGACAAATATGGTTTCTGGGACCAAACATGAAAACTATGTCAATTTTAACAGTTTTAATTGGGGGGGGGGGAGAAGTTGGTCCCCAGTCTTACAATATAAAAGATATTTTGGTCTCAAAGGAGCATTCCTAGTTCTGCAGAACTCTGACTACAGTCCCCTACAAAAGCAAGAACACATTTTCTCTTTACCCCACCCTAGAGATTATTTATTCTCCTCAGGAAAATATTGTTGACCAAAACTCTGTTTACAATTAAGTTCTTCTGAAAATCTCCACCAGTACTAGACATATTATGAGCACTAGGGTAGACGGGCCACCAGTCTGCTGTCCAGGATTGGATAACAAGGTGGTAAAACTGTTGACAGCCAATCTACACTACCCCTCCTACCATTGCTAGAAATGGTACAGTAATGGTGGGAAATTTTTCAGAAAAACCTCAGTGTAGACACACCCAAAGGTGTCCCAGACCACCCTAAACCATCGCTGAAATATGGTTTGGTCCAATGGACAAAGGGATCTAGCATGCTATTTATTAACAGTGTAAGTTCAACTGCTTCTGCACTATAACCTTTTCAGCCTTGATTGGCAGTGACAAGTGGACCGAGAGAACCTATGGCTGACACCTTAGTTAACCAGTCACTTTTTGTTTATTTGGTTGGTGGGTTTTTTTGTTAACATCGGGCCTATGACTAAGGATAAGATTTTGTCATGAAAGTTATGGAAGTAATGGATTCCATGACTTTCAAAGACGTCCATGACATTTTCTGCTTCAGCCATGTCCTGGGGCAGCAGAGCTTAAGATCCAAGCCGCCACCAGGGGCCACGTGGGCCCCAGGACTGTTAATATAAATGGAGATATACCAATCTCCTAGAACTGGAAAGACCTTGAAGGTCATCGAGTCCAGTCCCCTGCCTACACTTGCAGGATCAAGTACTGTCCCCTGACAGATTTTTTGCCCCATTTTTTGCACTGTTTGTGCCCTCCCCCCACCAGGCAGGCATCCTACCTACCCACCCACCCACACACACACCACTCTTTATTTGTAGTCAAAGTTAGGCAGGTCACAGACTTCCGTGAATGTTTGTTTATTGCTCGCAAGCTGTCTCTGACTTTTACTAAAAATAACCAGGACAAAATCTTAACCTTACATAGAAAATCATCTCATGAAACACCAGGGTTTCCTCCAAAACTGATTGAGAGCCACTTTTGTCTGGGTCAAAGTTTAGCTTCCACAGCTCCCCAAATGTATAATTTATACTTGCTTTCTAATCTGTTTTCAATCAGTTTGCAATTCTTCCAGATAATAAGCACTGTAACACCACCCCACAGAAACAATCCAGGGTTTTGTTTTCACTGAAAGCTGAACGAACCCAAGGATAATAGCAAGGAAGTATGTAACTGTTTTAAAATAAAGATAACAGGACCAGCACAAACCATCCCAGCCACCTAAAGAATTAACACTAGACAGAACTCTTGTACTATTTGTTATTTTTGGCAAACAAATTATGCCACTAATCTCTTTAAAAAAAATCACTAAGTGTCCCCAGTCACCCTTTAATGTTTTTCTACATACTTAAATATAGAAAAATAATTAACAATAAGACCCCAACACCACACTCACACCCTCATGAGGGATATGAAAAGCTATGCAACTCTGCAGTATTCCCAATTTTGTATGGAATAAACCAAATCTACTCTTTAATTACATCAAGTGTACTTGACGGACATCAATATCAGCAAAAGATTAAGGCAGATGAGACTTAAATCACAGACCATTTTTGGAGTACAGTAAAACCCCAATTTAACGGAGTTCGGATGCAACGGACAAAATTTCCGATGCATCCAAAATCCGTTTTTTTGCGGGCTGGCTGCCGGCTCCCGCCTGCGGGCGGGCTGGCTGGCTGCCGGCTCCCGCCTGCGGGCGGGCTGGCTGGCTGCCGGCTCCCGCCTGCGGGCGGGCTGGCTGGCTGCCGGCTCCCGCCTGCGGGCGGGCTGGCTGGCTGCCGGCTCCCGCCTGCGGGCGGGCTGGCTGGCTGCCGGCTCCCGCCTGCTGCCCGGCTCCCGCCTGCTGCCCGGCTCCCACCCGCGGGCGGGCTCGCTGCCCGGCTCCCACCCGCGGGCGGGCTCGCTGCCCGGTTCCCACCCGCGGGCGGGCTCGCTGCCCGGCTCCCACCCGAGTCCCAGCAGCCGGGACCCGGGTGGGCTGACTCACGGCTCCCAGCTGCCGTGATACAGTAAAACCTCGATATAACGGACTAATTCGGGCGGGCTGCTGTTCCGACAGCTTTTTTTTTTTTTTAATTATTAAATAACGGACTTTCGGCTTTAACGGACACCCCCTCGCCCGAATTAGTCTGTTATATCTAGGTTTTACTGTACTGCAAGTGGTGCATGTAGGAGAAAGTGAACTTGAAGGTTGTCAATGAGGACAGGCAAGCCCAGGCATGGAAATTTAAAAGCTATTAATATTTTCTTGAAACATAAATGTAGATTAAAGAGCAGGAAGATTAATTTTCAATTTGAGTAGAAGCAGCAGCAGTTTATCAGTAAAAAAAGTTAAAAGCAAAAGTACCTTAAGTGATACTCTGGTAATTGATGATATTCTGAGAGAATTAAATAAGAGTTTCAAGTAAAAACTAAACACTTTCCTTGTAGGGATGTGGAAACAAGTTTCTCATGCAAACAGTAGGAAGCCAACTTTGATAGGATGAGTCTGAGGTATCACTACTTTAAAAAAACAAAAACACAAGTCAGACAGAATTAAGTGCTATAAAATTTTCAGCAAAAACAATCAATCATCCTTTTGGCACCTTAGATCAGGGATTGGCAACCTTGGTATGCGGCACCACAGGGCAAGCACCTTTAGCGGGCCCCGCTGGTTTGTTTACTTGCCGGTTCGCCGTCCTGGTCCAATGGGGGCTGCGGGAAGCGGCGGCCAGTATTTATGATCTAAGAGTGCATCCTTCTCTTTGCCAAACTGAGAAATCTGTAGTGCTTCACTCTGATGGAATACTTTATGGATGTTGGGAAATAGGCAAACTGTTTATTTAAAGTCTAGTACATAAAATCTCTAACTGCCAATTGAAAACACATCTAACAGTATTTCCAGTCTACACTGTGAAGGTTTAAAGACTTGGGAATCAAGTAGACCTGGAATCATTAAAAATTAAATGATACTTGGTTTAAAAGATACAGAACTGGCCAGAATTCTGAGGGTACCTTCACCCTGAGGAAAGGTTCAATTTGTTGCACACTAAATAGTTTTTCTCCATTTCCGGAATACCGAAATAAAGAATGGACCCATTTAAACTCCATTATCCAGTAAATTCCTTTCAATCCTGACAAAGACGACAGGGCAGGAAATTGTTCTCTTCTGAGGCTAGCAGCTATTACCAATAATTCTTAGGCAACCAGAACTACATCTGATCTGGGATTAATGTTCTATTGCACCCACTATTCTGAACCACCAGAGTACTAGTGGGTTTAGTGAAATATGGATGGATTACAATATGAATCACATACAGTAAGCTTTTAGAAGCTGCCAGGGTGAATAAAAATCAATGCTTTAAAAAAGTTTATTTAAATCAGATTTTTGATTAAATGCTTTTGAGGAAAAAAACGTATCTAAAGATACATTAAAACACAAAGATATTTCATCATGGAATAAGAATTTTAAATTCTAATTAGATAGCATGAGACAATATATTCATGTAATCTTTAAGAAAAGTTTTGTAAATGAGTTCCAGTAGTTTATGGATTAGGAACCCAATGTTATGGGCTTCTATATAGATTACTTAATCAATCTTGCTACCTACCCAATGGGACTCAGTCTGAAGATACTATCCGAGATGCTTAGCTTTGCAGTTCTCAAACTGTGGATTTGTGTCTCCAGAGAACATGCTTTTTAACAGCAAAAACGTTTTAAAATAAACATAAAAAGAGGTGAGAAATAACAGATCTCAACTCTATTGTCCCTCTGCAAATTTGTGTACACACAGAGTCCGTCCCTTACCTCGCTCTAAAAGTGCAAAGTTTCAAAAAGTTCAATGAATAGAACATTGTTGGGGGTGGAATAGATCTAGACAAGGAGAAGACGTCTGGAGATATGTGAGAAGGGAGGAACAGGCAGTAGAAACAGAAGTGAAACTGAGCAGCATATTCCAGAAGTCCAGAGGTCTTTTAGTGTAGTCCTCATTGATTTGAGACATACCATTCTCCCACTAGAAGGGAAAACCTATCATGGCAGCAGGCCATAAAAGAGACCCAGTTTAGGGCTCATCTATCTCTGAGATTTGATTAATATGTATTAAGGTTATAACAACCAACAAGAATGCACTTTTATGTAGAAATCCATGATTAAATTGAGTCTTCCTGACTAATGATTTAAATCAAATCCACACTGGAAGCTGCTCTGCTTATTAACAGCAAATTCACAAATATTTTGAGCATTACAGATCCCCCATTAAATTTAAAAACATGTATTTAAAAAGTACATGCCCCCACCACCATGCAGGACTGGAAGTAATATCTATGTCCCAGAAAGCTACCAAATCAGATTAATTTGACAACTCAACCAGCCTTAACACAGACTGCAAATTGGTTTGTTCTGTTCATTATTTCCCTATCATTATGCTCTCCTTTTACACAATGACCACAGGAACCATCTATATTTGAGACACGCTCAAATTTACTGTCAGATTCTACAGAAGCCTAGTGTGTAATATTTCTGTATGCAGGGAACAATTCAAGAGTTGCTAGAAGTTCAAAAAAGGAAACAACTTTCAAGGCTGATTTCACCTAGATTAGAATTTATGGGCTGTTTAAAGGTCAAAATCCTTCTTCCATTCAAGGTGCACAGTGTAACATTACATAACAAAACAGGATCACCTCATTCACATGTGTCACATCTTGTGTTAATTTGGGATGATAACCCTGAACACCTGCATTGGCTCAGGTCAGGTGACTCCTTCCTTCCTTTATTGCAGATTTCATATTCATAGCATTGAATCAGTTGATATTTATTCTAATGTGTGGTATATTCTATATCGAAATTACAAACACATGAAGCAGTGACTCGTTTAAGAAACAATATAGTTTAGTAAAACATTTTCAAATTAAATATTCAGCAACAGAGCTCTAGGTGAGCCCGAACTCCATTCCAGTATTTTTCTGGTGGCCACATCAGTTTCTTTAGGATTTAAAGCCATTAAAAACAACTAAGTTTTCTCTAAAATCTTCCAAATATGAATCACTGCAGCTTCCTGAGTCTCAACAGAAACACAATTCTCGGAGGACTGTGAACCAGCGCCTCATGCTAACTCTGAAGCCTGTTAACAATATTGCCCTTTACAATTCTAACCATTTCAGATCTGATTCATTTTAGAAGAAACATCTTGTTTCTCTAACTTATTTTTAGCCACACTGGAGAAGGAAAAGACCTACTGGACCAGATTTTCAGATAACCTGCACACCTACTTTATGTGCAAACTATTTTAGCTGTTTAAGATTAGCAGCTGTGTTAGTCTGTATCCATAAATAAAATGAGTAAGTCTTTGTAGCACCTTAAAGACTAAGCAGTTTATTTATCCGATGAAGTGGGCTATAGCCCATGAAAGTTTATGCTGAAATAAACTGGTTAGTCTCTAAGGTGCTACAAAGTCTTCCTCGTTTTATCTTATATGTGCATGTCAGTGGTCTGCTAATGCACTGGGCAGATAGGTGGCTATCTATCCCCATCTATCTATCCACATCTATCTATCCCCATCCATGTACACATTTCCACTACCATTCGGGGGGTGGGGGGGCAGGAGAGGGACGCGTTATATGATTCGAACACAGAGACGACATTTTTAATAAGCCCTTCCATAAACAGAAGTGGCTCCAGCTGAACTAGATTGTACATAGGGAAGAAGAATCAGAAAATCCCTTCATAGAAATGGCTGTTACGTATTCATCTATACACTATCCTTATTCATTTCTTTGGAACAGATGGAGACAAATCATGGAGGATTAAAGTAGGAAAGCATTTTTAAAACAAAAAACCCCAAAATTATGCACCTGAAAACTCTGGGAATCACACAGAAGCAAGATCATGAGTTTATTCAAGCTGTATGAAGCTGAGTATTGACGAATAGTCTGGGGGAGGCTTTAAAAGTCATAAGGAGTACTCGATACACCCTCTCTCCAACTCACAATCACAGTAACCACAGGGTGGAGGGTTTAGTCTTTCAGCCCCTTCTGTTATTACTCATTTTCTGTCATATTCAGTCCCTGAGTAAGACATGGTCAGGCTCTGAAGCCCAGAAGATAGGTTTTGCTGTTTTAGAGATATACTGGGAAATTTCTCCACTAACTACGCTGAATTGAGAAAAATGTGCTATTCTCAACCAGTAATTAAAAATCCTGAGTACTAAAAAGAGAAGAATCACATTTCATTTCATTTTTTCAGGTACCTTTCCACCATTGCTATTGCCTTCCAGGAAAAAATCTTAGGACTCTACTCAGTTTCTTCCCTGTTTTGAGATCACTCTGTAAGCCTCCCAACCGGAATACTACACAGATGAATCCTTCCCAGAGCATTCAATAATCCTCCCAGGTACTTTAAGTAACATCTTGTTCTGAAAATACCACAGTCCCTTGGGAACCCTGAGATTATGTGCTGATGCCTTTATAGACAGTTTATATTTCTGCTCATCTGTCTAGCTCAGAAACGAACTGCTACTAACAATTATTTCAAAGAAAGCAAACTGCAGTTTAACCTTCCCAGAAATAACTTAATTCCCCTATGGAATGGATTTACAGTTTCAAAATATACCTCATAGGCAACAGCATTAACATCAGAACTATGGGAATGTGAAATTGAGGAATGGAAGAACAGATAAAGCAAGGTCCCCATAAACCAAAGAAGACATTTATAAAAGAAAATTATGGTAAAATTCTGTATCAATGGTACCTAACTCCCCTTAAAATTTGATAATTATGGTGCAAGGATGGGCAAGTGCTGAAGAGAACATAATGAAAGAATGTTTCCATATATGGTGAATGTGACCAAATTTAAGACAGTTTGGAAAGCCACTGGAGATTCCATAAAGGAGATAAGTGTCAGCCGTCAGATAACAAAAATATGAAAGGTTATTTTTTCACGAAAAGGAAGTTTTAAGAAAGCCACAAAGAATTCACCACTCATTTCCTAGTTGCTGCTAGACTTACCACAACAAGGGGATGGAAGATGTGTGACTGCTATGAAAAAGTGGGGGGAACTCTGGTAACTAGAAAATTAACTCCTGAAGTCAAAGTTCTGCACAAGGGAAGGAAAAAAGCTACTTAGAAATCTGGCAGAATGTTTTAGAATTTGCTGGAAGAAGGTCACTGCCCACCATCAAACTTGATAGTTAGAGAACTTATGAATACACTAGGGAAGGGAGAAACTCCTTCAACAGTCAAAATTAAATTCAAAATTAAGATATCAAAATAAGGAAAACAAGGAAAACAGATAGGAAAACAAAGAAGAAAAGTGAAATATTGCACCGTGTCGTAACCTGTTTTTAGTAATTGTCCTAAATGTAAGAAAATCAGATGTCTGGATCAAAACATGAGACTATCCAACTACCACCAACTGGCAAGACAGAAGAGGAAAAGAAACAGTACAAAAGAATCAACCACAATTGTGAACAATACCACAAAATTGAAGAAAGTGACTGGTAGCAAGTCTCATCAATATAGCTTTAGGAACTTCATAGGCCAACTTATGTGCATCTTAAGTTTATCTTTATTTAAAGTTGTAAAACAAGTTCTACAACTTTGTTATACAAGAATGAAATCAAGAAAACCATAGGAATGTAAATTCACACACACAAATTCACATTATGCTCTGAGCATCTCAATATAAAACTGAATCAAATACATTAGTACTTTTTGCATGGAATATTTTGGTTGAACTGTTACTTGTTGAGGATAAGCTTTTTATTGCTCTGCCTGCAGCCTGATAGGTTATAATTTTGCTTTGGTTCCTGAAACAGTAACAACTTTGTTAGTTTATTTTGTGTCCATAATAATAAACAGATGCTGTTTCAGTTTGCATCAATATTCAGGCTTGGCTAGAACACTTTTTAATATATAGAGGCATATAATTATAGATGTACAATTAATGAGCAAAGACTTTCAAACAAACCATCCCAAGATACAATGCACAAACACCATTTTTTGTATATTAAACCTATTGCATGGGGAGTGAAAAATAATAAAGGAGAAGATCTACTGGAAAGAAAACACTTAAGTCACTTCCATACTATTTGCCCCTCACTGCTGAAACACATGGCTTCTTCCAGGCACTGATCAAAGAGTAATTTTATTATCTGAAGTTTACAAGTACCCCATAGGTTGGGCAACAGACTGATGTCAAGTGTGTGTTAAATTATTCGGAAAGTCAACTGCCTGCCTGCCCTGCCTCCTCCCAAGCTAGAACAAAGGGCTCTGGAAAGTCTGTCCCAGTCTTGGAAAACACACACACGCTACATAATTACTTAATCTTAACTACAGCATTACTGCTGCTGCACTAAAATAGCAAGTATTTGGGGCTCAGGAACAAGCAGCAGCTTTCATACATTTATCTCTATTATACAATAGTTTCCTCAGGTCCCCAGAGTGAATATGGAAGCGTGCACCTGTCATTTCCCTGACAAGGCTCCCTGCCTCTTTAGCATAGCCTTCTCCTGGTCCAGGGGAGGGTGGCCTGAGCTACCCTACTCAGGGCTGGACTGAGATGAGCCAAGAGTGGGCTTTCCCCTAGGACACAAGACCAGCAGAGCTCACTACCCATGATCCATAGCTGGGTAGTGCACGTGAAGCAGGTTTTCTTTTCCACGTCTCTTCTTGTTTATCTTATGGGCTAGGATCAAGTAGAGGCTTGCAACAAGACATAGTAAAGAATTAAGCTGTTCATACCTCCCTCCCCCTCCACTCCCTAAAACTGCTGAAAGATTTAGCATAGAACCAGCCAATTTAAAGTCAAACACACAAATAAATATTTTTGATTTCAAGTTAAGAGTTTTAGATAGAAAGATCTCAATCTTCAGCAGGCAGGTCCCATACTATAGTTGCAGAAGCAAAACAGAACTGACTCATTAACAAGAGAGAGATACATATGCACAAGCATCAGACAGGTTTGGGTTCTGCACCAAAAGCTTCAGAAAAGACAGAACACAATCACTTGGGAATGGCACACTGTTCATATGTTGCCCCTTCATTTCTCATGTGACATTACTAAAAGAGTGCAATTCCTGAAGAACAGATGAAAGCTGTTTCATCCCTATAACTACTTCTAAAAAGATGAGGTAAAATAATTTTATTGATAGTGGGACACATTCATGGTGCCTTTTCTGATAAATGTTAATGTCGTCCTTTGGCATTATGGAATATGCTTGAGAAAGTTATATTTGTGCAAATAATCCAGTTAGCTAAATTCACAGTCATGAAAAGGAATTGTCAACACTTAGCTAAATGGACAAAAGGCTTAGCTGTTTCTTCAACTGTCACCTTAATTTAAAACCTGATTGAAAACATCTTCACTCTAGTGGATTTAGTGGCCCACATTCATGCCTTTGTGAAGTGTAATCACAGAGCTTCTAAAATAGGTAGCCACTCTGATTAATCCAGACTAACTTGGCTCATTAACTGGTTAAAGAACTGACAACTTATTTTGCAGGTAAGAAATATCAGATTTCTAGTTTTCCTTATTGTGCTTTTACTTATGCAATTCTTTCCTTCTTCAAAATTCTTCATAGATTCTGCCTAGGAAAAGCCACTGCAGAAATTACACCCATTAATGAAGACTAAGGCCTCTCATGTTGAGGGCGAGTGCTGCTATGATTAAGAAAGTGATGGTTACGAGCTTGCTCAAAAAAAAATAATCTGAGATTTTAAAAACTATGAAACAAAATAATTGGGCTTTTTAGGGGGTAGGAGGGAAGAGGGGTGGAGAAAAAGCCAAAATAGGAAAAGAACACATTAAATAAAAAATAAGTTAAATGTATTTATGCCAACAGGGCCTGATGAAATTCATCCCAGAATACTTAAGGAACTAGCTGAAACAATCTCTGAACTATTAGCAATTATCTTGGAGAACTCAAGGTGGATGGGTGAGGTCCCAGAGGCCTGGAGAAGGGCATCATAATACAGAAAAAGCTGTGTTATCCGGCCCTGTACCAGACAGAAAGCTCTATAAACCGGCATTTCTAATCTTCATAGGAAGTCCGGTTTATAGGCTGGTTGGCGTGGGGTTGACAAGCTCCCTACGTGGCTCCGTGTGGCTCCCCAGAAGCAGCAACATGTACCTGCTGCTCCTAGGCAGAGGAATGGCCACAAGGGGTTCCGAGTACGGGAGGGGGAGCAGGGCTAAGGCACGAGAGAGGGTACGGGGTGCAGCTCTGGGAGGGAGTTTGGGTGCAGAAGGGAGCTCGGGGCAGGAAGTTTGGGCACAGGAGAGGTTTCAGGGTCCCAGATCCGGGAGGCACTCCCCTTGGACGGCTCTCCACGAGCTGCACCATGTCCTAGCTGCTTCTAGGTGGAGGCAGGGCTAGGTGGCTCTGCGCACTGCCCCCACCTACGAACGCTATCGCATTGGCTGTGGTTCATAGGAGCATCAGCTCAGAACATGTACACCCATAACATGTTAAGTTCTCTTTTTAAACAGATCAGAGGATTTTGGAGTTTCCAGAAGCAGGTATTAGTATACAAAGGGTCTCTCCACCATGGCCTATCTTGGACCACCGGACTTCCCCGCTGGGAGAGAAGCTGCAGCCCTGTGCCTGCCAGAACAGGGGATGACGGGGCTGTAGGCTCCGGTGTTCCCTGTCCCCAGCAGGCGAGGGGGCAGTGGCTTCCACAGAGAACTCCAGGGCTGCAGTCTGCAGCCCTGGAGTTCTCTGTCCCCTGCCGGCACGCGGCTGCAGCTTCTCTCCCCTGCAGGACAGCGGGGAGAGAAGCTGCAGCCCCCCCACCTGCTGGGAATGGAACCCCACTACAACACGATTTAGCACGATGGGATTTTTTTGATCCCATCGGTCCAGTTATAGCGGGATTCCACTGTATGCTCCAAAAAGACCTTTGAAATTCCTCAGATATTCCAGAGATTGCATTAATCTTGTCTCTCTGATAAAGAAATTCCATATAATCTCACCATAGAACATAAAGGTTTACAGGTGTAATAAAATGAACTCCAAAAATGTTAACCTCATTCGACAATGTTTAACTGAATTCAATACAGTTTGTCTTAATTCCAAAAGGTTTGTTCAAGATATCACATCTTACTGTCAATCCATTACACATGGATTTTACACATCTCCTTTTCTTTATCATATCTTGTTTCAGACATGAGTAGAGAACAAAATATATAGATACCACAATGATGGCTGTCATAGCAATGGAGAAAGATGCACATATGTGATTATTTTATTGGATCGAACATCAGGTCTTGATACAGGCAAACAAATACCTTGTATTAAGGTCTGATGCAATAGGTGTAGATGGAAAAACACTTCAGTGGTTACTCCTTATTCTTAAAGGTCATATGGTAATACTGGGCAACCTTTCATTCTCCAACAGCCTTAATATGCAGCATACTATAAAATACCACTCAGTTACACCTGCTCCATATGCAGATAAAACTATTAAGAGATGGTGACACATTCTGGGCTACAGTTTTTCATTAAACCCAAAGTTTACCAAAATGAACAGGATGAAAGTGAACTGCACAACCCAACCCAGATAAAACGGGAGTGATTTGTATAATAACAATCAAAGGAAGAAGCAGAATCTGCACTCTTTCCTTTGTCAAAACTGTTTGCAGCTGCAGGGTCATATTTAATGCATCTGTGTACCAGTGAATTCTCACCAACACCAGGGAATTTGGCAGACAATCATAGCATACTAATATTTATAAAAGGGGTACATAGTTCATCATCTACACTTAAAATATTTAGTCCCATTTCTCCATAGTTTTCTTACCTCTCAGCAAGTCCAAAGATTTCTAGAGAGGTAGGCCCACCCAGTGCCCAACTTTCCCCAACTCAGTACTTTTTTTCCTATCAGGAGTTTGTCTCCTTTCTTACCCCTTTCTGAAGCTGTTTCTTAGGAGGATTTGTCCTTCTTGAAGTCCTGGCCAGGAGTCTCTGCTCCACTGAGCCAGAACCACACCTCCCCTGCATCCTGATATCTTGGGTCCCTCGGCCATGCAGTGAGCCCCTCCTGCAGCCACACTATCAGTGCTGGGAATCCCTCCAGCTCTGATCAGTGCTGCCCTAACACTATCCCCACCTTAATTTCCAGCCAAGTTAAAAATAACTGCTAAAAAAAATTCCTAAAAATAAAAACAATTGACAAAATCTTAAGCCATTAATCGTCAAAATTAGAAAGGAAAAAAAAAAAGAATTGTATTCTACTAAGCCTAGCCACATCTGATCACTGCAGTTAAATTGGCTATGCAGGTCTCTCTGTGTTCCTGGGGTTGAACTCTCCAGGACCAGCATCAGGGACATTTTAGAGAAGCCCCTTTCATTCACATTTTTCTCTCTTTGCAGCATGCCAGAGCTTGTCTAATTTAAAGCACAAATCACCATATTCAGTAATACTTTTGGTTTGACTTAGTTTTAGTTTGTCTTTACTCCTGACAAAAATGAGGTGTTTACCTCTGTAAGAAGGCAGCCACAATGGATCTTTGCTACTACCTATAGTAGGCAGATTTTATATACATTAAAGTTGTGGGGGGAGTTGTTTTTAATTTTTACACTAAGCAATTTATATAAACATTTGTGTATTTCTACAATTAAGCCATAACTCTGAATTAATAGCTTCAATTATTTGCCATGATAATGGGATGATGTGCTGAAGTACTTGACTGTAACTCCACCGTAGCGCCAAGCAGAAGACATTAGCTCGAGACACTCTCAACCATGTTTAGTATTTTATTAGCAGAAGGAGCAGGAAAACACAACCACCATTGTATGATTTTATTTTCCCCACTCCCCAAACAATTTTACTCAAATAGGAAAGTTACTTTAAAACACAAGAACATTACAAACTACTACATCAACTATTACAAAACTAGGTGAGTGAAATCTGACACACCCGACACACCCTCTTGATCCCCTGTTCACATCTCTTCTATGAATAAACTGTAACAATGCATTCCAGCTACTAATTACAGCTCCTTAAAGTTATGGGGTAGTGCAAAAACCTACTCCAACACAATTGCTTCAAGTTCTGTACCAACAGCAATAAAACTACTACTTAGTGCAGGAACACCTCCCAAAATAGACTTCCATGCAGATTATGTGATATTGTTTTAAATCAAATCTAAACATTTCTCTAAAATCATTTTATAAAGAAATGCTTTTGTGGAAGCATTTGGCTTTAAAATAAGACAGGCTAATTTCAGACATCATTGCTATGCAAAAATGAGGGAGTTAATTAAAAGGAAATTAATAGGTAAAGTGACTAAAGTGAAATCCCTGCAAGCTGCATGGACACTTTTCAAAGATACCATAATAGAGGCCCAATTTAAATGTATACCCCAAATTAAAAAACAAAGTCAAAGAACTAAAAAAGAGCCACCCTGGCTTAAAAAACCATGTAAAAGAAGCAGTGAGAGATAAAAAAAGCATCTTTTAAAAAGTGGAAGTCAAATCCTAGTGAGGTAACTAGAAAGGAGCATAAACACTGCCAAATTAAGTATAAAAATGTAATAAGAAAAGCCAAAATGGAGTTTAAAGAACAGCTAGCCAAAAACTCAAAGGGTAATAATAAAATGTTTTTTAAATACGTCAGAAGCAGGAAGCCTGCTAAACAACCAGTGGGGCCCCTGGACGATAGAGATACAAAAGGAGCACTTAAAGATGATAAAGTCATTGCGGAGTAACTAAATGAATTCTTTGCTTCAATCTTCACGGTTGAGGACGTTAGGGAGATTCCCAAACTGGAGCCATCTTTTGTAGGTGACAAATCTGAGGAATTGTCACAGATTGAAGTGTCATGAGAGGAACCTTTGGAACTAATTGATAAAGTTAACTGTAACAAGTCACCGGGACCAGACGGCATTCACCCAAGAGTTCTGAAAACTCAAATGTGAAATTGTGGAACTAGTAACTAGGGTTTGTAACCTGTCCTTTAAATCGGCTTCTGTGCCTAATGACTGGAAGATAGCTAATGAAACACCAATATTTAAATAGGACTCCAGAGGTGATCCCGGCAATTACAGACAGGTAAGTCTAACGTCTGTACCAGGCAAATTAGTTAAAACAATTGTAAAGAATAAAATTGTCAAGCACATAGAAGAACATAAATTGTTGGGCAAAAGTCAACATAGTTTCTGTAAAGGGAAATCATGTCTTACTAATCTATTCGAGTTCTTTGAAGGGGTCAACAAACGTGGACAAAGGGGATCCAGTGGACATAGTGTACTTAGATTTCCAGAAAGCCTTTGACAAGGTCCCTCACCAAAGGCTCTTAGGTAAATTAAGTTGCCATGGGATAAGAGGGAAGAGCCTTTCATGGATTGAGAACTGGTTAGAAGACAGGGAACAAAGAGTAGGAATAAATGGTAAATTTGCTGAACGGAGAGGGGTAACTAGTGGTGTTCCCCAAGGGT
Source organism: Sternotherus odoratus (assembly GCA_032164245.1). NCBI lineage: Eukaryota > Metazoa > Chordata > Testudines > Kinosternidae > Sternotherus > Sternotherus odoratus. Next base: position 4,936,726 of record JAVMKO010000015.1, on the reverse strand, counting down.
CAGTCCTAGGACCAATCTTATTCAACTTATTCATAAATGTTTTGGAGAAAGGAGTAAACAGTGAGATGTCAACGTTTGCAGATGATACTAAACTGCTCAAAATAGTTAAGACCCAAGCAGACTGTGAAGAACTTCAAAAAGATCTCACAAAACTAAGTGATTGGGCAACAAAATGGTAAATGAAATTTAATGTGGATAAATGTAAAGTAATGCACATTGGAAAAAATAACCCCAACTACATATACAATATGATGGGGGCTAATTTAGCTACAACTAATCAGGAAAAAGATCTTGGAGTCATCATGGATAGTTCTCTAAAGACGTCCATGCAGTGTGCAGCGGCAGTCAAAAAGCAAACAGGATGTTAGGAATCATTTAAAAAGGGATAGAGAATAAGATGGAGAATGTCTTATTGTCCTTATACAAATCCATGGTGCGCCCACATCTTGAATACTGTGTACAAATGTGGTCTCATCTCAAAAAGGATATATTGCCATTAGAAAAGGTTCAGAGAAGGGCAACTAAAAATGATTGGGGTTTGGAATGGGTCCCATATGAGGAGAGATTAAAGAGGCCAGGACTTTTCACCTTGGAAAAGAGGAGACTAAGGGGGAATATGATAGAGGTATATAAAATTATGAGTGGTAAGGAGAAAGTGAATAAGGAAAAGTTATTTACTTGTTCCCATAATATAAGAACATGGGGCCATCCAATGAAATTAGTGGGCAGCAGGTTTAAAACAAATAAAAGGAAGTTCTTCACACAGCGCACAGTCAACCTGTGGAACTCCTTGCCTGAGGAGGCTGTGAAGGCTAGGACTATAACAGGGTTTGAGAGAGAACTGGATAAATTCATGGAGGTTAAGTCCATTAATGGCTATTAGCCAGGATGGGTAAGAAATGGTGTCCCTAGCCTCTGTTTGTCAGAGGGGGGTGATGGACAGCAGGAGAGAGATCACTTGATCATTACCTGTTAGGTTCACTCACTCCGGGGTACCTGGCATTGGCCACTGTCGGTAGACAGGATACTGGGCTAGATGGACCGTTGGTCTGACCCAGTACAGCCTTTCTTACGTTCTTATGCTTCAGAAAGCTTTTGGGTATAAATAGGCAACATTCTACAAAAGGTAGCTGGGAATTCAAGTCTCAGGTAATCTATAAGAGAATATCCATAGGACTGAATATAAAAATTAATTTAGGTTCTCCACAACCATGTCATTTTGAGTGCTCGTTTAGTTCCTCAATCATTCAGTGGCCCCACTGATTGTTTGGCAGGCTTCTTGCTTCTAATGTGCTTTTTTAAAAAAGTTTTGCTGTAAGCTTTTATGTCTTTTGCTAGTTGCTCTTCAAATTCTTTTTTAGCCTGAAAAATTATACTTTTACACTTGACTTGCCAGAGTTTATGCTACTTTGTATTTTCCTCAGTAGGCTTTGACTTCCAATTTTTAAATAGTCTTTTTGTCTCTAACTGCCTCTTTCACTCTCCTTAGCCATTGTGGCTTCCTCTTACCCCCAATTTTTTTTTTAAAGTAAGTAAGTAAGTATATATATATATATATATATATATATATATATATATATATATATATATATATATATATATATATATATATATATATATATATATATATATATATATATATATATATATATATATATATATATATATATATATATATATATATATACACACACACACATACATACACACATACACACACACACACACACACAGTTTGAGATTCTATTATAGCGTTTTTAAGAAGTTTCCTTTTAGCTTGCAGGGTTTTCACTCTTTTGGCCGTTCCTTTTAACTTAGCTAGTTAAATGTGTCTCATTTTTGTTTAGTTCCCTTTTTTGAAGTTAAATCCTAGGGTGGTAGGTTTTTTGGTATTTTCCTCCATACAAGGATATTAAATTGCAATTACATTGTGCTCGCTATTAGTGAGTTCAGCTATATTCACCTCTTGGACCAGATCCTGGCCACCACTTAGGACTAAATCAAGAATTGCCTCACCCCTTGTGGGTTCCAGGACTAGCTGCTCCAAGAAGCAGTCATTTATGGTCTAGACATTTTATTTCTACATCCCATCCGATCTGATGCTCTACATCCCATCCGATCCGATACATCCCACCTGTCTGATGCTCCCAGTCAATATGGGGATAATTAATACCAACCATTATTAGGTTTTCTGTTTCTTTAGCCTTTCTGATCTCCCTTAGCATTTCACAATTGCTGTCACCATCCTGGTCAGGAGGTCACTAGTATATTCCTACAGCTATATTCTTATTATTCAAGTATGGAATTTCTACCCATTGAGATTCTATGGTACTGTTTAAAGGTTGAACTAAATCAAGACCTGGCCTCAATAATACATACCTTGTCGCTTCCAGTCTAGACACAGCAATACAATGGCTCTTGCCTTAAAAGCATTAACCCTATGAAAACTGAAAAACAGTGCAGAATGCTTCCTTTCTCAGCAAAACAGGTTACCATGAGTACACCACCTCTGTAGTGCACTGAGTTTCTGTATATACCATGTCAAACTTAAGATCTACATTCTTTTCATAGCTCTAAATGGACTGGAATCATGTCACTCAGATCTCAGTTGCCATCAATAAGTCTCTTCCTCAGGTATTACAAAACAGTCTATTACAACTGTTTGTGTAGGAGAGGAGTTTTTCTGGGGCTGACCCAAGACGTTAAAACTCAATCCCACAGGAACTAGAACCACAAAGCTCATCACTTTCCAGCACAAATGCAAAGCATACTTGAATCTTGCCTTTCCAACACCACCACCTGGTATATCAAGTTAAAGATTTTATAATCCATGTATGTGCAATCTTTCCCTCAGGGGAAAGGAAGACAAGATCCCCACTTAATAGAGGTTAGTCACTGCTTATTTTTAACTGTGGAAGGCATTCTGGTACCATGGTGATAAACACGCTAAAACACTGAACAGTACAGACATAAGATGACTTTTGTTATTGAAAAAGCAGATGGAATTTAAATTTAAGCACTCTGAATCTCCACACTGGAGAAAACAGAACTCTGATGAACTGTAAACACTGGGGAGGGACTTGGAGGGCTCAGCCTCCTTGAATGAGAAATTTGGTCTCCCTTTGCATCAGCCTAGCAAACCTGCAGCATATTCTCATAGAATGCAAGTACTCAGCAACAATCCATACTACATAAGAGTTTAATCTGAGGACATTTTGACCGAAATCCTCTAAAATTAGTTAAATCCCCAAATGTCACACCACTTTAAAACAGACTGATGTTAAGAAGATTTAAAATATACAGAAAATTCTGAAATATTCATTAAGAATTAACTTGCTTATGGTGTAAAGCCATAGAGGGAATTGGAATGGAAAACCTGAACTGTCACTTGCAGGACTGTTTCCTACTTGTTAGTCTGTTTCACCAAATCCCCCTATATTAGCCCAGACAAGTGCATTCATCTCTTCTCCCATCACATTGAGACAGAAATGTTAATGGTCCTAGCTTCCCATCTTTTCCTATCACAGGATAGGGGCTGACCTCACTCAGACTTGAATACAAAGAGATGTTACACTGGCTTAACTTTAGTTTGTTTGCCTCAAAATGCCTTGCACTCAACCTCTTTTCAAGTTAATTCTGTGGCACATTAATTAGCGGGGAAAGGGTGGCTCAGTGATTTGAGCATTGGCCTACTACACCCAGGGTAGTGAGTTCAATCCTTGAGGGGGCCATTTAGGGATATGGGCTAGGACAAAAAAAAAAAAAGTTGATGATTTAACTGGGGATTGGTCCTGCTTTGAGCAGGGGGTTGGACTAGATGATCTCCTGAGGTCCCTTCCAACCCTGATATTGTATGACATTTTTGAGCACAGTAATCAGTTCTCCTTGCAAAGGAGTAGCTCCACTTTACAGTGAGTATACTCACTTTAATGTTCACATGGACATATTTTAAAGTACTCCACTGCTGGTAGTCCTCTCGCTGCACAGCCTAATTTCTGAATCAGTCTATGTACCTTTTTCCTTCCACTGCCCCATAGTTATCTTGATTTTATCACAGGGTGGATAAAAATCAATTATTTTAATTTTAAATTTTTTTTATGTAAATCAGATTTGTTTTTTGGATAAAATGTTTGAGGAAAAATAACTATCTAAAAATATTTTTGAGCTATAATGTATCTTACTTAAAACTATCTCATCATGGAATAGGGATTATAAACTCCAATTCTATAGTATGAGACAATATATACATGTAATATTTAAGAAAAGTTTTGTAAATGAGTTCCAATTGTTCATGGATTAGGAACCCAATTTTATGGGGATCCCGGGCTTCTATATAGATTGAGTTAATCCTTCTATCTACGCAATGTGACCGAGTGCTCAGTCTAGAAGATACCATCAGATATGCTTAGTTTTGCAGTTCTCAAACTGTGGATTTGCGTCTCCAGAGATAACATGTTTGTTAACAGCAAAAATGTTTTTAAATAAATACACAGAAGTGAGAAATAATAGACCTCAACCCTACTGTCCCTCTGTAAATTTGTGTACACAGTCAGTCCCTTACCTCTCTCCAAGTGTGCAAAGTTTCTAAAAGTTCAGTGAATAAAAGATTGTTGGGGACGGAATAAATCTAGACAAGGAAAAGAAGTCTGGAGATAAATGTGAGAAAGGAGGGACAGCAGTACAAAAAGTGAAACTGATCAGCATATTCCAGAAGTCTTGAGGTCTTTCTGAGTGTAGCCCTCATTGATTTGAGAGCTACTATACCATTATCTTACTAGAAGGAAAACCTATAATGGCAGCAGGCCATAAAAGAGATCCTGTTTGGGTCTCATCTGTCTCCGAGTTGTGAAGAATATGTATTAAGGCTATAACAAACAACAAAGAATGTACTTTTATGTAGAAATCCATGATTAAATCGAGTCTTCCTGACTAGTGATTTAAATCAAACCCACACTATCACCTCTCCAACTGAATGTTGGAACTCTGCCACATTGTGCCCCTTTGAGACCAAGTAGTGATGAGTTCACACACCCAGTCATATATCCATTATAGTAATAATACCATCCTCATGCTTCTGCATGGATCCCCTGTAGAGCTCCTGGATTTGATTACCCCCTTTGGAGCCTGAATGTTCAATCCAGCAGCCCGGAGACCCTGCACTTCCAAGAGCTAAGCAGATCAAAACAGGGATATCTATGGGCTTGGCTACGCTTGCATGTTATACTGAAATAAAGCCTCCCAGAGCGTTGTACCTTACTCCCCGTCCATTCTAGCAAGGCACGTAGAGCACTCTGACTCCCTGGCTGGAGCACTCCTGGTACTCCACCTCCCCGAGAGGATTAACGGCTGTTGCGTATTGGGTGAGGCGCTTCAGGGTCACTGTGGATGAGGAGTTACGTTACTGTGCTCTGATTGACCTCCAGAAAGGTCCCATAATCCCCTTACGTCAAGTGGTCACTCTTCCTTTGTTGTGAAATTGCTGTAGGAATGCGGAAGTGCCTTTTCAAAGCTCTGTTTCAGACAGCAGCTGCTTATCTGCTAGGGGGCAAAGCAAACATTTACTGAGTGAGTAAGAGGCAGATGGGCAGTGGGGGTCTGAACTTACAAGACAGCATGCTGAGACACACTCCAAAAACCCACTTTCCCTTCCTCCCTCCCCAGCAACACGCTCAACCCCAACCCCCTCTTTTGAAAAGCACATTGCAGCCACTTGAATGCTGGGAGTGCTGCCCATAATGCACCGCTCCCAATGCCACTGCAAGTGGTGCGAACGTGGCCATGCCAGTGCGCTTGCAGCTGTCAATGTGGGCAGACTGGAGCACTTTCCCTAATGCGCTCTCCAAAGGTGGTTTAACCCAAAGCGCTCTAGAGCTGCAAGTGTAGCCAAGCCCATATCACACTGAGGAGATTTAAACTTCAAGACTCTTTACAAGAATTGGAAAGGGAGGTGGATATTTTTTGCTGTTTTAAAAAATAAATAGGCAGCTAGTATTGTTTTTAAAATTATGAAGAACAAGCTTAAACTTTGTTGTAGTGTGTGTTTGCCTGGACTGCTCAAGACCTGAATGCTTGTGTAGGAGGAATAATTTGAGCTGGCTTCTTAAATACTTTCATGCTGTTTCACATCTGATACTCCTTGATGAAACATAGGAGCTGTTTTATAATAGGCTTATTCAAAGTGATACAAGCTACAAAAGTGAGGTATTGGAAGAGAGTGTTGCCATTTTCAGAATGTAATAAAAATACTGTAATGATAAATAATAATAGCGTGTAATAAGCAGGTCATAAAAACAAATTTTATATTTCCAAGATCACTGCTTTTCTAATTTAAGTATTTATTTTTAGAAGGGAGTTTGCGAGACTTGACATTTTAGTGAAAGAGGTTTACAGGTTGTTAAAGATTGGGAACCACTGCCCTAGAACCTTGAGAAAGATTCTCAGAGTTTACTTTTTTTTTTTTTCAGCAAGACTCATCTCAAGATTACATGGCATTCCATTAGTTAGAAATGTCAAAACTCTTCTTTTTGCACAGAGATCAATAGATCCCCTGAATATTATATGAAATGGGACCACTGACAAATCAAAACATACCACAACAGTGGAACTGGCAGACAGGTGAGGGAGGAGAGACCAAAAACAAGCTTGAAAAATAAGAACAGCATTCACTCAATTATTTTCCACTATAGGGCATGATAATACCACTAATACAACTCAATACTTAGCCCTTACAGTGAACTTTTTATCTTTGGATCGCTAAAACACAAAGAGAGGCACTATTTCCATTTTATAGATAAGAGAACTGAATCACTGAGAAATTAAGTGACTTGACCAAAGTCACAGTGGCAGAGGTGGGAATAGAATCTAGGTCTCCAAGGTCTCAGCCAGCTTCACCTCAACCAGCTTAGACCTCGGTTCTAATTCCCATCTCTGTTATAACCTTGGTCAAGCAATTTAATCTTCAGTACATTATCTAACAGTTTAACCACACCCACCTTTATATCCTCTTCAAGACAAGGCCTGAAAGCACAATCTCAATGCTCTACCCACATCTGGCTCCCAGTTCACTTCCAATTACAGTTCCACATCCTGATCTTCACAGTTACCAAAAGATCTAGATCCAACTGCATCACAGACCACCTCTCCATCATCCATAACTCAGGACTGCTGCAACCTTCTGGGAAAATATAGCTAACAAAGCCCAGAAATAAACTGAGAAGAAATAAGAGTTCTATTCACATGCTTCTTTTATAGAAAAAATTGCTAGAGATTAGGCAGAGCCAAAGTCTGATTTCTGAGCATGCTGCAAAATACATCTATTTGAACTTAAGAGGGTAGACAAGCACTTGGAACATGACCATTCAGATTTAGTTTATCTGTGAAGTGCTTGGATATTTTGGCAATGAGCACTGCAGAAAAGACTAAAATATCCTCTGGTGGGTAGGAATTAGTGTCCAGGCTCGCTGGAGGATTAGTGGGGGATGGAGAGAGGAGAATGTGGGATGTATACAATTTCCTGCAAAATTTTAGCTTTTCGTTTAAAATGTTTCTAGCCCTTATGGTTGCAAAATTTTCCTAGTGAAAATGAAACAAACGTAAACTGATGCAATGTTCTCCTCAGGAATCTAAAAACAGCTTCGATGTCTTTTGCTGCTGGTCAGAGCTTTCAATGCTAGGCAAATTGATGACTGTTATTCACTGTTATTCAATTCCTCAGGGCGACAGAAAATCTGACAGGAATTGTGATATTCTGCTATTGTTTAGGAAAGCTAGACCAGCAGCAGTCAGGTAATGCATAAAACCAAAAACATGTCTGGAGGAAGGGTAAATTTTAAGAACCATCCACTCCTTTGTAGCACCAGGAAAAGGGGTGAAAGTAATGAAGATTCTGTCGTAAGTTTCTTAGGAATGATGCTACTCTTACAACAGCTGGGAGTGGGGAGGAGGGTTTGGTTCAAGTTAAAAAGTGCAAGGTTGACATCAAAGATGAAACCACTCAGCAAGGCCCAGACCATTCCTCCTTTCCAGTAGCAAGGGCTAGGTTTCACCAACATGTTGCTGTTACTTACACATTCACATTTTCTGTATCATCCGCAGCTAGTGGGTATTTGATACAGCTGTCAATCTTTTCTATGATATAAAATGAACATTTGTAATTCTTCCAAATTAAGAATTTGCTGATAACATTCTCTGCCCCAGCTGTGATGTCTGAAATGCTGTTTTGTTAGTTAAAATATTACTGGTCTTCTTGAATAGCTTGTTTTCCCTTGGCTATGGGAGGGGTAATAATATTTACTGGACACGCAGCTGATCTTCCATCACTGTAGACCTTTCCCCTCCCTGGAGGATCCTCCTTGCTCCCTAGAAACACCTCATTGTTACTGGCTTACTCCTGGATCATCCTCCCATAGGAAATCAAGGTAAGTGGAGAGATGTTTGTTTTGGGGAAGAACAGATTCATTTTCCCCTTCTCTCATCCCATTCCACACAAACACATCATTTTTGTTTTTAATATCCTAGATTTGGCCTAATTTCAGTATGGTTAAATGGAGAAGACTTTGTTCTAGAATCTATTCCCAGCTCTGTTAAAAATCAACTTAAGCAAACTATCAGATCCTCAGTTACCGTATCTGTAAGACAGACAACCTAAACCGTTGCTCACTAAAAACTGTAAAGCATACATATTTATAATACTAGTCAGCAGAAGAGATAAGACTACAACCCATGGAAGATGGCTCCCAATCCAGTGCACTTTCCTACAGTCTCAAGAGTACTCTGTGGAGGATGGTATCTTTCAAAGTCATCCTGTGGTGACACTGCTAAACAATGGCAGTTTAGTTTTGGCTTTTCATTACCAGATGTCAAATTTTACGGAAAAAAACAAAGATTTGGGGAAAATAAAGTTAGTCATTTGAATTACAATGAGCCACCAATTACAATCACAATGGCTGTGAAAAAAGGCAATTGTAACCCCAGAATGTATTATGCAAAGCATTTCTACTAGAGATGGAGACGTATTAATGCCATAATATAAGGCATTGGTAAGACCTCATTTGGATCCTGTGTACAAATTCAGTCACCCATGTTCAAGACAGATGAATTTAAACTGAAACAGGTCCAGAGAAGAGCTACTAGGATATGGGGAATGGAGACCCTATCTTATGAAAGGATACTGGAAGAGCTTGGTTTGTTCCGTCTCACAAAAAGAAAACAGAAGGGATATGACTGCTTTCAATAGATACATTAGGTACTCCTGAGGGAATTCTGCACCATAGCAGATGCCTACCCAACCCCCATGCATCCAGACCTCTTCATACCCAGACTCCCCTGCCAACCCTCAACCCCCTCAGAATCCAGTCATGAAACCCACTGAACTCTGAGCCCCCTGCCAAGCCTCATTCCCCCCCCCACACACACACACACACACGCTGAGTTCCAACCACCTTCACTTGAACTGCCCTGCAGAGTCCCACTGTCCCTGCTCCTGGAATGCCCCAACACGTCCCTGTGCATCTCGAATCCACACTGAGCAGACCGCAGCCCGACTGCTCCACATAGAACTCTGTCACCCCCCATCTATATCCCCCTCACATTACCTTCTCCACATGTGGATCTGCCTGGCTGAGCCTGCCTGCCACACCTGATGTGCCTGGTGTGGAAGGGCAAGGCTCCAAGGTGTTTCTAGGGCAGGTTTGGGCCTTGTGCTGTGACAGGTTCAGGTGCAGCCTCACCATCAAGTCCATGTCCCTCGGGGAAGGGGGGACTTAACGATCATCTCCCACATCTATTCAGCCAAAGGCCTGTGTTCCCCGTTGCCACACTGGAGCATCCACATTTATTTACTGACAAATCAAATTTGCAGTGTATACACCAGGGCTTAGATTGTCTTAAGTATATAGCACAGGGTGTGAAGTTTTTCACCGTCCTGAGCAGTGTAGTTAAGTTGACCTACCTTTCTAATGCCCTAAAACTCTATGACTAGGATTCTAAATAAGAACATTTAGACCTGCGAAGTTTGAAGTTGATGAGTGCTATAGTGGTGTAAAATTAAAATAAAATTTGGTGCCATACACAGTGAAAAGTTTGAGAATTTTTTTGTTTACAATGCAAGTACAGTCCCTGCTAACTAAAGGGGAGAAAGGGAAATATTGAACATATTGCAGTTGGCTCTAACAACCCTAAAAAGAATGTTTTTAAAAATGCTTTAGAAAACCTCTGAGAGTAAATAATAAAGAAAAAAAATGAAGAAATTGAACAGAACAAGCAGCAAGAGTAGGCAAGTTCAGAAACTGTTTAAACACTGCCTAAAACTGTATTAGAAACAGGTGGTACAGATTAGAAGACACCTTTTCACTCTTCAAAAGCAAGACTGAGGGCATGTCTTCACTAATATAGCTATGTAGTCACAGCACCAGCACTGAGAGACAACTCTCCTAGGGCTGTAAAAAAAACCAACCTCCATGAGGAGAATGCCTCCCAGCACTGGTGCACTGTCTACACTGGCACTTTATAGCATTGAAACTTGCAGAGCTCAGGGGGTGTTTTCTGAGAAAGTTGTAGCGCTGTAAATTGTCAGTGTAGACAAACCTGAATTGCATCTTTGAAGGCTTCAAAGGAAAAAGAGACCAAGTATGAAGACAGACATTCTCTCTGAGGCCAGAGACAGCCAAGACATCACTCATTTTCATTACAACTCAAGTTTTACTCCTAATCAGACTCCTGTATATTCACAAAAATCTTAAGCAGAGCTTTGAACTCGAGCTAGCTAGTCCAGAGGGAGAGGGTTGAAGCTGAAATGCTGCTGACACTTCAGCTAGTAATGCAATGGGCAGCTTGAGCTATAAAAATTCAGTAACTGCTAATTCAATCACTGAGTAGCTAGAAAATTCTTTTGCAGACTGCTTGCACTCACTTTAGCTAGACTAGTTGAAGTGGAATAACTAGAATGTACTGTCACAGTGAAGACAAATTAGCCCAAACTCTTTCTTGTCTGGGTGCTTCCCCTAACACTCCTGCCATCCACACAACCCAGGCTAGCAGACACAAGCTCTCGTTTTGTTTTAGCCTAGACTGGCAACCAGCTTACTTGGCTAATCAAGCCTGGGTGCTGTTAGCCCTTCAATACTATCCCACAATTCCCCAAAGGCTGCACTTGTCTACTTCCTCCCTTCTTCTGTACTCAGTCACCTGCACTGGCTCAGCATTTTAACCCCGTATTTGCCTGCACCATTTCTGCTGCACAGACAGGCAGACATCAGCTGGGTGCAGTACAAATCACTGATTTCAGACTGAATTCCTTAATGACATTCGCATTAAAACTTCTCACTACCAAATGCTGTTTGCTTTTGCCTTCAGAACTGACTGCATTAATAAAAGGTAACTCAATTTCCAAATTCTTTAAATGAAGTATTGTTCCCATGTCATTACCCCAGACATCAGCTCCATGCTAGGTGAGAGAGAGAGTTCACTCTGCAAATGAATTAATAAAACAGTCCAGTTTAATGCACCACTAGAATATCCACCAGAAATCCATCCTAGCATATGGGCAGTACAGTATCATTGCGGAGACAGTTATTCGGGCCATAGGTGGAAACAATACATCAGTACTAGGCTAGGCTGGGTTAAACTTCAGTGAAAATATATACAGGTATCTTGCAGGTAAAGTGAGTACAGTATTTAAAGAAGGGGCGGGGGAGAGGGAGGACTATTCTTGCTGTTTACAACCAAGTGCCCAATGACATACAGGAAAACATCTTCTAGGACCAAGAGCCTCCAAACCAGCCAGAGAGAGTAAAAAAAGCTCACCCAACCCAGTTAGAAACAGCTCTAGAAGTGAAATTAACTTAACGTCGCAAAAGGGGAGGGAGAGGTCAACAGAGTTCCAAAGTGTCAAAACCCTCTTTTAGTTCCTATTATGATTAGATTTACTGGTAAAATAGGTTTGCAGACCACTGACTTCTATGTATGTATACTGCACATTAAGGAGGCATTTTACGTACAAGACTGCACATCAAGGAATTGCTTTGTTAATGTTTGCCTTTATGGATAAATGAACTTGTGATTTTAAAAAGTCACAGTAGAAGGGTTCCTGTAAAATTCCAAAGTGAAATATGTCATCTTAAAAAGTCACTCCATCCTTACCCAAAAGGCAGGACTTCATTTGTACTTCTCTTGTTATATTTGTCAATTTTGAATGTTTGTTGTGGCATGGCATTGGAGGACTATTCTATTATCACTCGTTTTGTTACTGTTCATAAATCACTGCTTTTTTAAATTATGATTTTTTTTCTAATAACCATATTAACCAGCATCTGGTAGATGCTTCAAAAACATAACAGAAGTACATGTTCCCTTCTATGGAGCGTACAAATTTTAAACGTGGCTGAGTGGGTATGACCAACAACAGAACATAAGGATTACAACACTACAATGACACATTTCAGAGTAGTAGACATGTTAGTCTGAATCCACAAAAAGAACAAGTACTTGTGGCATCTTAGCAATTCACGAAAGCTTGTGCCCAAATAAACTGGTTAACTAGAACCCACTTCATCAGATGTATGGAGTGGAACATACAGTAGGAAGGTACCTGAAAAGGTGTAAGTTGCCATACCGACTTTAAGTGGCTTAATCAATTAAGATGAGCTATTAACAGCAGGAGAAAAACACACTTTTGTAGTGATAATTAAGATGGCCCATTTCAAGCAGATGGCAAAGTGTGAGTAACAGTACAAGAACTTAATGTGGGGAAATAGATTGCAAACATGGGGAAATAGATTCAATTTGTGTAATGACCCAGCCACTCCCAGTCTTTATGCAAGACTAATTTAATGGTATCTAGTTTGCAAATTAATTTGAGTTCAGCAGTTTCTCATGGGAGTCTTTCTGAATTTTTTTGTCGTTGAAGAATTGCCACTTTTAAATCTGTTATTGAGTGACCAGAAAGACTGAAGTGTTCTCCTACTGATTTTTGAATGTTATGATTTCTCATGTTAGATTTGTGTCCATTTATTCGTTATTCAATTTCAGAAAGTGCACTTCATGGTGCTTCTATAGGCTAGAAAGACAAGATTCCTCTTTCAGAGGAAAGATTAAGATATAATGTATCTCATCATGGAATAGGGATTATAAATTCTAATTCTATAGTACAAGACAATATATTCATGTAATGTATAAGAAAAGTTTTGTAAATTAGTTTCAATAGTTCATGGATTAGGGACCCAATCTTATGGGGTTCCAGGGCTTCTATATAGATTAAGTTAGTTAATCCTTCTATCTACCCAATGGGACTGGGTGCTCAGTCCAGAAAATACCAGAGATGTTTAGTTTTGCAGTTCTCAAATTGTGGATTTGTCTCCAGAGATAACATGCTTATTCACCATAAAAATGTTTTCAAATAAACAGAGATAAGAAATACTTAGACATTTAAGTTGTTTTATTTATCTATTTATGTTCACCTCCTGATACAGCATGGCAAGAAAATCCTCCAAATATTAATGATTAACCTGTTGAACTGGAGATAGTTCACTTTCCAATGACTTCATAAATATCTGCTTCAATTACCTTTGGTAAATGAAATAACCGGTTATTCATTCATTTTCTGATATAGCTGTAAAACAAATCTGAAAAGTTTTCAAAATAAATCACTTTAAAAATGTATAGTGTGAACCTTCTAAAAATGAAACCTACATCTCTGAGTTGTGAAAAATATGTGTTAAGGTTATAAGAACCAACAAGAATACACTTTTATGTAAAGAATCAGAGAAGTAGCCGTGTTAGTCTGGAATTGCAGAAGTGACAAAGAGTCCTGTGGTACCTTAAAGACTAAGGGCTTGATTACACTGGCACTTTATAGTGCTATAAAGCCTCCAGGAGTGCTATAACTCACTACCCATCCAGACTGGCAAGGCACGTAGAGCGCTATACGTCCACAGTTATACTGGTCCTGCTAATCCTCCCTTCCCCGAAGTTTAACAGCTATAGCTTATTCAGTGCTCCGTATTATCTCCAGTGTGAATGGGTATTAACAATCCAGCGCTTTGAGTGATCTCTGGAGATGCCTCTAAGACATTTAAGGCAATTGACATCTCTTTCCTTTGCTTTGAACTCAGCTGGAGGAATGCGAAAGTATGTTTTCAGAGTTTCTCTCAACTCAACAAATAAGCAATGCAAATGTTTACGGAGTGAGCCCGTGTGAAAGAGAAGACTAGCAGGCTTTGTATTTCAAAGGAAATTGCTGACACACTCAGCACGCTGAAAAGCCACTTGCTCTCTTCATCCGCATACACACAACACGTTCCCCCTCACCCCTTCATTTGAAAAGCACGTTGCACCCAGCTGAATGCTGGGATAGCTGCCCATAATGCACCACTCCCCGTGCCACTGCAAATGTGGCCACGCTATACCACTGGCAGATCTCAGTGTGGACACGCTATATCGCTATCCCTATAGCTGTATACGAGGGCAGGTATAACTAAAACCACTATAAAGCTGTAAGTGTAACCAAGTCCTAACTAAAGACTTTAGTTAGTCTTTAAGGTGCCACAGGACTGTCACTTTTATGTAGAAATCCATGATTAAATTGAGTCTTCCTGACTAATAATTTAAATCAAATCGATTTAAATCAAATCCACCTTGCCCGATGATAAGGATGACTTCTACTACACCCTTAATATCAGGTTGAGTCCACGTAATAAGCGGATCATTTTAGGTGATTTAAATGCCGGAGTTGCTCATGACTATGCATCATGGGGCTATGATAGAGTTGGTGTTACCAACATCATGACAACCTAGGTCCTAATGGCTTTCCAAATGAGGCGAAGTACAACCTAGTCATCTCCAACATAGTATCTGAATAGGGTAACAAGTAAAAGACAACCTGGAGGCATACTCATTCAACACAGTGGCTCATGATTGATTATGTTATTGTACAGTGAAGCGATCTTCACATCTGAAAGCATGCGCCCTACCCCATCCATCTCAGATTTTGGAAGGCACTTCATATTCTTAAATCTTGGGTCAAGTGCTGCAACTATCTTTACAAATCTCATATTGGTACCTTCTTTGCATTTTGTCAAATCTGTAGTGAAAGTGTTCTTAAAACAAACAACATCATCCGAGACTGCTGTAACATGAGATATATGGCAGAATGTGGGTAAAACAGAGCAGGGGGACGTACAATTCTTCCCCAAGGATTTCAGTCACAAATTTAATTAATGCATTATTTTTTTAAATGAATGTCATCAGTGTGGAAACGTGTCCTCTGGAATGGTGGCCAAAGCATGAAGGGGCATATGAATGTTTAGCATATCTGGCACATAAATACCTTGCAATGCTGGCTACAAAAGTGACATGTAAATGCCTATTCTCACTTACTGGTGACACTGTAAATAAAAAGAGGGCAGCATTATTTCCTATAAATGTAAACTTGTTGTCTTAGGGATTGGCTGAACAGGAAGCAGGACTGAATGGACTTGTAGCCTCTGAAGTTTTACATTGTTTGCTTTTGAGTGCATTTATGTAACAAAAAAAATCTACATTTGTACATTGCACTTTCAGGACAAAGACTGCACTACAATAATTGTATGAGGTGAATTGAAAAATACTATTTCTTCTGTTCATTTTTACAGTGCAAATATTTGTAATCAAAATATATACTTTTATTTCAATTACAACACAGAATACAAGATGTATATGAAAATGTACAAAACATCCAAAATATTTAATACATTTTAATTGGTCTTTTAACAGTGTGATTAAAACTGCAATTAATCACAACTGTAGTTAATCCCATGAGTTAATGACAATTAATTGCAAGCCTTAGTAAATAATAATTACTTCCCCATTCAGATACTCTCATCACAGAGGTCAAAGAGACTGTTCAGCTATGAATAGCAACAGTAAATAAAAAAAACTTAAGTGAAGAACTTAACTGAAACTGCAAGGAAATTTTAGACAGACAAAACTTTTACTCAATTTGGAATCTGATCCTGAAACTTGCATTAATATTCATACAATCTCCTTTAAACTCTTTAATGACTTCAGGACCTCAATTTTTACATCTAAGCCAGCAGACCGTATCACCTCCAGTTGTCGTACAAGTACAATACTATATTGACTTGCAAAGACAACTGCCACCCACAGAATCACCAACACCATGCCTGCCTTCAGCAGTGTATCTGCAGCTTTTGCAGATTTCAAATCCAAGTAATGGTCCTACCTATCCCTATATAGTTTTGATACCACATGGGATCACAGCAAAATGTGGCCTGGCTGCAGGTCACTAGAGGCAGTCTGTCTGTCATTAATCCAAGCTAAAGTATTACAAAATTTGCACTGTGCTCAATTTATTTAGTCCCCGCTGTTTTTTACTTCATGATCAGGAAACAACCTTGAGTTATCATGTAACTACATAAATGCCAGTACTACTCCCCAAAGTCTTTTTCAGTCTAGTCCTGTCTAAATTAGCACACAGTCTAAAAAGGCAAAGCATAGGAGAAAAAGAATCTAACCAATGAGAAATCCAATAAGGATGGAATTAGGTACATAACTAATTCTTGTTATTCCAAAATTACTATAGGTCACCTCCACTTATACCACATAATACAGATTTACAATGGTTAACAGTGGAATTTGGCTTCAGATTTCAGCTCTTGACAAACTTAAGTGTAAAAGCTAAATTCTATCTTCATATATGAGCACAACTCCCATTGAAGTCTTACGGTGGTATGATTAATAAGGGGGAGAATTTAGCCCCGCATGTTTTGCAATTCTTCTCCTAAAAAAAAGTTATTAAAAATTACAATAAATGAGAATATAAGAAGGTAATCAGACTCACGCTCCCAAACTGTCCTCACTGCAGACTCAAGTCAGCCTAGGCGAGAACAGGCATGCTACAAAACACTTGATCTGAACAGAGTGATTTTCTTTGCAGCTGAGGAGCTGTGCTAACTTAAGCGATAGCCTAGATCCCCTTGATGAGCCAGCCTACTTGAGTTAAAAGCCTCACACCAAACTTTAATTATTATTTTTTTAAGAGGAGGGATGGGGGGCAGAAAGACGCCTGAGTTAGGGGAAACACTGAGTTATAACTCAAGTTAACTATGAAGTGGAGAAAAGACCCCAGAAGTCTGAATATAAATACACTGTTAAACATGCAGATGAATAGAAATCATCATGGGACAAGGATGGCATTGTATGTTTGTGTTTATTTGAGAGTAGCTTATTTAAGAGCACCTTGCTTGCTGACTTTGACAGGTCACAAAACTGAATTCCCATACAAGCATACCTGTCCCATTTCTTTTCATATTAACATTTGATAGACACACCTGGTCTGTTAATTGTGTAATCAGAGATTTCACCCGATTTAATAAAACCATTAAAAATGACATCATGGGTACTGTAATGATGTGACTGTATAACAAGTGAACACCCTGTTAAATAGAAAGCTTTGATGACTATACCTCTGTATAAAAAACTACTTAAACCAAATTTTGCTGTTGTGACGGCTGTTTTGTAACTCTAGTTTTGGTTACAACATTTACATGGAAAGGATTAATGAACCTGTTAATAATTCCTAAATAAACAGTAATAAATTAATTTCCATCTCTTCTGCATTGGGCTGAGAAAGCCTCCTCCTAATACCACTTCTTCATACCCAAAGAGTTTGATGCCAAATATAGGGACCATCCACTGCCTGAATGTTCATCCTGAACTTTATAAATGACCAAAACAGAAGTAAAAGACCACCAAGTACAGGATCTGCTTTTTCATTCTGATCCTTAGTCTTCTGACTCAATACTCACATGGAAAATATTCAGACACACAATGTTCTATGTTAGCCATAGTATTGGGAGAGGGAGTGATTGAAGTTATAAAGGAAACATACTTCCATTTTGTTGGGAGGAAACCTCATTCTCCTTGTCTTCTGTATAAACCAAGTTTTGGAAAACCTTTTATGTCTTCAGAAAGCAAGAAACAAGCAGACTATTTCCAGAATGGGTAAGAAAAAGGGGGAAGTTCCATCAAAACTTGAAAATTTAGACACCCACTAACTAGAGACAAAGAGATGCATGCTACTTTCCCTTCCAAGTAGGATCCAACGGAAGCACCCTAGAGAGAATAATGTGCTCTTTGCACCACAAGCTGCCAGGAAACAAGGAGGGGCTGGACTTTTTCCACTAAGTTACTATCCGCAGATCCTGTTGTCTTCATCCCCTTCTTTTGTATTGGTGTCAACTTTTGAATGTCTGAAGTCTGAAACTTCACCACCACAGGACTCTCTGTTACCTTCACCACCTATTACTCTCTGACACAAGACTCCCCTGCAGTTACTATGATGAACAGCCACACCCTCCCTCCCTACTGCAGGCCCTTGACAGAAAAAGATTCCCCACTCACCATTAGCAAGCATTTTCAATTCAACCCTTTTTAAAATAACATTTTCTTCTGCCACTTGTTCCACACTGCATATCAAGTTACGCCAGAAAATAAGTTCATATTTCTCATTTTGAGGATGGTACACACACACACCCTTTGAAATACTAGCATCTGTCTGGTGATTTAAAAACAATACAGAAGAATCTGAAAAGGCTCAAAGAAAAACAATCGGTTACAGTTCTGCTAGGGTTTAAATATGAAGATTTTACAAAAAATAGACCAGAGAAGAAAAAAGTCAGAGGGCACTTGCTGTATTTAAAAGTCATGATAAAATTAAATCAGTCCTCCTTTTCAGTGGCCCTTAATATGAGAAAAGTAATCACTGTGAAATAAAAATGCAGATAAAATTAAAACCAATTAAACACTTAATAAAATCTCAGCTTTATATCTGTAATACAAATATGAAAATTACAATTTCCTCACCACTTATGAATTAACTTTGTGATCAACTGAAGTCTTAAAACATTCTGAGAGTCATAGTATGGTATATATCTCATTTTATATAAATCATTTCAGACAATGCTTGTGTCCTGTAATCAAATTTTGTACTTATTTTAGAAAATACTTCACATAATACATAGGGAGTCTCCAGATTTCAATGCAAGTGGAACTAGAGTTTTAAATTATCTTGATTTACAAAGTTAAGGGACAATGATTAATACTGATAGTTATAAAAAGAACAGGAATATTTGTGGCACCTTAGAGACTAAAATGTTTTAAATATTATGCTTCAGGACAGAAGTACCATAGGTGCCAAAAATCCTACAACCTTACACCTATAAAAACTGTCCAGTAGGGAAGGTGCTTTATGGGATTTTTTGTTTTGTTTTGGTTCCATTTTCCTATCAGGGGTTGGCTGCTGTCAAAGGCAGAATACCCCAAATGCTACAAATGGTGTTATCCTTTGGGACAGAAAAGCCATTCACACTGATAAACCTGCCCATTAAAGCACAAAAAGAAGCTTAGATCTCACACATGAATAGGAAATGAACCGTCAACTGCAAAAGAGTACAGCAACACCACTTATTCAACAGCTTTCCCAAGAAACACAAGTCTTCTACTTTACAGTAAACAAACATACTACTAGTACCCTTAAAAGATTGTGTACTGCATTACCATACTTGTATGAAGAAATCCAGAGATCACTGACTGACATGAGTAATTAAATGCTTTGCAGGCAGAGAAGTTTGCAAAAGCTATAAAATAGAAGTGTTCAATTCCATAGTAGGTCTTTTGCCATTCTTCACACCACATCTCCCACATTATGTTGATTAAAGCCCTACATATAAAGTGTACACACACCAGATACAGTAGATTGAGTAATTTTGCCATTAATATAATCTGTTCTGAGACTCATGTATTCTTCCACTATAGCCAAGAAGAGCCACAGCTCTATTAAGTATCAAGTGGTTACAATCCCAGCTAACTCTTATCTTCCGCTTCACTTCACTTGCTTAAGGTACATAGACTACAGAAATATTAATCTTCCTCTGCATAAAAACTGAAGTGCTTTTGGTGGTTATCTTTAGTATTATTATAAAAACAGAACATGTAACAACTATCACCACACCTATTTGAGAGAGAAAGGGAATCAAAGGTAACGATAAAGCTTTTCTGAAGCACTTCACATGGAAAGGTTCCTCATTGACTCAACTGAATAAATGCAATGCCCCCTCTGCATCTGGTACACCCTAAGCTCAAATTTTTCCACTTTTCATAATAAACTAATAAAACTTTCAAAAAACATAACTCTTGGCTCTACAACAACAAAATAGCTTACAAATTTGAAAGAATAAAGCACCACAATACAAGTACTGCAATATTCTTCCAGTCAATTCAGGTGTTCCTTTGGCATCTTTGCACAACTAGACTATCTGAAAGTTTCCTTTTTAATCCTTGAAATCATCAAAAGCAAACTATGGAAATAATCAAATCTTGAATCCCAACTAGGCCTGACAGAGGGTCAGGGCAGACACACAATGCCCCCTATTCTCAGTTGCTCTGTTTCACTTCTTCCCAGGGGAACTGGTCATGTCACCCTGTCTTTTTTATTTCCTATATACAATATTATCAGTACACGGAAGGAAAAAAAAAAACTACCACGGGCTTATCAAGAGAGCTATTCTGCTCCAGATCCTGAAGTTAGGGAGACTTAATACCTACTACCGTTTAACTGTAAGAAGCCGGTTTCCTTTAGTCTAACACCTATAGCCACGAATGTGCCCAAGTAACCTAAAAGGACCTCCAGCTGCTCCAAAAGAGAGCAGCACTCAGTGCTTCTAGAGAGGCCTACTGACATTTGCAGCCGTTGAAGGGAATATCTCCGGTCGCTCCCCCAGTTATTTCCATAAACGCCCAGTTCCGCGGTTACAGGTTTACCCGACACAGCTGATCTCGCGCCCAGCGCGCCCCACCGCCTGCGAGGCGGGTTCTCACGCACTCCCCTCAGGGAGGAACTGGGCCTTCCAGACCCCGCTCCGAGCCGCCGCTACATCCCAGAGGGGAGAGGCATCGCCGGCTCCTTGCCCACCCGTCCCCAAGGACAACACCTGCTCCCCCGCTCCCAGTCACACGCCCGGCCCCGGGGGCCGCCTCCTCTCAGACCTCCCCGCGCCCGGCCCATCCCGGGGTCCGTGGCCCATTCCCCGCCGAGCCTCCCCCGCGGGCCGGGCGCCTCCCCCGCCGGCCGGCCTGCCCAGCTGCTCACCAGGAATAGGTCTGCTCCGCCATGGCTGCTGCGGGGCGGCCGAGCTGCGCGGCGGTGGCCAAGCCCCGGCTCCGCCTCCTCCTCACTTGCTCCGGGGCTCAGTGGCGGCCCCGCTGCGGCTCCCGGCCCAACATGGCGGCTACTGTAAGCAGGGAGCGGAGCGAAGGGGTCCCCGCCCGGCGGGTGGGGGGAGGCCGCTGCTCAGTAGCCACGCCACAGAGCCGTGCTGGGGCGCCGACGACGGGCAGGCCTCATGACCGGGAACCGGCGTCCGGGCTGGGAGAAAGAGAAGAGGAAACTCCGCGGACCGAGCTCCAAGGCGAGGCCGCTCAGACTCTGCTCGCGCACGGGGGGGCGGAGACTCCGGTCGCGCGGAGTCACGTGCCCACAACACGCTCACGTGCCGCCGCCGCCGCCAGCCCACTCGCGCAGAAGCATTAGGGGACCTGACGCAGTTACGCCTCCCGCACTCTGTTCCTCGCGAGCCGTCAGGGCGGAGGGGCAGAGCCTTCTAGCGGGAGTGGACCGCTTCACTTCCGGGGGGGGGGAGGTCGCGGAGAGATCACCTTGCCCAGTTATTCCCCCCTCGAGAACTGTGGACAGGAGCTTCCTCGGGGGGTCCTCAGTGCTGGGACATGGAGCCTCCCGGGGGCGGGGAGGGGGTGTCTCAGCTAGTCACTCCCCGCAGTGCTGGGACATGGAGCCTCCCGGGGGCGGGGGGGTCTCAGCTAGTCACTCCCCTCAGTGCTGGGACATGGAGCCTCCCGGGGGCGGGGGGGTCTCAGCTAGTCACTCCCCTCGGTGCTGGGACATGGAGCCTTCCGGGGGCGGGGGGGGTCTCAGCTAGTCACTCCCCTCAGTGCTGGGACATGGAGCCTGCCGGGGGCGGGGGGGTCTCAGCTAGTCACTCCCCTCAGTGCTGGGACATGGAGCCTGCCGGGGGCGGGGGGGTCTCAGCTAGTCACTCCCCTCAGTGCTGGGACATGGAGCCTCCCGGGGCGGGGGGGGGGTCTCAGCTAGTCACTCCCCTCAGTGCTGGGACATGGAGCCTCCCGGGGGCGGGGGCGAGGGGGGGGGGTCTCAGCTAGTCACTCCCCGCAGTGCTGGGACATGGAGCCTCCCGGGGGCGGGGGGGTCTCAGCTAGTCACTCCCCTCAGTGCTGGGACATGGAGCCTGCCGGGGGCGGGGGCGAGTCTCAGCTAGTCACTCCCCTCAGTGCTGGGACATGGAGCCTGCCGGGGGCGGGGGGGTCTCAGCTAGTCACTCCCCTCAGTGCGGGGACATGGAGCCTCCCGGGGGCGTGGGGGTCTCAGCTAGTCACTCCCCTCGGTGCTGGGACATGGAGCCTCGCGGGGGGGGGGGGGGTGTCTCAGCTAGTCACTCCCCTCAGTGCTGGGACATGGAGCCTCCCGGGGGCGGGGGGGTCTCAGCTAGTCACTCCCCTCAGTGCTGGGACATGGAGCCTGCCGGGGGCGGGGGCGAGTCTCAGCTAGTCACTCCCCTCGGTGCTGGGACATGGAGCCTCGCGGGGGGGGGGGGGGGGTGTCTCAGCTAGTCACTCCCCTCAGTGCTGGGACATGGAGTCTTCCGGGGGCGGGGGGGTCTCAGCTAGTCACTCCCCTCAGTGCTGGGACATGGAGCCTCCCGGGGGCGGGGGTCTCAGCTAGTCACTCCCCTCGGTGCTGGGACATGGAGCCTCGCGGGGGGGGGGGGTGTCTCAGCTAGTCACTCCCCTCAGTGCTGGGACATGGAGTCTTCCGGGGGCGGGGGGGTCTCAGCTAGTCACTCCCCTCAGTGCTGGGACATGGAGCCTCCCGGGGGCGGGGGTCTCAGCTAGTCACTCCCCGCAGTGCTGGGACATGGAGCACCTGCTGGTCCTATTGTGCCCTTTGACATCTTGGGTAGAAGCTTTTCCTACAGCCAACTGCACTGCTGCGGTAGTTGCCAAGATCCTTCTCAAGGAGATTGTTCCTCATTTTAGAGTTCCTTCACTACTGGATTCGGACAGGGGGCCTCATTTTGTTGGCCAAGTATTTCGGAGTGTAGAGCAGGGCCTGGGTATTGCACACGCTTTCCACACTCCATACCATCTAGTCTAGTGGAAAGGTGGAGCGAGTGATTAGGGAACTTAAAACCACATTGGCCACATAGTGCCAGGAAACAGAGTTCAAATGGCCTCAGGTATTGCCACTTGTTTTGTTTCACCTGTGTACTCGCTCTACTCAGGCGTTGGGTCTTTCTCCTTTTGAGCTGTTGTATTGTCACCCCCCTTCGTGGGAGGCCCACTTCCCCATGCTGCCATTTCATTATGAGGAGGAGACCACATAACGGCTTCTCAGTTTCTTTCCTTGCAGACTCATCTTTGCTCCCTGTGGCAACGCGCTCGATTCACCCAGACGGTGCCATTGGAGGACCAAATCCATCCATACAGGTCTGGAGACTTTGTGTGAGCCAAGAAAGTCGTATGAGAAGACTCTCTCCAGCCTCGATTTACGAGTCCACGCCAGGTCCTCCTAACAACACAGACAGCCGTGTTTCTAAGCCGCAAACCGTAGATCCACCACGAACATGTGAAACCAGCTGTAGTGGGTCACAGTCCTAACACCCAGCCTGAATCCCTCAGCGCACGGGAATCTGACCAGAGAACAGATTCCCCAGAAGCAGACGGCGTCGGACTTCAAGGGAGCCCCGCACGTTCACCCCACCGCGATCCGGGTGAACCAGAAACAGACGACACCAGAACCAAAGACAAATTGACTGCCGCCCCTTTGGACAGCCTGAAACCACACCTGCGACGAGAAAAACATTGTGGGACCACATAAGGGGTGGAGGCCTTGTTCTGAAAAGGGGTATTTGAACCTTGCTACTTATTGCCTTATTTTGACTAGTGTCTGCCTCATTCTCTACCTCCTCTGTCGGTCTATCGAGCTAGGATATGATGCGCTTGGACTGCCCTAACTTTCCTTGGGTTATGTGCTTTTCACCCTTTGCACTTATACTGACTGCTCCACTTCCTTCTCTTTCACCTCTTCCTCAGACGGAGAATACTGTCTTTTTCTAACAGACACTATTGCTCGCTTCCTTAATCTGTCTAATTGCTAGATCTGTTTACTCTTGGAACAAGACTCTCTGTCTGTTCGTCCTTGGATTCCGATTCCCCTCAATCTGTCTGCTATGCAAGAGCCCTCTTACAACCCAAACATACCATATACAACTTGGTCTGCACAGGCAGCACCCTTACCTTGGCGTGTGACTGCCTCACCTGGAGATTGGTGTTTTCAGTGTAAAGGTACAGGCCCACATGTAGGCATTGGCCAATGTACCAACATATAGAATGCCTCAGGGTTTTAGTATGATAAGGCTCCGAACGTGTGTACTTCCCTATCAGAATGGTATTGAGTTAGAGGACCATTTCCCACACACTTCTGGTCGCCTTGGCCCTGGTCGTCAATGAAATTACTTTCTAATTACTATGCATGCTCTGCCCTGTCGAA
The DNA here is from genome assembly GCA_032164245.1 of Sternotherus odoratus. Classification (NCBI taxonomy): domain Eukaryota; kingdom Metazoa; phylum Chordata; order Testudines; family Kinosternidae; genus Sternotherus; species Sternotherus odoratus. The sequence goes on along the minus strand of JAVMKO010000015.1, from coordinate 4,912,089 downwards.
TGTCTATGACCGTACTCTATAGAACAACTGAATGCATTATCCGCTACTATAGCCCCGCTACATGAGAACCGAATGTGGTAGGCCGTGAGCCTACCTATTCGACTAACGGGCTGGCCTAGATAGCGTTTTAATTGGCTCACTAATTTTCGGTAGCTAAAAGATAGGTTTGTGCTTTTCTGTTTCATCATGCTTAAGTTGCTCATGCTTCCCTGCATCATCCCCTGCCTCACTGCCCTTGTCCGCCGCGTAGTGCACACCACTGTCCAACGCCAAATGCTCATAATGTATCACGGCCTGCCACAAGAGGATGTATACGTTAAATGCCTCCCAAAGGAGCAATAGATTAAACCTTAGTGCTTTCTTGCAGCATACACTGCTTGCAAGAAGCAAAAGGGGGGAATTGTTAGGGCAGACTCAGTTTCCCTTGCTCCTTCTCCCCATGTATTCTTCCTCACCAGCCATCACATAGTTAAACCCCCAAGAGTAGCAAAGCATTTCAGTAATAGTGCTGACAAACAAGTTGTTTCTGTATTGTTAGCTATACCAAGAATGTGACCTTGCCTAGACAAATCACGGGCTGTAGGCCTCAGAAGATGAGCTCATGTTGTATATCGCCAGATTGTATCTATATGTATGTAACAACTTCACTAGGAAATAGACTCGTATTCATAAGCTTGTTGGCATCATGTACGCTTTCTCAAGGTCCTCACATCAGGTGCCTCAAGAGGGCAATGACCTAGGCGTGATGTAAGGGTTTGCTAATGCGCATGCTTCAAGTCAGTCTTTTCCCTCCCTCTACCCATTCCCCCTCCCCTTTGAATATACTCTATAAAAGGCTGCTTGGTACTGATAATCAACGGAGCTGCTGCTAACCCCCTTTCTGGACCGAGAGGAGGGTGCCTCAGTTTCCCCTTTGATCAAAGTTGACTTGTGTGTTTCTTCAGTGGTCTCTGACAGCTTGTGAGCTTCTTGCCGCCACTACTATCCGGAGTGTACGGTAAGGGGGAGCGACGTGCCATTAATTTTCCCCTGACACTATCAGTCTCTGAGAAAATGGGGGGTAGACTCAGTGGAATTGGGAAAGCTCAGGGAGTCTTTTAGTAGTGAATAGGGTGAACTCTGGGACTAGATCCTACACATCAGAAGTTTGAAAGTGACATCCATTTTAAAGAGGGAGGGTGTGCCTGAGTATAAAATTTATGCACATCTCGTTCTGACATGTTGCAGTTTTTGATCCCCTAGAATAATAGAGCCATATTAATAAGGTAGGACTGAGATTCCTAGGAACATCAGAATTGGCATATGAGATTAGATTGATGGTCCATCTAGTTCAACATCTTATCTCTAACTGGTCAGCACCCAGATGCGTGCGTCTGAAGAAGGTACAAGAAAATCAACAGTAAACCAGATGTGGGATAATCTGCCCCTCTCCCATAAAAATCTCATCCTATTTCTTAGAACTGGTTTAAACCCAAAAGCATGTAGTTTTACATTCTGTCCAAAATTTGTTAGCATTAACTATTAACCATATAAATGTCCAATCCTTGACAATGAGTTCCATGATCTAATTTTGTAGGTGTAAGAGGTGTTCCTGGATTTCCCTAGCCACATTTCCACCTCCCTCACTGTGCTCACAAAGTGCCATGTAATTGGTTGGTTACCACCTTCCTCAGGGATGACAACATTGGAGTGGGGTCATGGGTAGATATTGGCCTCAATCCTGTGAGCTCATGAGCTTCTTCAATCAAAAGAAGAAGATAGTGAATGCTGGGTTTGGATATGTTTAGATATTTATTTAAAAATCTGGGGTGGTAAATGTACTTTTGTTTCAAATCAACTTTTTTTTTTGTCAATATGCAGATGAGATATGGGATTTGCTCATAGATAGGGAACTGCACTCCTCAGTTCCTGAGGTTACTACTCTGTTGTCTCCCTCTACCTGAAAATGCTGAATTTATAACAAAAGATGCTATTGGCATTTAAAATGGATGTGCCAATCCAGCAATGCATGTGTCTCATTAGCTTGTTTTCATTACTCCGCCTTCTTCAAGAAATATCCAGTAGTAGCTTCTATGCGATTTTTCAGTCAACAAAAAGGAAAAAGAAAAAAAACAGGGAAACTCATCTCCTCCCCAAATTTATCTGAAGAGTCAGCTCCTTCCCATGATGAGGGAAGAACATGAGAGAAACACACAGGGACTGTGGCAAGGAGGGGGTGTGCACATGCATTCACCCAGCTTGTCTTTGTGTCTACAAAGGCCAGACTTCATCTGCCTTGGAGGGAGGGGGAAGCAAACTAGGCACTCAATCCTGCAAGTCCTAACTTCAGTGGAACTACTTGGGGGGGGAGGATCACACAAAATTTAACACAAAACTATATTTTGATTCCCTCTTACACAGGTCTACATATTGAAGCCTTGAAAACCAACCACTTTTACCACTGCTGTTTCAGTTGACGTGCTACTTCTGAGGAACAAGTTTATTTGTCGGAGGAGGGGCAGTTGATAAATATGTCCTTGGTACAATGATTCTGAAATCTTAAGAATTCTCCTTTAATTACATTCCCTGGTATGTTTCAGCAAACTGACACTTACAGAGACATCTTTGACTTTTTCTTTAAAGACAATAAAGGAGATTAAAGAAACCAGGAGCTCAGGATTCTTTTAGGAACGCCTGCAGGGGGACAAAGAACATTCAGAACATCCAAACATGTTGAGACAAAATGCTAAATGGAGGTCTTACTGTAACACTAAACACAGTGTTAAAACCATCTGTTGGAGAAAACTTGTCACCTGTTGATAGACTTATCCTGTCCCTCTTCTCTGTTTTAGTCTTTCTCTCTGTTTAGTGCTGCTGACAAATCCCAAATCCTAAGAATGATGGTGCTTTTGCTGAGTACAACTTGGGGCCCTGATCCCACAAGCTTTGTTCACTCAGGTCGGTAAACTTTACTCCCTGTTACTTTGTTGAAACTACTCCCATGAGTAAGGCTTTGCAGGTTTGAGCTGTTGGACATCAGTCCAGCCTTGCAGTATTTTTCACTATTCTCTTTAATATGGCAGAGAGTAAAGAGCTAGTATTCAGTGACAGGAGGCTGTAATGTAATTGCCTTAGAGATGGAAGAGCTCCACCTAGGCTTGGAATAAATAGCCCTTATAGTGTATGTTGAAGGTACATGTAGAGACTGCACTCATTAATATAATGTTAATGACTGTAATTATAATAATTTTCTTTCTGCCATTATCCTCAAAAAGATTTAATAGGGTGCTGGAGCATTCTCCTTACATGCCACATCCAAGCACACTTCATCCTTCCAGAAGTGGACAGTGCAGTATCAGGAGCTAGGTCACTTGGTCTTATTTGGATGGGAGAGGATTCAGGACCTATACTTTTGTGAGTCTTATTTATTACATTGAAACAGAGCAGCTTTGGTTCAGGAGGTTAATCTGTGGTTAGAGAACAGGACTGAGAGCCATGGATTCTCCTCCCAATTCTGTTACTGGCTTTCTGTGTAACCTTGAGAGTCACTTCACATCTTTGTGGCTCAGTTTCACCATCAATCAATGGGGATAAGACTTCCCTACCTCCTAGGGGTGTTGGGTGGACTGATTAGTTAATTATAGTAAAGCTCTTTGAAAAAGTGAAGTATTAAATAGGAGCTCAGTGTAAGATAAAGTACGTCTTTCCTGCGATGAGGAGGGAGCACCCAAAATACCTGTATAATTAAATAGTGCTTATTAATAAGATGACATTTGGGACTTGTTTGAGGGGTTCTCCTCTGGCTGTACCCCTAAACGACTACATATTTATGCCATGAAAACAGTGTTAAAGATGCATCATAGTGGATGGAGTATGGAATGTCACCTCCTTTCCCTCAGAAGTCTGGCACTGAGCCAGTCAACCCTGCAATGTTGGCACACTTCTACTTCTAGCCCTGCAAGAACTTTTTTCAGCCAAAGGTATCCAAACCAGACAGTAGAGGAAAAGCCAAGGAACAGCTGATCTAAGTACCATGTGCCCCATCCTGCTAGTAAACCTGCGAAAAATTGGTATGAAGTAGAAATACTTGAGGCGGCACTTGCTTAGCTTTCATGCCCCACTGGGGAACACTGTGGCAGGTGGAGGCCCCAGTCCCCACTACTCAGTAGCTGCACAGCCAGGAGCTAATTGTGCTGCCACTGCTGAAAAAGTAGTGGATCTAGGCATGAACACAGAACAGTAAGATCCCTTCTCTGTACCCCACCAGAAAAGGGTCGGGATGCTAATACAATCATTAGTACTCATGTGACAGTGTCACATGGCATGAAAAACAGCCTGTTCTACTAACAGTTCTGGTGATAACAGTCTACCCGTGAGGAGGGAAGAAGCAGAGGATTTTCCCTTTAAATCATCCCTGACTGGGCCACCTTGCAGCTTCTTTCTTTCTTTTTTTCTCTCTCTTTCTTTCTTTCTTTCTTTTTAACAGTATATTTCCATCTGCTCTTCTATTAGGTCCCTCCTCAAACACACATATACCATTCCTGATACATTCCCTATTCCCATCCCAGCAGGCATGGGAAAACAATTTGGGATAAAGATGGGGCAGGGATGAAGAAGAAAGTCACATTCAAAATCTTGGGCTATGGAGCTTGAATAGCTTTGCAGGGAGCCCAGAGAAACCCTGCAAAATACATACTTTCAGGGGAAATCATTTTCTTTTCCCTGAACAGTCTCACTCTAAGTAGCAATTCACTATGACCAGAACTGAAATTGGAAAACTGTGACAGTGAGGAATTTGGGAGTTTTCATCCTACTGTACTTCAAATAGAGTTTCACTGGGAGCTATTCCAACCATATCAGGCATCAGTTTGTTCAAACAATTTATTTCCACAAGTCTTTACACGTAAGTAGAGCATAATCTCCTGCTCTTTTCCACTATCAGAGGGGAGTGTAAATCAATACTTGAAGTACTTTTCAATTCTTCAGATTAGTTTCCTGGACTGTTCTGGGAACGAAGCATAAAACAATAATTCTGGTATCCATAAAACAGCAGCATGGATGCTAACCACCCATGCTGCAATGGTTTCTAATTCTACAGCCTTGAAAAACTCTACTTACCGTATTAGTTTGAGCCACAAGTGATTTTATCTGCTGGACAATTAACGTATCATTAGATTTTCAGCAGCAACATGGTAAAAGCAGGAAAGTAGACTTTGTGACTAGGCTAGTCAATATTCATGCTGATTTTGCAGGCATGCTCCAACAGCATTACACAGGGCAGATTTCTTCCTTTCTGCAGATCCGGCACACACTCACTCTTAGCAGTGTGGGGTGGGGCATTGCTTGCATTACCCAGATTATTTTCTTATCCTAGATCTCTTCAGACCTGCAAGAGACGCAGAGCTTTACTCTGAGTTTCAGTGATATTCTGACAATACAGTCTCTCAAAGTGAGCTGCACTGCACTGCACTGCACCTTGAACATACACTGCTGCAGTGCCTAAACCTGTCACGGCCATTTCAGTGCTAGCAGTAAACAAATAAGATCCTTCTTTATCCCTGGTTGCATAAGTGTAAGGGAACAGTATGGTAGAGAATGGGTGGTAGAGGGGAATGAGATGGCACCACTGATAAAAGTACAGAGCCCTTCCCCATCAGCCACAAAGCGCTTGGCTTTTCTCAGATGTCAGTCTAACAAACCCAGTCCTGATTCCTTGCTGATGGAAATAGAGAGATAAGAGCAGAGTGGCCTAGTGTGAAATAGCCACCTTGCAGACGGAGACATTACAGGAATATTCGGTTGTCAGCTCTTTGGAGGTTTGGGGGGAGAAGAGAGGATGGAAATAAGCAGGGAAAAAAGGCAACAAATCAGAAACCCAGTCTTAGACTTTATCTCAAAGCTGCAATGGGTTCTTCTGCATTCAAGATCTTAGTATGAATCTCAGTAATGTAGATGGTTTAAATGTGTGCTCCTACCTCTGTTTATCCAGGCAGATCAAACAATGAAAGGATGGCATATCTGTGGCACATCCTCCTCTAGAGAGAGGAAACTAGAGATATAAAAGACTTATAGTTCATCCACTCCATCTCTCTAAGGCCAGTGCAGGGTCATTCCCTAGAATATACTTTCTTGTTCTTTGTCTAGTCTAATTTTAAATGTCCATTAGATCTTCAACTATTTCCCTAGAGCAGGGGTGGGCAAACTATGGCCCACGGGCCACATGTAGCCTGCCGGCCATTTTTATCTGCCCGCAAGCACAAGCTGGCCCAGGGGCCCAGTGAGTGTGCCATGCTGCAGGGCCCCACTCTCCCACACATTATCCAGGATTTCTCACAATCCCACATGTTAATTAAGAGTGAACTCCCAGGGAAAAAATGATAGTACTTTGCACTTGTAATAGCTCATTTTCACTGTAAAAGGGGGATTAGAGGAGGAGGACAGCTTCCCTATCTGGGAAGAGGAAGGATAGTGAAGTTAAATAAACTCATGCCAGTAAAGTACTGACACACTCAGCTAGAGGTGTAGTAAAATAGTAAATTATGATTATTATTAAAGGAACGATTCCCCTGTTTTTCCCTTGCTAATGTTACTGTTACGTTAATGGAACTATATGGGCTCCCTCTGGTGGTCTCTTTATTATAGGAAGATTTGTGTTTGTTCCTTCCCCAGATGCTCCTCGGAGTCATGATGTGGATAGGTCAGTGGCTGACTTTGCCATAGAAAACTGCAATGTTTATTTGTCAGCACGTATAAGAGGAATAGTTGAATACGATGAATGTAATTCAATACAATGGTTACAATTTATGTTATTGACAGAACAAATCCGATGTTATGGGCCTGAATTTGCTCTCAATTCAATTCATGCAATCTTCTGGTTTAGGTGAAGGTAGATGGCTGTAAAAAAGTAGAATTCAGTTCTAAAATAAAAATACCTATATAGCCCCACCACATTGTACTTTCATGTCACGGCATTGACTGCTAATCCACAGTTAACTACTTTATTAAATATTCTTGACAAAAGCAACAATACTGGAATGATTAATCGCAAGTAGAGTATTATTTATCAATCAGTAGAATAGAATGCCTCATTCAAGATACAGGAGACACATCTTGGTCCAAAAAGTCTGTCAGGAAATGCCAGCAATGTAACACTTTCAGATAACTCCCATGCAGTGCACTGTGCTGTCCATTGTTTGGGAGGGAGTGAAGGACATTATTCATTATTATTTGAAAGTAACATGCACAGAACTTTAGAAAAGCAATGTCATTTTTTTCTCTCACCCTTAACACATACATATAGAAGCTTGAACCTAAAATCTGCTCCCTTCTTAATTTATTTTCACACTAATTTGTTAATGTAAAGTTGCTTATGAGCACTGGGTTGAGCAAGCTTCTTTATTATTGTAGGGTTACTTATATTATTTTGTCATTGAAGGGTTCATCTTAAGCCCTGGGATGCTGTAACTACATTTATTCATAATTGAGAGGAAAATAGTAGTGAATTAATTTTGCACAAAAAATAGGCATGGAAAACAATAAAATGGATGTTTAAAACAGATATAAGAAAAATGGACAGGAGTCATTTTGAGCCTATGAATCTTAAAAGCTTCCTTTCACTAGTAGAACTGAAAACATCATATGCGGCATGATAACTTAGTTCACATTACAGCCTAAATTAATCAAGTCATTCACAACTCAGTCAGTTATTTCAGATAAGGAAGTCTGCAAACACTGAACATCTATATATATAAAAGTCAAATGGTGTATGTATGTATGTATGTGCGCTTACTCCTTCCACACCGTTTGAGCTAGAGACTTGAAATTTGGTACAATTAGAGGTCTTAGGGTCCTAATCAGGGTAAGAGTCGAAAATTTTTCAAATCTCACCTCTGACGCCCCCCAGGGGTGAAATTATTTAAAGGCCAATCACATCAGCTGGGCAGTTGCTGTTCTCTGTGACATAGTTATGCTGTCATAATACCCCCTCCAACGGACCCCGCACTCGCTCAGCTCTCTGCCCCCTCCCCCCTCCAACGGACCCCGCACTCGCTCACCTCTCTGCCCCCTCCAACGGACCCCGCACTCGCTCAGCTCTCTGCCCCCTCCCCACCTCCGACGGACCACGCACTCGCTCAGCTCTCTGCCCCCTCCCCACCTCCGACGGACCCGAGTTGGGTTTGGTCAGAGGGTAAGTGAGGTGTGGGTGTCGGGTTTGGTCGGGGGGGTGAGGTGGGGGTGTCGGGTTTGGTCGGGGGGTGAGGTGGGGGTGTCGGGTTTGGTCTGGGGGGTGGGAAGGTGTCGGGGTGGGTGAGGGGTGAGGTGTGGGTGTTGGGGTTGGTCAGGGGGTGTTGGGTTTGGTGGGGGGGTAAGGTGGGGGTGTTGGGTTTGGTTGGGAGGGTGAGGAGGGGGGTCGAGGTTGGTCGAGGGGTAAGTGAGGTGTGGGTGTCGGGTTTGTTTGTGGTGGTAGGTAGGGGTGTCGGGTTTGGTTGGGGGGGAAAGTGAGGTGGGTGTGTCAGGTTTGGTCTACGGGGGGTGAGGTGTGGGTGTTGGTAGGGGGGTGACGTGGGGGTGTTGGGTATGGGTGGGGGGGTGAAAATGTGAGTCGGGGTTGGTCGAGGGGTAAGTGAGGTGGGGGTGTCGGGTTTGGTGGGGGGGTGAGGTGGGAGTGTCAGGTTTGCTCTCTGCCCCCTCCCCCCTCCAACAGACCCCGCACTTGCTCAGCTCTCTGGCCCCTCCCCACCTCCGACGGACCCGAGCAACGCCAGGTATTTTCGCTAGTTTATATTAAACAACATTGATGCAGCAAAAACAAGTCCTTATCATTCAAACATTTATTATTATGGCAAAAGCTGTCAAATGCCATGCCATTAAGTCACAAAAATCTCTGCTGTCCAAATTTGTGCCACTGTACATTTTAGTTCTTGTTCTAATAGTAGGACTAACTTAGCTGGGTAAAGCACTGCAGCCTCCTCCATTAACCTATGCCACAATTATAACGTCCTCATGGGATACTGTACCAGTTGCAATAATCAGAGGTACTTAGGGTTAGGAGAGAGCTCTGCTGGCGAGGTTGTCAATGGGACATTTTCCCCCTGCCCTCTTGCTTCGCAGTTTGATAGAGTCAATTTGTCAGTTGTAGGACATGGGTTGTTCAGGCATGGAGGGGTATAATTTTATGAGATTCTGAACTATTTCTGTTTATCTGTGATTTGATGGATTATGTTGGGGAACAGCTTTTAGGCAGTAATGTTTTTATATTAAAAATGTTTACCCTTTGATTATTTTTTTTTAATTATTTGTCCAGGCATCTGGAGTTTAGAATAGGTACCTCTGAAAGATAAAAAGTAAGAAGTCCTTTGTTTCTAAATGGCTTTCAGATGCAGCCATTCTGAAATTTTCCATGTCTGGAGGTTGCAAGGGGGACCAGGACTAGCTGGGAGATGGTTTCTGGATGCATCAAGAAGCTATATCCTGTGGTTTTAAGGAAAGATTACTGGAGATTATCTTCCTCACTTGTGTCTTTCAGTAATGAGGCCAGATGTTTGGCTCCTCTTTTCAAGAGCGGACTCTTCCCAAGAAGCAGCCAAGAAATCAAATGCGTCTAAGCTTAGGTGGTGTTCAGAAGAAATGGGGGCACTTCCTGCACAGTACGTTTGTGCCCAAAGTGCTTAATTCAAGGAAAGCTGCTGTGTAATACAGAAGATAATCTCTACACTGCACAGATCAGTGAGGTCATTACACTACACAGAAGAGCAAACTCTACAAAGATGAAGAGAAACATACTACTACACTAGAGGTAACAAAGTCCTGTGGCACCTTAAAGACTAACTATAAAGTTTTGAAGCATAAGCTTTCGTGGGCTAATACCGACGAAGTGGGTATTAGCCCACGAAAGCTTATGCTTCAAAACTTTATAGTTAGTCTTTAAGGTGCCACAGGACTTTGTTACCTCTGCTATTCCAGACTAACACGGCTACCTCTCTGATACTACTACACTAGGCACTTAACAAGTATGACAGAGAAATGTTAATGTCTTAAATATAACTAAATAGAATAATTCACAATCAAATGGGAAGCCGCCATCTTCACAGTATGATGATATAAAGCAGGACTTGGGAACATAAATCCCAAATGTATTCATGACACAGCAGAAGACTTTTTAAGTCCTTCAAAGATAAAAGTTTATTTTTTTAAAAATGGTCTCAATCACTGTAAAATTAACCTTCCCCTCTTCACAAAAATATGGAATGCACATTGCATTATCTGTGAAGGGTTTAATAAGGTTGTGTGGGACCATTATATCCCTTCAGAGGCTCTCAGCAGTGGCAAAAATGCTGATGGCCAGTTTACACTTTGCTCCTAGTCTGTGTCAAGTCTACATCCAAACTGATAAATGCCACATGTGTGAAGTGCTAAGTGGTGCTAATTGCTACGGTATTTCCCATCTAAATTGACCAAATGGACCCAACTGTGATAAGAGTATCTGTCCATGGGAAATGTGAGCTGTACCCCCAAATTGTGCTATCTGGAATCCTCCCACACACAATCTCCCAGGATTTTGCTCTGTCCATGTTCGCCATTCAGAGAGATCGCTCATCACCGTTTTTCACTAGAAAATAGGGAGTTTCCCCAAGACATTGCATACTCTTTATTCCTTTGCTGTCTCCTGCACATTTCAAGACCGTGGGTCATAATCACCTTTGCTTTGATGAATAAGAAGTGGAGATCGCTTTCTCAAGACTTGACCAGCTCTGCTCCAAACTTCACCCAAAGCAGGTCATTGGACAGTGTCACACAAGACTTCAAATCACCAACATGAGCAGCAATCTTTATATGGCCAGTGTCAGTTCAGATATGTATTAAGCATCTGAACTCAGAAGCAGGATGATGTTGTGGTTAAGGCTTGGAGAGCCTTGTAACCCTAAACTCTATTAAATTATTTCAGGTTTTAGCTAAAATGTAACCCAGGGCAGGAAACACATATTTTTAACCTGAAATATTCCTTTTAATTAGTGTTACATTTATCTATACACAAAGAGAATGCCTTCACCATTAACCTACACTCCAAATCAGGACTGTCATTTAAAAAATAAATAAATTACTTTTCTATTTTTCCCTACATACTGAGGGGCGCCTTAGACCAGATAGAGACTTTAAATGTTTCCCTCTAAAGTTTTCCACCCATAGTAGTTTGATCAGAATGTGACTCTCTTTGTCTAGACATTGTCCCATCTGCTCTTTATTTTGTTGTATGTTTGAGACAATACAAACATTCTTAAAATAAAAACATTTTCAGTCTGAATGATTGATTTTAGTTTAAGGACAACCTCACTTGAAAGAACAGCAGTAAAGAGCACAGTGTACATGCATCTCTTTTGCAACATGCTGCAGCATTCTGGGAACAGTATGGCTGTTGGCTCTGCACGCAGAGGTCCTAGAAACATAAAGGTGCAGTGCACTGAAAAATGAGAGGAGTGCAGTTTCATATCTATATATGCATCACAGCTGGGTTTTGTAATGACAACAAAAACTTTCCAAACTTACAACTGGGGCTCAGGCTACTGTGTGCTGTGCCTTTAACCAGGCTGAGGTTGGGATCCAGGACATCAGGTTAGTCGTTAACTTTACCTGTGTGTTCTTCCCTGTGCCATGGGGAGGAGGTGCTTTCTGGAGCAGACTTCATCTGAAACAAAGGCAAACTTAGTGAAAATCCCTGCTGAAGGGCTGACTCAGCAATCTACTGATTATTTGTTGTCAGAAGCAGCCCTAGTAGTTTTGCTGGCCCGGGTAGAAAATACTTTTAGTGCCCCCTATTGTGGCCAAAGAAAAACAAACACCAGAGAAAAACAGTCAGCCAGCCAAGTGGAGAGAAAAAATACCACCCAAACCCTCTGAACTTGCTGGTAAGAGCAACCACCTTCCTCGACCATCTCTAGAACTGGCCCAGCTTGTTGTGTTGTCATAATGGGGATCCATTTTGAAAAGGAGCTTTGTCCTTCACTGGCTCAAAGTGCAATTGAACCTTTACAGCATGAAGCTTGGGAAGCCCCCAAAGGGAAGGGAATGCCCCAGGTCATCTGCAGCATCACCTTTGGTCAGTCTTTGGGCTGTGGAGGGAGCTTCATCCAACCCTCCTCAGCTTGGGCCTTAGAGGGGAGCATATAAAAGGGGAACAAATGTGGGGGAGAGGATCTACAAAGATCCCCTCAGTAAAGCATTACAGTTAAAATCCTTCCCTCTCTGATCCCACAAGGGAAACAATCATCCATTCCTGGTCAAGAGGGCACAAGCTGTGAAATCAGTATTGGGAGATTAGACTATTACAAACTGATCATTTTAATTATGCCTTTTGTTAGCCAATTAGAGTAGATACATTAGTTAACAGGTGTTAAGGTGAGATGGGACCATTAACATCTAATTTGACTTCCTATACAACAGTGGCCAGAGAATTTGACCAAGTGATTCATGCATCAAGCCCATATCTTTTGGGATTAACTAGTACATACCTTTTAAAAAGACATCCAAGAGATGGGAGTAGATCCCTAAACCAGGCTAGTATCAATAGGGGTGGAACTATGGTGTTGATAAATGACGTCACTGTGGGTGGCACTTGTAGGGAGAGGAGGAGCAGTTGTAGGCAAACCAGGGACCTTTAGAAGTGCACCAAAACCCAGAACACAGCTTGAGTGTTTATTATTTTGTTTGCCTACTTAGATTGTAAATTCAGTGGGGCAGGCTGCACGTCTCCTTTGTAATCTGAGTACACACTGAGCACTAACCAAATGAATAATAAAGGCAGTAGGTTACAATGAAGAGAGATGGGGACAGGTAAGTGCCAATGTGGGGAACGGAATTAGTAGTCATTTAGTGCCTTAGCCTGTCCCACTGAAGCCAATGGGAGCCCTTTGGGAGCATTAGAATAAATCGAGAGGTTTTACTTTATGCCAGGGGTGTGGTGCAGAGAGACTGGCCGAGCTGCTGAGGCCGCTAATTCCCAACCCAAAGGTTTTGGTGGGGCTTAGCCTCATGCTTCTGATTCCTCAAGCCTATCCCTGCTCTTAAGCCAATAGGGCCAAGAACCAGTCAGACGTCTCCGCTCTCACTTTCATTCAATTTTCTTTCCATTTCTCTCTTCTATCGGTCTCCCATCCTGGGGTTTTCCTCTGTCCATTCCTTTTACTCTCCTTTTCTCTTCTGCTCCCTACCTTTTCCCCTCCCCCCTCCCGCACTTCGTGAACTGCTGCTGCAGTGCTGAAGTCCAAAGTTCAGTAACTTGCTAAGCACACGGATAAATATGAACCTTGGAGAATTTACACTGCTCCAATGTAAACAGATAGCCAAGGGTCCCTTTATCAGCACTGGCTCAGGACAGTTGTGGGGGGTCTAAAGTGGCTCATTTTTTTATTTTGTTTTTTTTGGGGGGGTGCAAAGGCGGGAGTCTATGCCATTCCCACTCTGCTGACAGTCAGGCGTGTTACCTCAGGAACATGGTGTAGGTAAGGCTGAAGGCAGAACGTGCTGAAACTCAAATCCAAGGGACACCAGACTGAAGACCATGGTCTCTAAGCTGAGTCATCTTCAGGTGGAGCTGCTGGGAGCACTGCTGGAGTCAGGGCTAACTAAGGAGACCCTGATCAAAGCGCTCGGGGAAGTGGACCCCTATGCCCTCCAGAGTGAAAGCCAACGTGCCATCAGTGCCATCCAGGCAGAAAAAGGGGAACCCTGTGCTGAAATTCCCAATCTGCCCAATGGGTTGGAGGAATCCAGGATGTCCGAGGAGGAAACGTCGGACGATGGGGAGGAATTCACCCCTCCAATAATGAAGGAGCTGGAAAACCTGAGTCCAGAGGAGGCTGCTCACCAGAAGGCTGTGGTGGAGAGACTATTACAGTAAGGACATGGTTTTCCTTTCCCCTTCTTGCTCTCTGTTCCTTTATTTCTCTTTCCTTCACCTCTTCCCTGAAATACCTTAGGGTTCACAGTTGATCTAAGCGTGCAGAGATTCTTCCTATCAATACCAGCCCCCCAAACCTCAAATTCACTGAACTGACAAGGTTCCTGTTCCTTAATAATGCCCAGTTTCCTTCCAATGACATTTCAAACATACGCACACACAAAGCACCATGGGGCCCAAATGACATATTAAAAAACTGCTAATATCTGGGAAACAAGGACTTCAGAAAACTCTGGGAGCTGTACAACTTCTGCCGCTTTATCTGTCAGTTTTTACAAAAGCCACCATTTCAGTGGTTAGGAAAAAATAAGAAAAGAAGCCATCATATTAACTTCCATCATGTAACGTGGGGATTCTCACCATAGGAGGGAAAAATACTCCTAAGTTCTCTTGCCATTTTTACCGAGATGTATATTTTTATTTTACTGACTTTAGCTAGAGTCAAGTATTTGTCAGTAGAGACAAATTAAGAAAGCCTGATCTTCATGTCTTTGTACCAATAAGACTCCCATTGATTTCAATGGGAATTTCAGATGAAGGAGTGCAGGTCAAATTGGTTGGCAATCCAGGTCAACAAACCCAATGCTTCTATCTTTCATCTCCCACCATGAACGCTGAATATAGACAAGTGTGAAGTCTACAGACTACTGTTATATGACTTGACTTAACATGCAATTATTTATTCTTACTAGCCAAAAAAATATGAGCTTCCTGAACCACTCACTCTCATTTCACTCCAGCAAGCCCAGAGACCGAATTCAGAATTGTCCTCCTGCAAATCTAACTCAGCAACATGAATCCTAGGGATTCCAATGGCTGGTTTGCCTGAGCAAGGACTTCAGGATATCACTCTTCAAATCCATCTAACACAATTAAATCCTTAACTACAAAAATCGCATCTATCTGTGCTGAACCTACTCCCCCAAGATTAGGAGCAGACAGGAGACACAGGGTGACTGCGATGTTCTGCTACTCACAAACTTTGTGGGGAAAATTGAACTCCAGTTAGAGAATTTACCAACTTTGTGGCCATTCCTTTTTACGTGGAAAGGATATTAATACAAAACATAATAACCAAAAGTACACACAAAACCCCAGCAATAGCCCAAACATAGAGCGATAGCACAGTACTTAAGAGTAAATATTCACTGTAATATTGAAGAGGGGATGGTTCCATTGCCTGACCTTTAGGGAGTCTGGGCAGATTTGGAGCTGATCACATTACAGTAGCTGAAGGAAGAAAATACACTGGAACAGTACTTACCTGAGAGGAAAGATGCTCCCCATAATTCAATCTTCTTTTCCATCCAATAAACCCCTTTCCCTTCTCTGCCTTTTCATTTTGTCCCCCTCCCTCTTTTTCACATCCTTGCTGTTTCCAACGCCTCTGTTCTATATCTGTTTTCCTCAGATCCTCCTTTCCTATTCTCCCCCACACACACTTCTCCCATCACCCTATTTCTATATCTACCTGTCTGAGAGTGTTTGTCTGTCTTTCTTTCTTTCATATTGCTCTTACCCATCTCCTTCCCTCTCTCTTCTCCCTAAGCCTGTGTAGAGATCTTGGGGCAGTTTGAGCTCCAGTTGCACCGGGCGGGCCCTGGCTAGTTACTAATTATCCAATGGCTTTATTATTTCTCTTTTGTCTTATAAATTTATAAACGAAAAGACCCTGATAAGCTTTTTGATCATTAACTTCTGATGATTTATCAGGTGTCTCTCCATAGAGAAAGCCACGAAGCTAGAGAAAAGCACCTGGCTTTATCCCCTCTTTAATGAATGGATGAAGCAGGAATTAAACTCCATCCACTGAGAATTTCACAACTGGAGGGAATTCCTATCCAGGAGTTGGGGATCCAGTGTGGTCCTTCACCCCACGCCTCCCCTCACCTTGGGATAAACTCTGGTTTCTGACCTTCCCCATCTTTCCAGTTGCCCTGTGGTTTCTGTCAGCTTAAGAAAAAACAAAAAACAAAACAAAACAAAAAAACAATCCTAATTTCAATACCAAATTGTTACAGTAAAGCTTTGCACTTCTTCAGCATTTTCTAACTGAGGATCTCAAAGCTCTTTACAAAGTGTGAATGAAACATGATCCTCATTTACAGATGAGGAAACTAAGGCACAGAGAGGTTATGGGAAGTTGGTGGAAGGGCTGGAAATAGAACCAGGATCTTCTGGTATCTGGTCCTGTGTCTTAACCACAAGGTGTGGAGCATATTGACCCAAACCCATTTAAAAGATCTCCTAAATGGGGGCAGTGGATAGACAGGCCTGGGGGGGGGAACATCCACCTTTCTGCACAATTTTAAGAAGCAATTGTGTATTGGGGAAGTAAATTAAAAACATCTGAGGCAATATCAGAGACAGATAATGGGCAAGCAATAGGCCCTTCTAAGAACTAAGAAGCCCCTTCAGGAAAGAAACCTTCTGTTAGGAAACAAAGGCCTGATGGCTATGTCCTTAGAACAATAAAATAATAATGTATATTATATATCAATAATCCTAAATAATGTAGATGTTTTTGAAAATGCCTCAATTCACTGGACAAAGGAAGAGGATTTGCGGCGCGGTAAGGAGTCAACATATATTATACACAGTACAAAATGGTGTATTATAGAAATCACTTCCCCCCCAGCTGGGGAACAAGAAAGGAGAGTAGCCTTGCTCACCGATCACAACAGCAAGCAGAACAGAGCTTCTCCGCTTGCAACTTCAAGGCTGCTAAAAAACCTGAGCGCAGGATTTTGTGGTATTCAAATACATTGGGTGAACTGAGGCACTTTGCATCCGACGAAGTGGGTATTAGCCCACGAAAGCTTATGCTTCAATACTTTTGTTAGTCTTTAAGGTGTACAGGACCCTGTCACTTCTGCGGATCCAGACTAACACGGCTACCTCTCTGATTCTTGAAGCACTATGAAAGTGCAGAAACCTCCTTGTGTGTTACCAGCAGTTTTCAGACTATTGTAGATCACATCTCAATCAAAAAAGATTGTCTCATGGACACCTCACCTCCTGTTCATGATCACAATAACTTACTTGCTTACATGGGAAAGTAACATAGGAAAAGGTTTAGTGTATCGGTGCTTTTGATGTGCTGCCTGGGAGCAAGGAGAAAAAGCACAATGTGACCACTCACCTTTCTGCAGACCATTAGTATGTGCTCTGTGAAACACTAGTGAGCCCTCAGAGCAGTTTGTGAACCGTATTGCATTCTCAATGTATTCTGTAGGGGCAAAGGGTAATGGACTCTAGCAAGTGAACTTAGAGCTATGTAAGGGGGCAATCCAGTATGGAGGCTGTTGCCCCCTTACATAGCTCTAAGTTCACTTGCTGGAGTCCATTACCCTTTGCCCCTACAGAACACACTGAGAATGCAATAGAGGGAGGTTTCCTTAGTGAGGAGCTAGTGGGCCAACCCTTCATCTACACTGTGAATCCCAGAAGAAAGATAAGGGATGGGATTTTGAAGAGTACCTCAGTGATTCAGAAGTACAAGTCTCGTTGCTCTCCCATGGGACCCACAATCCTAAATTATGTAGGTGTTTTTGAAAATGCTTCAATTCACTCCATAAAGGACAGAACTGAAGGGAGAAATGGTAACACACCAATAATAAATTAATTCATTTGTGGGACGAGGCTATGGGGCAATTATTAGCTACTCCCTATGGAGAAGACAGAATACAAATTGTCTTTGGTGGGGGACAGGGGAAGGAGCAGACTTCAATTGGTGAGGGGTATGCGGCCAATGTATAATAAGGAGTCAGGATAAGGGCTCCTGTTACCTGCGGGGAGGTAGAGCATTTTTTCCCCCTAGGGCAAAGGGTAGAATTCCACAAGGAAAGAGGGAGATTGAGATAAGATGATTTTCTAAGTATATTTTCTGAAGAGGAAAAAGGGAGATGTAGAGGTAAAAGGCCCAGCCCTTTCCCCCAGGGAGCTGGTTGCTGAGGGGCCCTGAGATGAAGCTGTAACACCCCTTTTATGTCAGCATCTGATTGTATAGGCCAAGCTAAGGCAAACCAAGCAAAGTTCAAACAGAAAACAATCATGCTGGGTCTAGGCTTACCTTCCCTGCTCTCTGCCTATCTCAGGTCCAGTCTGTGCATTGAAACCCGTAATAGATGTCTGGCAGTCTTCAATGGAAAGGACTGGACGGATGATCCCGAGCACTTCAAAGCTCTGGACCTGCTTTGCACTTGTTTCCAGTTCAAAGCTGGAGGAATTCAGAACCCACCTCCAAGAGATCAAATCAGATCTTTTGCACAAGGGAATCTGAAAAGGATCAGACTATGCTGCCCTGAGAGGTGGTAGAGAATAAAGGAAAGAGGATGGACAGAGACAGAATGAGGACAAAAAAAAGGAAAAGAGAGAGAGAAAAAGATTGGAAAGAAAAATCAGGAAGAGTGAAGGAGAGAGAAGGTCCACTGAATGTTACATCCCCAGCTCTCTGGATTGGGTTTTCTTTAATGCTAACAACTTGATATTTACTTTCCATTTAAATTTGAGATGTTGCTATAAATTATCAACTAGCCTCTTGTTCCCTTTGAGTTTATAACTAACTACCTGGGTTACTTATTGTTCAAGTAACAAAAGGGAGGTGAAAACGCCCTCAAAAAGCAACCTCACAACTGAGGAAAGGAGCAGCTGGAATGGAAGAGATAGGACCCCATGCCCCAGAGGTTGTATATATAGGGCCAGGAAGAGAGCCTATGCTCAGGGGACAAGGAGAAGCTGAAGGAAAGAGACCAGGACCTAGAAGTCTGTTATCTGAGGATAAGGAAAATCTGGAGATAGACCCTGAAGATGTAAAGCAAGGGGGGTAGTGCTTGTACTTGGGAAGAACGGGAAGCTGAAGTCAAAATGAGGCAGGAAGTGGTCAGATGTTGAACAAAGCTGGGATCCCTTTGCCGTCCTGACTCACTAAATTCATTGGGCGTTTTGCCCAAGTAAGGCGAGCCAAGATTGGGCCTGGGGTGAAATCCTGCTCCTACTGAAGGCAAAGTGAATTTTGTCATTGACTTCAGTGGGGAAAGGATTTCACCCCTGGTGTTTGTGTCTATGGTGAAAGCACTAAGTAGATGAGTGAGTCTGTGAGAGTGTTCAACTGACTTAGCAACAGCCTGATTACACTGGGTGACTAAGAGAAGCTTCCAAAATAATGCCAGAACTTTGCAAGAAAATATGCCTTCAGTGATTCTGATAAGAGTGAGGGGGGTAGGCAAGTGGCTCACATGCCAAGTGGGAAGGAAGTCAGTATGTTATAGAAGCTTCTATGGCTGATCATGAATCCCCCTCCCTTTCTTCACTAACTGACCCAGAAACATGATCTGAAAGACAGGGCAGAAGCCTTGCCCTTGAGCATCTTCTAATCGATCCCTGTACAACAGAATCCTGAGCCAGCTTGGGGCTGTTGGGTACCTCTTTAAAGAAGGAACATGAGCAGGGCTCAGCTGCAGGATAGTCATAGAGGCTGAGTGAAGAGAGATCACAATAGGGAGGAGATTAGTCCCTGTTTCAAGAAGTAGTAGAGCAAATATCAACTGCTTAAAGCTCAGGAATGGGGGAAAAATAGGCTAAATGGGTTGCCTTAATTTGGCGAGTACAAGGGGAAAGGGTGGAAAATGGAGCATTTGGCACAGCTCCAACAGAGAGGAACCAGTTGTGCCATTTTAAGAAAGAGATTTCTCCAGAAAGCTGGCCCTCTCTCAGCCTCCTACCACACTTTAATTGCAGTTGAGCTTGCTCCTTGGACCGTCTGGTTGCTGTGGAAGAGGCTGCAGCAGGAACAGAGATAAGGGTGTTTGCGCTTTGCGAACAGGTGTGGACTTTGTCCTCCTTATCGCTTTTCAGCCTGTGACAACCCACAAAGTCAACAAAGCAGCTAGTGCTCAGGCTGCTCTCTCGCCCTCCACCCCCAACTGTCCCTGCTCGTATTTTCCCATATAGGCCTGGGTATTTTTCCCTTATTCCACCCACCTGATACTGGTATTTGGAGAGGACATCAACATTATCTATACCATGCTGGGACCACCTCTAGTCCATTCAGTCCCTCAGGCATTTCACGTTAGAAACGCAGAGGGAGGCTCCGTGTTACAGCTACAAATAAATCAAGACATTTCTCAACACGGGGGTTGTTCAGGGAAGAGTTTTGTTTGGTTCTAAACTGCTTGGTTCAGATCTTCCAAGTTTTACTGAGTTTCAGGTTCAGTAAAACCCAAACCACTCACCAAAATTAAATCACTCAGTCAGCCCCATTACTCAAATGTTCAGGAACTTTAGCATACACCCTATCAGATTTACAACTATTATGAAATTCCCACGGTCAGTTTACTATTTTGGGATTTTATTCATGCACAATTCTACCCTTCTTAGCTTGTACAGTGGAGTGGTTGGGATTGTAAATAGGTGACTTTTTTTTCTCTAAGTACATAGGTGCAAAATGGAAAATGTGAAAGAGCAGATGTGTCCTTATCTATATCTGTACACGTAAAGTGCCATATGTGCAAGGACATATGGGTGGTGCATATGGTTGGTGTCTGGGTACAGGAGTCTCATGTGCGTGAGTATATATTGGAGAGGAGGATGGTTTCCTCTTCAGTTCTTGAATCATTTCAAGTTATTTGGCTTTGAAGCTGCTCTCTCTTGGCTGCTCCGCTGTGGGTTACCCCAAGCTGGATCAGAGCCGGAGTGCAAGTGATGATGAGTCGGTCTGATATTAAAGTGAACCTAGTTTAGGAAAGCACGTTGTGGGGGATGTGTGCTCACAGGTAACACAGACAGAGAAGCAGAGAAAAAGAGACCCACCTCCTGAAACTGAAAAGCAGAGCCCAGAACATGCAGCATTGTCAGAAATGGAACCCTGAAATATGGGACATCATCTGCTCCACCCCTCATCCTTCTCCCACTGCTCCAGAGGGCTCTTGGTCAGAATTGAGCTACATAGGAAGATGGCACAGAGGAGTTCAGCCTCCAGGGCTATCAAAAGTACTCATTAAAAGACTTAGGCAAGAAAGTCATTTAGCCTGGAGATTGGGTCAAACCACTGCATAGAGTGTCACTCTGAAGAAGAGATTTCCTTGGAGAGATGAATAGCTATTATACAGCATATTAAATCTATCCTACCTGCCTCATTGAAGGCAAAGCGTGAACAGAGGATTCACCTCTCTCATTGCTTTTGGTGCCCACACTTCATGCAAGAAGTGCTGACTGACATTCCTTGAATCCCTTCTGTACAACCTGCATACCCAGACAAGAACTCTATTTTTAATGAAGTGCATTTTCTGTTCCTTCTAGAGAGGATCCCTGGAGAGTAGCAAAGATGGTGAAATCCTACCTCCAGCAACACAACATCCCTCAAAGGGAGGTGGTGGACACTACGGGTTTAAATCAGTCTCACCTCTCACAGCATCTCAACAAAGGCACACCCATGAAGACCCAGAAGAGAGCTGCCCTCTACACCTGGTATGTCCGCAAGCAGCGAGAGGTGGCCCAGCGTAAGTACCACAACAGCAACTCTCTCCTAACTCTGGTGTCCTATCGTTCCCCCTACCCTCATCTGCAGTGTGGAAGGCAGGGGACGGGGGCCTTTCTAGCAGTAAGGTTAGATAAGTCCATGTCACCATTCAACAGGGGTGGCCAAATTACACCAAGGAGCCTGCAGCCACCCACCTCTTTAAAGGTGGAGAGCAGGCTATAGTTCTCATCTAGCGGCATATTCAAGTGGAGGCATCGACTTGGACCAATGAAATGCATTTAGATAAGCACAGACGGTAGAGCTGATCACCAGCAGTGATCGAAACCAGGATCACTTCAGCACCAGAAAAGAGTTTTCTGCAATTTAATCTAAAGAAGTTATTCCTTTAGCCAGGAGTAAGTAGCAGGCACTAGCTCTGGGGTCAGCCATTAGTGGGATATCATCTCTCACACATACTAAGCCAGCGTGTTACAATGAAAGGCTTAAAATGATAGCCTTTGCAGCCTCCACATGAACAAATGTTACTATAATCTGTTTCATTTCATACGTATTAGATGGGCCCGTAGTAAAATTAATAACTTGGCCTTTGGTTGGGCCTAGAGGGTTGGACTCTACATGAGCTGCATCCACCCCAGCTCCTGCGGCTTGCTCCGTTTCACTGCTTCACAGATGCAACTGGTCCGATGGTCCCACTGGGGATAATCTTGCCCACTTTAGACAGATATAGAGCTTGATTTATTTAAATCTCATCTGTTCAATAGTGGGAGGCGCTGAGTGGGGATAAGCTGCTCTGAGCCAGCTGAATTCCAAGCAAGAGAACATTACAAACAACATCCTATCAGCAAGCAAAGCCCCTGGCCCATTTGTGTTTCCAGAGTTCACACATGCTGGTCAGGGACTCGTGGCAGAGGAGCCCATGGGAGAAGACCTTCCCACCAAGAAAGGGAGAAGAAACCGCTTTAAATGGGGTCCTGCCTCACAACAGATCCTATTCCAAGCTTACGAGAGACAGAAAAACCCGAGCAAGGAGGAGAGAGAGGCACTGGTGGAGGAGTGCAACAGGTGAAGGAGGGTCTCCAGTGTTGATGGAGGAGGGGAAAAGAGGGATGGAATGGGCTTTTGTGTGCTCTTGCTATACTGCTAGAAGCCATACTCTACTCTGTGTAAGGGCAATGGGGTAGCAGTGCATTGAGATCTCCTATTGTTCTTTCTTTGGGATACAATTTACAAAATGCTGTGTAGTGAAATCCCAGTACACAGACAGATCAAGAGAATGATTGTCTAGAGGCTGCTATAGAACAAGCTTCCAGCACTGAGCTCTCACTGCCTGTTATTCCCATCCTGGGCTCTGCCTCTCTACCTACTGTACAGAACAGCCTGCTCATCCTGCCCTGAGCCTCTGCTTACAGGTGACCAGGCATGATGGCATGTATAGACACCAAAGTCATGAACACATCACACACTCACACAGACCTTTGACTGTGGAGCGTGTCCCCAACTCCATGAGTGTATCATCAAAGGCCTGGTCTTATAGAGACCCTTCCTGGTCATAGAGGCATCACAGCATATATTAGCTGATTAAGACATCAACCCAGTGCTATCAATCATTCAATAGTGCTCCTGCTCACCAAACAGAAAGAAAGTGTTTCCTAACGCAGCTATGCGATCACCCAGGCCCTTCCTATGCTCTTTCCTGACAGGGCAGAGTGCATTCAGCGTGGCGTTTCCCCATCCCAGGCCCAAGGTCTGGGCTCAAACCTGGTCACCGAGGTGAGGGTTTATAACTGGTTCGCCAACCGTAGGAAGGAGGAGGCCTTTCGGCACAAGCTAGCCATGGACACCTACAGCGGGCCGCAGCCCAGCTCTGCTCCCCCACTGACCTCTCATAACTCTTCCTCCCTTCAGCCAACGCCTGCTATCTCACCAAGCAAAGTCCATGGTGAGTACTGACTGTGAAAAGGGAGTTCTGGAACAGGAGACTGGTGAGCCTGCACGTTCAGGCACCAAGGCCATTTCAGAAGCTGATCAGTAGATGGGAGAGCCAAACTGATGTGGGGTTTACACAAGATGAGAGTGTAGGCGATAAAGGGATATTTGTGCATGCATAAGATGAGGGGAGAAGGGTGGCAAGAGGAGTGAAGAGGACACTGGCAGCTCAATGATGAGCGAGTGCCTCACATTCAGTCCTCATTCGTTGCTCTGTTACAGCCCCGTTGATGAAAAGTAGTCAGTAATCCATATTTCAAGGGCTCACCTGTTAGGGTATATCAGAGGTTAATTGTATACCCTTTCTTTTCACATGCCTGTCTCCTTCTTTGGGAGCCTCCAACTGCCTAAGTCAGGGATACAAACATTCTTGGGTGAATTGCTAGGGGTTAGGAAAAGTTACCCTCTGTGGCCTCAGCAAGCCAAAGCAGACTGTCCATTTTCATAATCGCTGACAGCAGAAGAGTGGCATCTCTGCCTCTTTTCTCTGTGGTAGCCTGATGAACAAGCGACAAGTACCTGTGTTCGGCAAGCTCACTTTTCAGTTATGTAATGCTCAGGTGCTTTGTCCTTTCTAGTCAAAAGCCCTTGAGATGCCAGTGTGTTAAGTAGTACCAATCTTCACTGATCTCCTGGCCTGTAAGAACCACTGCAATTAGAGCACAAGTGCAAACTTCTGCTCTGTGCAGGGAAGGGAATAAAGCTGCTACCTAACCTGCCCTCAGTGCTAGAGCAGGAATTTAATGGTGGAGATTCCATCATCCCTCTCAGAGTAAGAAGTTGTTCACAATCTCCCTTGACACAATAGAGTAGAGAAGGCCTACCACTCAAAAGACTAGAAGAAAGAATTCCCCTCTCCCTTTGATGGGTGGTGGTCTCTCCAAGGAAGGATTTGGGTTTATTGATGAGGTCAGGGAAGCCCAGGATTGAGTGAACCTGGAAGACTGAGTTTCCTTCTCACTTTGGGGTAGAGTTTATCACCCAGACTCCCTTCCCTTCTATATTTAATCCCAGGAAGATTTTCTAATCAATTTAGGTAACAAAGAGTCCTGTGGCACCTTAAAGACTAACTATAAAGTATAGAAGCATAAGCTTTCGTGGGCTAATACCCACTTCGTCGGATGCAAGCAGTGGTATTAGCCCACGAAAGCTTATGATTCAAAACTTTATAGTTAGTCTTTAAGGTGCCACAGGACTCTTTGTTACCTCTGCTATTCCAGATTAACACGGCTACCTCTCTGATTCTTAACCAATTTAGCTACACAGCTTCTTTCCCATGGGGATACTCAGCCTGCACAAAGCACAGTGGTACATTAGGAGATGACTTGTCCAAAGCCACCCAGCAAGCTACTGGGAGGATTAAAAATTTGGTGTTATTCTTGGATTCCAAGTACCATGGTCAGTCCACACAGCCTCTCAGCTCTAAAACAGCACCAGTGAAGGAGGGGCTTTCTCAGTGCACCTGGCACTTCTAAGGCAAATGCCTAGAAAGGGAATTGAATTTATTGCTTGTCCTAATTTACTAGATCAGCCTCATCTGTGGGAACCAAGTCTCTCCTTTTCTGACATAGGAATGAGGTACAATCAGCAGCCAGCCAATGAGGCCGAGTCTTCCAGCAGCAATCATCATGGGAACAGTTCCATGGTGACCACCCAAACCATTCTTCATCAGGTCTCTCCCCCTGGATTGGAGCCAAGTCAGAACCTATTGAGCACAGACACTAAGCTGGTGAGTGACATATCATGGAGTCACCAAGACTAGAGTATGTCAGGGAATCAAAGAATAATCCCTGGATTTGCACAGGACAATATTCTGAAATGATATTTTCCAGAATGCTGCTAACTCCCTACAGCAGTACCAAGTCCAAAAGCATTCTTAGGATTCTCACACCATGCCACCTAGTGGTGGGGGTGGGTACTGGGAACATGAAGACTGAGTAGGATGACCCTATCCAGTTACTGCCCTGGGATTAATCAAAACAGTATGGTACACCTTTCAGTAGGAAAACAGGGCCCAAAACATCTAATGACACACCTGTCTTTAACCTCCCCATCCCCAAAGATCTATTCATCTCCCACTAATCAGATTCCTTCAATTACCCCTCACTTTTGATTGAACTCCACGCTCAGCAAGATAGCTGAAAAGAATCCAGTGGGACTAACAAAACAGGGACTGCCCTGACCCATTTGTAAAAGTTAGGTGCAACAGACCCATCTTGCATAGAATTCCTACCAATAGGTCTTGTACAGAAAGTCTGGATTGTACCAGCCTAATCATATTCATCTTGAGGCAGATCTCCTTTGGATATCTTTAACTAAACCTCCTCTCATATGGTTTGTATCGCAGTGCTAAGGTTAAATGATTGATCATTCTTGGCTGGTTTGCACAGTTCCCTTGGATTACATGCTATGTAGAAAACGTGTTAGCAAGAACTTTTTATTGCTCCATAGCTGTCCTGGGGCAAAGTTCAATTCAGGAATCCAATTGAAATCTTTACAGTCACCCAGTCACTTTGCTGGTTTTATGGTCACTCCCGTGAAGGAAAAGTCTTTCCACAAGACTTTGAAAATCTCTATTTACTGCGGTGTACAAAAAGGGACACTGTTGAGATGGTTAGTCCAACCATTTACCCTATTGCTCCTTAATCTTGTTACAAATTCAGTGTAAATGTTTATATTTAAGAAGCTCCAATGCTTTATTTAACTACAGTCAGACCCCGCAATACCGCGACGATTGGGAACCAAAAAAAACCCGATTGTGATAAGCGCGGGGTTGTGGTATTGCAGGGTTCCGCTGCATCAAAGTAGTGCCCGCCTCTGACATCAGGAGCCAGCCGCACCCCGCGCTATAAACGGATTCGCACTATCGTGGGCGCGGTATTCCGGGGTCCGACTGTGTATATAGGAAGTGTTCAGCTCTGGCAGCTTAACACTTATGATACTTTTATAGGACTTTTTAATTAGGGACCTCACATGGCTTACAGCGGAGATATGCAACCTATGGCCTGGAGGCCACATCTGGCCATTCAGACATTTTAATCTGGTCCTCGAGCCCCTGCCAGGGAGCAGGGTCGTGGGCTTGCCCTGCTCAATGTGTGTCAGGTCTCCCTTCTAGCTCCTACGCGTAGGGGCAGCCAGCGGGCTCCCCATGCTGCCCCCACCCCCAGCGCCACCCCACCAATGGATTCCCAGCCAATGGGAGCTGCAGGGATGGCACCTGCAAACAGGGCAGTGTGCAGAGCCACCTGGGTTGTGCCTCCATGTAGGAGCTGGAGGGGGGAATGCTGTTGCTTCTGGGAACCACTTGTGGTAAGCACCACCCAGATCCTGCACCTCCTACCCCAGCCCTGATCCCCTCCCATCCTCTGAATCCCTCAGTCCCAGCCTGGAGCACTCTCCTGCACCCCAACCCCCCATTTCATGAACATTCATGGCCCACCATACAATTTCCATACCCCCAGATGTGGCTTTTGGGTCAAAAAGTTTGCCCACCCCTGGTTTACAGACTACAACCTTCAACCTCACTAGAAGGGAGATATGAATTTTGAAGTTAAGCCAAGAGTTTGAAAACTGAGACACAGGTTAAATGACTTGACAAAGGTCACAAATTCAGTCAGTGACAGAACCAAGTCTAGAACTGAAAGTCCTGCTCTATTAGCCACTCATGCTCCCTCTCGCTGTAACAAGCAACCCTGCAATAACGCACACTAGAATTTACACACCTCTGGTGCACACTAACATAGAGTGTAGAGAAGCCCTAAGAGAGGAAGGACTCATGAGTACTAGCCTCCACTCTGAACTGACTTTTAAGTCACTTAGCCTCTCTGTGCCTCACTTTTCAAACTCTAAAATGAACTTCATATCGACCTTCTAATGGGGTTGTGAAGGTTAAAGTTTGTACAGCCTTTTGAGGTCCCTAGTTGCAAAGCGCTAAACTATAAGCGTTAGGCTGCTAAAGCTGAACATTTAATATGTTAAAAAAAAAAAAAAAAACTTTGTAACTTTTTATACATAAAAATTTGCATGGAATTTTTAATAAGATTAAGCAGCAATAGGGTAAATGAATGGACCACTGTACCTGATTTCTCCCTCCCTAATGTAAACTGAGGATAATACTTCACTATATGGGAAACAGAGGCTAAATTCACAAATATTTGTAATGCACTTTGAGATTCTCGGATGGGAGAAGACTGACCAGGGCAAAGTTCTACTGTTAATACCATGAGAGTGTTCTTTAATGGTTAATCAGCATGGAAACAGCATCAAAGGAACCATACAAACTGTATTCAGCTAAATGAAGTCCCTTCCAAACTGTCAGCAGCTGGGTGTGAAACTGATCACAGACTGGAACTTTAAAGTGCTCACCATACTCCAGCTGTTGCAGATGGCATTTTCACAGCTCTTCTTTCTTCCTCATGCACAGATCTCTGCTCACGGGGGACCTCTCCCTCCTGTCAGCACCCTGACAGCTTTGCACAGCCTAGAGCAAAATCCACACACTTTGAGCCAGCAAACCCAGAATCTAATCATGGCATCACTGCCTGGTGTTATGGCAATTGGAGCTGGTGAGACCTCATCCCTGGCACCAGCATTCACCAACACAGGGGCCTCCACCCTCGTAATAGGTGAGCAGTAAGGAATGTGGGGAAGGTGTGTGTGTGTGTGTGTGGGGGTGTCATTGTGGTTTCTATCCCACACTCTGCTGATCAGGATTAACCCAGAAAGGAAAAAAAGGATCTATGATCATTAGAATTGTGTCTCATTTCCTGAGCCAAAAGCTTTGAGGCTGCAGGGAAAATATATGGTAGCCTGGGGGAGTCAATCACAAATGTGGGGATTGTCAGGAGCTCCTCAGAAGCATTAGTGCTTTGCACCATTCCACGTGATATGACAACTTCCTGCTCCTGTAGTGACTTACCAGTTTAAATTCCACAAGTGGGGAATGGGATGGCTAAGGAACTTGAGTAAAGGGATATAAATCCTTTCGTCTCCATGTCATTGGTTCTAATTCAGCTGTTTGGTAGCCTAAACAAAATGAAACCCATGAGTCTACATTCAGTTTGTTGTGGATAGTTACACATAGCTCTCTTTGCTGGCAGTCTGAGGTGAGGTTAAAATAATGACTGGGCCATTAAACTCCACTCTCACTTTTAAAGACGTAATCCTTTATGAGAGACCCCAACAGATCTGAACAGAATTGCATTGCATGATCTGTGGCTGAACAAGATGCCCCAGCTCAGGCTCAAGCAGTGGTGGTAAAAGCTGCTTGCATGGTGCTTTTCTTCACGAGATGTGGCTCAAACTACTGTTGACAGAGCTTGACTTTCAGAGACTCTAAGTTAGTTCACATCTGGACAAGGCACAGCTGTAAAGCAGCTCCCCCTGCCCCAGAGAGTCCCAGCTCATATTACTATTGGAGACTAGGCACAGCTATGAAGACCATTTCAGAATTTCTGCCAAAGACTCCACTTTGGCAGAGAGAACAGTCAGGTACTTCCAGTATGAGATGAGATGAAACAAGGAACTGAATATGCATGTCTTTATTTCTCAGGCCTAGCCTCCACCCAAGCCCAGAGTGTTCCTGTGATAAACAGCATGGGAAGCAGCCTTACTACCCTTCAGCCTGTCCAGTTCTCGCAGCAGCTCCACCCATCGTACCAGCAGCCCATCATGCAGCAGGTCCAGAGCCACATCAATCAGAGCCCCTTCATGGCCACCATGGCCCAGATACAGAGCCCCCATGGTAAGGGTTCGAACTGGATTTCCCCACCTCCACCGCCCCTGTTACTTGAGAGGTTAACTGATGGCCCCTGGGCTTGCAGCACTCTGTTTATTATCAGAAGAACAACAGAAGAGGGTAGGTGATTCCCCTCCTGGATCCATGTCCCACTGGTTGTGTCTGAGATTTGGCTAAGTTGATCTGCCATTTATTTAACTGTTCCTGTTCACAACTCTCAGAGCTCCAGCATCCACACAATCTTGTTTTCTTTCATTTCCAGCTCTCTACAGTCACAAGTCTGAAGTGGCCCAATATGCACATACTGGCTTTTTACCCCAGACCATGGTGATAACAGATACAGCAAATCTCAGTGCCCTGACGAACCTGACACCAACCAAACAGGTAACAAAGCAGGGAATGGCATTTATCATATGCCTTCATTCCCCTGCGTAAAACTTCACTGCATATCACACAGCATACTGCCTATGCCAGTAGAGCATATCTGGCACTCTGTCTGTACCACTCACCCCATCGCCTTGCCCAATACCAGCTGGAACATTGGGAACATTAAAGCAAGCTTCCTTGCTGCACTGCCAAGCAGCAATGAGTCTCCTTGGAAACAGGACCTGCTTGCTGTTTCCAATCCAGCTTGCCCATTTAAGTGCTTATTAGAAGGCTTGTAGGAGACAGATCTGACCCAGGCACTGTTCCAAAGCTCAGGAAACATTCATTTTCTCAGGTGTTTACATCTGAATCAGAGACCCATACGGAGTCTGGGATCCACACGTCCGTGTCACAGACACCAACAATACATTTACAGAACCAAGACACAACCATTCAGCACCTTCAGCCAGGTCATCGCCTCACCCCAAGCCCAGCTGGTAAGACCAACAAACTGTCATTGTATACTGTCCCTCCATCTCTCCTCCATCTGCCAATACCCCAATGGTAGAACATGAAATAGCATCCAGGGCTTCCTATTCTGCAACAGAACTCCAGCCAGGTCCTGGGGAGATACAGAAGTGACGTCATGAAAGGAAGCTCTAATGCACAAGCCGTAGCGGGGATTTTTTGGCATATCCAAAGTGAGGTCTGGGTGTGGATATGGGGCCTATGTGGAATTTGTACAAGTGACTAACATTGAAGAACACAGGCAGGAATGGTGTCCCTACACAGCCAAACCTGCAGAAGGCATTAAGGCAGGGGTGGGCAAACTACGGCCCACATCCAGCCTGCGATACCGTCCCATCTGGCCCGCAGTGGCTGCCCCTGGAGCCTCCCCCCCGTGGAGCTGCGCAGCGCAGGGACTGCTGCGGGGCCGGGGCTGCTCGCCCCCCGCCCCATCAGAGCTGTGACACATGCCTCTGCCCGCCACCGGAGCTGCGCCGCAGGGGCAGCACTCTGGGGGGCCGGGCCTGCACGCTGGCCCCTCCCCCGGAGCCATGCCGTGCAGCTCTGGGAGCCGGGGCTGGGCATTTCCCCTCTCCCCCAAAGCCACCCTGCACAGGCAGAGCTCTGGGGGCCGGGGCTGCATGCTCTCCCCCGCCTCCAGCAGCTATGGTAAGAGCGGGGGATGGGGGCGTTCCAGGGTGGTGGTGGTGGGGCTTTGGAGGGGGCAGTCAGGGAGCAGGGTGGGTTGGATGGGGGTGGGGTTCTAGGGTGCTGGTTGCGGGGGGGGGGGGGAAGATGGATAGGAGTTGGGGCAGTTGGAGGACAGGGAGCAAGGGAATTGGGTAGGGGTGTGGTCCTGGGGGGTGCTTAGGGGGTCTGTGAAAGGGGCAATCAGGGGACAAGGTGTGGGGGGGGTTGAATGGGTCAGGGATTCTCAGGGGGCGGGAAGTAGAAGGGGCTGGATTGAGGGTGGGGCCTTCCCTACCCAGCCCTCAGTATAAACTTCGCAAACCCGATGTGGCCCTTGGGCCAAAATGTTTGCCCACCCCTGCATTAAGGGCTGGGGAGGCAGGGATCCTTTGGGGATAGGATAGCGGGTAAAGCCTACTGACTCAGAGAGGACATTAGCAAGTCACTTTAATTCCCCATGACGCTTTGAGAACAGCTTTGGATCTGGGTATGCAAATCTTTGCATATGAAATGGGAATGGGATAAAGGAGTGAGGGCGTGTCTATAAAACACTTAGTGTGCAGTAAACTGGGGTGTAAACAGAGCCTGCCATGCACTAAGTGTCTGTGGGGACCCTGCTGCCACACACTGAAAGTTCCATAGTGTGCTTTAATCTACATCTGTTTCAAGGAGGCACAGATCAAGGTGCTCTATGGAACTGTTAGTACACTGCAGCAGGGGTCCACATGGACACTTACTGCATGGCAAGCTAGAGTTTGCTGTAAGCTCAGTGTTTGTTGTAGATGAGCCCTAACAGTTGAGTGATGACAGGAAGGGATCAGACCTTAGTGTCTGAGATGAAGAATCCTGAGATGCCATGAAGGAGGGAGGGAGGGGAGAGGAGAATTAGAGAAGGACCGGATGAAGGAAACGACCATAGTAAAACTGCATGTTTTTAAACAGTCTCCTCTAGCAGCCTGGTGCTCTACCACAGCTCTGACTCCACCAACAGCCACAGCCACTTGCTGCCATCTACTCACAGCGTTATTGAGACCTTCATCCCCACACAGATGGCATCCTCCACTCAGTAACCATGGTGACCAGTTCACTGAGCCGTCAGGAGCACCTCCATCTGTGTTTGTGATTCAATGTCACTGCTGCCTTCCACCTGGAAGCCTCCAGCCGCTCTCCACTGCCTTGCATAAAGTCCTCACCCTCAGCCAAACACAACACGGGAAGAGGTTTTTCTTGAGCACACATCCAGAGTGGATGACAGAGAAGGACAGGGCTGACACCGCTAGCTTCCACTGCCAAAAGGAACAATGGCCAGCACAGAGACCAGAAATTGAGGACTTCTACCAGGATAAGGGTCTGAATGGTCTATGGCAAAATTGCAAAGGGATAGCTGGAATTTTCATTCTTCTTAACCTTAGCTGCGCTGCATATATATGTAAACCTGCCAATTCCACAGCAAGTCCTGCAGGAAAGAGCACAGGTGAGCATGCTTAAACACCCACCACTGCTGCAAACAGGCTGATGGAAACTAAATGAGAGAAACTTTTCTTGGGGCAGACAGTCCAAGAGCCTGAACACTGGCCTTGTAGCTAAAAGACACTGAAAAACGGAGCCAGGGATGATATAAGAACTGTCCTCTCATTACAGAGCCACTAACTAAAAACTTGCCATTTCTTTAACTTAAAAGGGACACTGTCAATTTATTTAGGTTCAGAAATGTGACCTACCCTAAAGCAGTCCTGGCTTAGTGGAAGAGGCCTGAGTATTTTCAGTAGTGCTACTTTGTTTTAAATTCAGAAATTAAAGCTGAGGAGAAAGGAATGTTTAGTTCTCTACATCAGCAGGCTTGATTCTTGGTCTCTCACACCCCTCACAGGGTGATGGTGGAGCCAGGGTGGTCAGCGTTTGGGATTGGGAGAGAGAAAGAAGTGATTCAACATAATACATCTGAAAATAATGGTTCAGAAACAAGACTAACACCTGGCCCTCATGTTACACCATTGCCCCTTCTAACAGAGATTGTGTGTGTGTATTGGTCTCTCTCATATGTATCAGATCTTCTCTGTAAAGATCTCCACATAGGTGGATTGTTTTAGTATGAATATAGTGCAACCACATCCTTAATTCTTAGCCCTTCACTATGCTGATGCTACAGCCCTCACTCCTGTGAATAACCCCTCAGGTTTCCATGGATCTATTTGTATAAGTGAACGCTTTGAGTCCTAAGGCCCTAGTTATAAAAGTTTCTAGTAATTCCTCTTCTTCCTTGTTGCTTATACTTTCATTTCACAGATGAGCTGCAAACAAACATAGGAGAAGCCATAATAAACTTCATTCTAGGGTGGAGCTGAAGCTATCAATTTACACTGTAGAGGGGACAAAACCCAATAGGGAAAAATATGATCAAGCCTCTAAAAGGATAAGAAACAGAATAAAAGAAATTATACAAATAAGTTGACAGTGTCCCTATAGCCACCATTTCTGAGGATTGCAAACATATAGATGCAAATTGGTGCCAGGATTCAGACGATCTTTTTCCTGGACTCTGATATTATGAACTATTAGAGCCTAATTTCAGTAACTGAAAATCTCAGTAGAATTTGTCTCTAGAGAACTGATGCCCCTCTCCACTGTGTTATCCTGTAAATATATTTAACTTTCAGTAAACTGAAAAAACTATTTGAGACTGTTGTATATTTATCCTCTTTACAGTACAAGTGAAGTCAAATTTATGAGGAATTCAGAAAAAGGTTTAAAAGTCACATGATTTTCAGAAGTTAAAATTCCTTATAATTGTAATGATGGCCATAAGGCATGTGATTTCTGTTGGTGTATTAGATTAATTCACAGGCTGGTTTTCAAAATCCTTTTGCAGTTTAGATGCCTGCAGGGCATTTCCTTATGTGAAAAATATCAGGGTTCTTGCACAAAATGTGGGTGACTCCCAGGACCCTACGCGGAACAGTATTTTCAGCATTTTGAGTTCCTCTACCCACCCGATTATTAGGTCTTTCCCTGAAATCTCAGAGATGCAGGCCTCTACTAGGAATGTAAAAACAGTACTGAAAGCTGCCAAAAACTGCTCATGCATCTCAGAGAGACAATATAGACCTGGTTGATCAAATAATGACTTAAATGGAGTTACTGCCATGCTGGGCTCAAAGGCCCTATTTCTGGCAGTTCTACAGCATCAAATAGCTACAGACAATTATGCAACTAAAGCCACATATGATGTGCAATACCCCGGTTTGCTGTGCCCATCCTAATGGAAGAAGATGGCAGTTGTGCACCAGATATTATATTAAATGAAACTTTGAGGCATGTATTGTTCTTGAATTCTACTGCACACTGGCAGATGTAATATGAAAATAAAGCATGGAGGGAGACAGTTTTGAAAGAAACACCTGCTTATAACAATGAAGTGACACCACTGCACAATCTTTTTATAGTTCTGCACAGGACCCCTGGAGAGGTGTATATTCCATGAGAATTAGTAACATGGCAGGTTTCAGTAACATACTTCTGGTGATTATAGGAGAGGTAGGTGGGTCCCCAAGATTTGCCAGGATATTTGTGGATGAGTCAGTCTCTCACAGCCTGGAGCTATTTTTCCCACAGTTCTGGCAGCAGCTGGTGGGAGAGGTGAAGTAGGAACTGATCCTCTGTCACCATCTCCACCAAAATCAGTTTATCACACATGTACAATAGCTCCAGGACACAGGATTTGGGCTGGATACACATAAGCATCAGACCAGGGCAGAGGTGACTCTCAATATGTCCTTGTATAGCCCAAGTCTGTGCAGAATACAAAATCCTTCAGTGCAACTTCTACATAACCAGCAATGCAAGGAATTTGTTTGTGATGGAATGGAAAAGGGGAATTCCCCAAGGAATGCCCCCAACAAGGGTAGTCACTTAAACTCTTACTCCTTTGACTCCCCTAAAACAGAAGTCTGACAATTGTTTCCCCACATTTCCAGCAGAGGACAATGTGCAGGAACTACCTTTGTTAACATTTCACCATCCTTCTTCCATCCTGACCATATGTGGTTCATAGAGCGGAATCATCATTCACTTCTTTACTGGTCATCTTTTTCTTCTTCTTCTTCACTACTCTGGGCAATGTTGTGTCCTCTGTACATCTCCCTTCTTGCCTCTTGCACTTTCCATCAATGGAACATAGAGTCTCGTTGCCACATCCTGCTGTCTTCTGTTCACTATTATGCTCTCCTCTAGCTTTCTTCTTCCTTTTTTTTTTCTTCTTTTGGTTGTGCTCTGCGCACTCCTGATTGTGAATCTGGCTGGAATCCAGAGGCATCGCAGAAAAAGCGCTTTGCCTCAAGATATCTGCTGCTGACACAGAAGCCTCTTGGTATCTCTGCCATTCCTGGTCACTGTCCAGCTCACTGGAAGGGTTGTAAGCAAAGCGGGACGTAAGTATGTTACACTTTCATCCTGAATTCACCCAAAGCACAGGCTCAGATTAGCATAATCTTGATAAATGTAATGGCTTTGTGACTCAAAAACATTCCAGTGACTGCTTAACCAGTCTGTACTCCAAGCTGTCCTTTAAGATGCATTATGTGCACTGGAAAAATGAATGCAATCCCTAGTTAAAATTCCTAGTTTCCCTGCGCTAGGAAAAATCTTTTTCCAAAGTCAAATGTAAAAGGAATCTCTGAAATAGCATGGAATATTTTTAGGAACAAAGTAGCAAACTAATACCTCACCTAGAACTGGAAGGTTGTCGTCTCCTGGCTAAGAGTGGAGGTTTGGATTTCCCACAACCTCCTGGAACAGATGAAGAGAACAGGCGAAAACCTAAGAAACAGAAAAAGAAACAGGGGGAAATAAATAGGTTAGCAAATGATTTGAGCCAAGATATAAAACAAAGTCAGCAGCTAACAGACCCTCTATGAGGCAACAGTGTTGTCAACCCTCACATGGAATTTACATTGGCCTGAAGAACTACAAGGTGTTACCGGTAGTTAAGCTTTCTGCACTATTACATGACGGTAACAACCCCTGCTGAGATTAACAAGAAGTCCTTCTACTGCACTCTTCTTTATCCAGAGTGCTGTATGAGCAAATACCAGACAGAATTCATTACATTTGGGCCACTGTAGAGCTATTAGATGAGTACTGACAACAGTGACTGTGCTGGGAACTCACCATCATCTTCAGAGTCAGCTGTTTGCATGGAAGTCCGTGCAGGACCTGATGAATCCTCCAAGACAGTGATGTAGCTAGAGGGAAGATCACAGTCTAAATTTAGGAAAGGAAACAAGGATTTGATTTTATGCAGCCAAGCTGAGTTTAAGAAGTAGGAAAAGTTAAGTAACAAGATTAAAGGGAGAAGTTAAGTAACCTTTACTCAGTGGGTTCATTTCAATGTTGTTACTTTCAGAGCTATCTCCACAGAGCACAGCCATTTCATTCAGAAGGATGGCACCTAGAAACTACCCACATGCAACATTCCAAGCAGCCAAACCACACTGCAACTGAGGCCCATTATTTCTCAAAGGCCATACTACCACATTAAAGAAGGGCAGCAGCAATCTGCAATTAGGTGAAGCCTTTGAACACCTACCATGTTGCCAGCACAGCTCTGAGTTAGGCTGAATTTGTTTGTTGTACGGATAAGTTGACAAAAGATCACACACGTGGACTGAGGACTTTCCTGAACAGATTCAAAGCCAGGTCATAAATGGAGGTGGCTCTGGTGAATCTCAAGCCTATCTATTCCCTTCCCAACACAGAACACTGAGCACTGAAGCTAACAAGAAAGACTGCAGCACACACCAGAGAATAGGACGAGGGTCAGTTCACGAGCATTAGGAGCTCAGTCACAGGCCAGCAGTATGCACAGGTCACAAACAAAAAGAGAAACAATCTTTCCTCAAAATACAAGATGTTTCCCTTGGAAAAAGATGTACTTAACTCTTCAGTGATTCCCACTTCTACCACTCAAGGGTATTGAAACTGCTCTTGCAAGGGAAGGTTCTGACTAAAGCTTATTTTAATCTCATAAGTCTGTGCTTTGGTACTGGTTACCTGTCTAACATTGCTCCCAGTTTCTTTGCAACATGTGCTCTGAACTCTGGTGTTGTCTGTAATTCGTTGCCATCTTTGTCATGGTCATTCACCTTCTGTCTGTTTGAAATAAAAAAAAAGTGTAATCTCCTTCAGACCTAGTAACCATCTGCTGCTTTAACCTAAAACTGAAGTCTGGGGACTGGCAATAGGATAGAGAGCCTTAGACCTCTAAGTGATGATTCAAATCCAGCTCAGACTGATAGTGGCCAAAAGCCACTACCATCAGAAGTCTGTTCATTAGCATTAGCTTGGGTGATTTCAGTATGGTTCCCAAAAGACAGATGTCCACATTCCCTAAGCATCAATAACATAATTGGTATTAACTGACCCTTTTGCTGAGAGACTCAGCAGCACAGGCCAAGGATTGGAGCTTGAATGCTCCTCCCATTCCTTTGTCCCAGAAGAACAGAGTTGGGGGTATATCAGCACATCAATGTGCTGCTGCTCACTCCAAACCTGCCCCTGGAGAGAGGACTTTATTAAAAGTTGCCAGATTGTAAGCATAGTCTCCAAGCCTATTAAAAAAAAATATTGAGAATGAAGATAGGAGAATGTGGACTCCACAGCAAGGCTTCTAAACTAGGGATTGCTTTCCCCATTGATCAGGGGAAATATTTGGTCACTTACCGGTAGTATTCAATTGTGAACAAAAGTCTTATAATGGGAAGGGTCAGGTAACCTTAACTACTGCATAGGCAGCACAACAAGTTCTGTCTATAATCATCATTACATTTTTCTTCAGGCAAACAGCACTCTGAAATCCAGAAAAAAATACCTGAGACTAGGCTGGACTGATAGTAACTTGTCCTTCCCAAAGCCACCTGACAAAAAGCAAAGGCAAATTAGAAATCTCCAAGACTAAAACACCTTTAATCCTAATTCCATCCAAAAATAGATGATTTTACAAGGTAAAAGATAGAACAGTGGTTGCATTCAAAGGAGGACACAGTTATGATCTGAAACATTCTTCAAGCAAACTATAGATCAAATAGCTAACTCCACTTGCTAAGATAGTGTAACTAACTCCACTTGCTAAGATAGTGTAACATGAGTTTAATATTGGACCCAACATCTACTGGAGGGAAGTATCCAGCTCTGGCAAAAATCTAATATATATTTTCTATTTCTATTATGATCCTAAATGGAAGGCAAGCCAACACCTTCCTTGATAGTACCATATTTCACATACTCTTATGACAGAGCCCCATGGAGCTCCCAACCTTGAAGTTTGAATTCTGAGTCTTGACGGAAAGGCTGCCAAATTCCTAAAAGTAGGGTGAGGCACAAGGTAAAGTAGGTCCGAAGCTTTCTGGCTATTTAGCTACAATTAAATTACCCATAAATTCTGTCTGGACTGAGTAGCTAGACACTATGTCTGGTTTAAGTGGAGCCTACTGATTTAATTTATATAAAGATGATTTTTTTTTTATTTCAGCAATCTCTGTATTACTGGTTCATTTATTTTTTACATTTGTACAGACTCATTTTCTAAGATTGTGGAAAAACAATGAAAAGAAACCGTCACAACATGTCAAAACCTCTGCTGAGAATATAAAGAAAGCATATGGTTCTAACACAGAGACAAGAACATTAAGAAACACCTACATTTTAAACCTTCTTTATGATTAAACATCAGAGACAATAACATTGTCCAGTGTTTAATACGAGGCAAAAACAAATTTTTAACAGAGCTGTTTATGGTCCCATCCAAACTGTAGCAAATGACATTTTTTTTGTGGGAGGGTTCATCTGCA
This sequence comes from Sternotherus odoratus, assembly GCA_032164245.1. Classification (NCBI taxonomy): domain Eukaryota; kingdom Metazoa; phylum Chordata; order Testudines; family Kinosternidae; genus Sternotherus; species Sternotherus odoratus. Next base: position 4,873,546 of record JAVMKO010000015.1, on the reverse strand, counting down.
ATGCTAAAGAACTATTGCAAAATTCACTCTGCAGCAGAGAGGGTGTCAAGATGCATATTCCCAAATCACGTTACTATACTAAAGCTGTAACTAAACAGTTACAGCTTTAGTATAGTCCAGGACCATGGATGGATGCAGTTTACACTGCAGCACTGAACAATGTTTTACCCATAACAAGGGAATACTGTAATAAAACCCTGTCTACAAAGTAGTCGCTATCACAGTTTAGACAGGATCTTAGAAGATCCCCTGATTTTCTGCTCTCTCAGCATCCAAGCAAGCAGCCTTTGGACAGCATGCAAAACTGTCTTTGCACTTAACCAGAAAAACAGTGGTAGGACAGCATGAGGAGTAAGGAGCCAGCACAGCAAAAATATTTTTCTTCTGTATATTAATTCCTCAGGTGTAATTCAAAATATGATCCATAACTCAAAGTGTCAAGAATCAGAGAGGTAGCCGTGTTAGTCTGGAATAGCAGAGGTAACAAAGTCCTGTGGCACCTTAAAGACTGTAAAGTTTTGAAGCATAAGCTTTCGTGGGCTAAAACCCACTTCGTCAGTCCACTGCTTGCATCCGACAAAGTGGGTTTTAGCCCACGAAAGCTTATGCTTCAAAACTTTATAGTTAGTCTTTAAGGTGCCACAGGACTCTGTTAACTCAAAGTGTGTGACTTATAAAAAGTCAGGCACAGTGAAGAAAGATAGACAAGGCACCAGACATGATTCATGATGCTAGAGAATCCTCAGTCCTTCCAATTCTTTCTTTTTAAGATTCATTATTTCAGACTTATTTTAAAGGCCGTTTTTAAGAAGTGTTTCCTTACAGAGAGTGCAAGTTAACGTGAGATTTAATATGCCACTTTTTAATTTTTTAACATACCCTAGCCCTGTTCGAGTTCGGTCTGAGTTCATCATTTTACATTTGTTCCCAAACCAACTGTACCCTAGACACGATCATAATTAAATGATAAAGCTGTTCAGTTAGTACTGGAAGAGTAAAGCTGTCTTTGAGGGGCCACAGCCAACTGACCCACACGCCCCTCCAACACCCAAAATCCAGGGCTAGTCTCCTCGCCTGCTTTGGGGTCTGGCTGCCCTTGTTGAGATGTGGGCCCGTCACAGGCTCGGCTACTACCCAGGGCCCGGGAGACAGGGACGGGACTCGGGTGGGACCGCCTAGGGCGGAGTCCAGTCCCCGCTGCGCCCACGCGTGGGAGGGGAACGGGCAGCTCTCGGTCGGGCCTGTCGCCAAAACCAAAGGACCCCAGCGTCCCCCCAGGCGCCCTACCGCTGCCGGGCTGCGGCGGAGCCGCCGCCGAGCGCTGCCCAGCCGGGTCCCAGGCGGCCTCGCAACAGCGCGCCAAGTCCTCCGCGCCGCTGCTCTCCGAGTCCGAAACGTTCGCGCCACAGCCACCCACGAACGCCGCCATCTTGGACGCCGCAGAGCATCCTGGGACTTGTAGTTCAGGCCCCAGTGACGGGAGACTGAGAGCCCTCTGCTGATCCCACGCGTTGGCAAGTTCCTGCTCCGGCGGGGGGACTTCACGAGTGGAAGGGGTGAAGGAGTGGAGCGCACTTCCTCAATGGGGGTGGTTTGGGGGGTAGGGTGACAGATGTCCCGATTTTATAGGGATAGTCCCGATTCTGGAGGCTTTTTCTTACATAGGCACCTATTACCCCCCACCCCCGTCCCGATATTTTACATTTGCTGTCTGGACCCTTATGGGGGGGAGGGAGCTTGTATCTCCCTCTGCAGTGATCCTATTTTATCTCATCCATTTAAAATCGGTTCTGAATGATCATGTAACGGAAGGGGCCCCTATGAAGATTTATGGCAGTGTTTCTCAACCTTTCAAGTTGGCAAACTCTTATTCAAAGTAAAAAAAATAAATAGCTGCTTCCATTTACTATAAGAGTGAAAAATGTATTAATTACAAGTTTATATATTCCTGTGTTTTGAGAAGTCGATAGAGAATACTTGACCTTGAAAGGCAAAGGTTTGCAAGGACTGCAAGGATGAGATTTTATTTGCTTTAGATTGTAATAGAAATATTCAACATCTTACTACCAGCCTTGTTGACTTTTGTGATGTCCCTGAGGGCCATGATCTACTGCATGAAAAACATTGATTTATGGTATTCAAAACAATGGTGTTGATGTACAGACACCCACAGCACTCTGATATCACAGAGGGAGCAAAAAGTGTCTGCTAGGATCCATCTCATGATAACCATTCCCTGCATGGTTAAGTGGAAGGGAGTTACCTCTCAAAAGCAGATGGGAAGAGTGCACAAGATGCACAAGAGTCCAGTAAAACATGGGGAAAGTGTCAGGATGCTGCCTGGCCTTTCCCATTAGGAACTGTGCAATAGTGCCAACTCTCATGTTTTCCACAAGGGACAGGATTTTGCCTGCGCTGGAGACCATCTGGCCATAACAGGAAGAATTCCAGCCCTGAGGTGAATTTGAGCTCTACCTGGGGGAAAAATCCCTCTGATTGTCTGCCTGTGCCTGACCCACGTGCCCGCCTCCTGGAGCCCAGCAACCAAGCAGAGCTGCTGTAAGAAAAGCTCCCTCAGAGCAATTCTTACAGGATGAGAGAAGGGAACTCCAAATGCCCAGCTGCTCATCTCTCTCCTATGAGCAGTGGGGAAGACTCCTATGCTCTGCCCCAGCAACACTCAGCCTGGGGAGAAGCAGGGTATGTGTGTGTGAAAACCCTCTGGAGCTGCCCCACAACCTGGAGAGGGGACCCCAGTGCAGCCCCCCAGGTTTGGGAGGCAGTGAAGCATCCCAGGAAGAACAGAGGTGCAGGGCACTGAACTGACTGTGGTCGCAGAATTGATAGGGGGGCAGGATTGATTTAGAGGTTGGGAGTAGAATTAATTGCTTGGCAGATGTGGGGGTGAGCGATCCTACATGGAAACCAAAATCACCTTATCCAAGAGATTTGGGAGAGTGAGAAACACTAATTGTCCCACCATCTGGGGATTGGCAGGGGAGTTCAAAGTCAAAAGACCAGCCAACCCCCTCCCCCCCATAATATAATTAAAAAAACCAACCTCACAATTCTTGATCTCTTAAGGCTACCAGTACTGCTGGTGCCACACTAGCTTCCCAAGTTGATTCCTCCCTGCCAGCAGCATGGATCACTTGTTCAGAGGTGTGGAAGAAGGCATTGGGATCATTTTCTAGTTTCAACTTCACCAACCCAGGGCCAGGCCTACGGTGACCAGATGTCCCGATTTTAAAGGGACAGTCCCGATATTTCAGGCTTTGTCTGATATAGGCACCTATCACCCCCCATTCCCTGTCCCGATTTTTCACACTTGCTGTCTGGTCACCCTACCTCAGCTACCTTCTCCAGGTATTGGAGAACTTCCTGGGGCCAATTTCTCCAGGTATTGCAGTATCCGGCCTCTCCTATTGCTGGCATTGGGTGTCCTGTCACTCACTCTTGAGACAAGGTGCACCTCCTTCTGCTTTGGGTGACTCAGTCGGGGGAGCATCTGGGTCTGCTGCTGCTGTTCTGCCAGTAGAGGGACGTCTTCCATTTTTTCCCTCCATATTAAAAACCCCAAGGAGGGTCCACCAGACAAACCCTTCAGCTGTCCCTATTGCCTCTCTCTTTTCTGTAGCTGCTTGTTTTCTCTTTCACTTTCTCTTCTGCTGCCTCAATGTTGCCTCAGTTCCAAAGGCTAATCAATCACCTGCCCACATTCTCCACCACAGATAGGATACTAGCCTGTCTTCCCATCCCACGGAGAACTAACTCAAGGCCCAGAGTTTGCTCTGCTCAGGCTCTTCCTTCAGGGCATAATTTATTCTTCAAACAAAAAACAAAACAAAAATCACAATAAAACACCAAAACAAAATAACACCAAACAATTCCCTTGCCCCAAGCAGTCTGCGGGGGTCTAGAAGACTGTTGACTTCTTGGCTCTTAGGGCCTCTGCTTTCCCATTCTGAAGCCATTGGTAGTTCATGGTCTGTTTAAAAACAATAAGGCCGGAGGGGGTGAGGGGTTTGGACGGACACTACCACTATGGCTTAAAGTTTAAACCATCTCCTCTGTCTATAGACCAATGCAGAAGCTGCATTCTTCTCCCTCAGCCCCCCCTGTGTGTGGAATCTAGACTGAAGCCTGCTGCGGTGTCCTCAAGTTTGGTAGAAACAATACCATTGTTTGGGGTTTAACCTCGAGTTAACCCCCAATGTGCCCTAGGAACCAATGTGTGTGGAACCAACCTCCATTCCCCCCTCATACTCCTCCCTCCCCTCTGTGGAAGCTGGACTCCTTCCGCCCCGCTCCCCCCGTGCGTGGGATCTACGTGCCCCATCCCTAGGGGGTATGGCACACACACACACACACACACACCCCGGCCTCCCGTCAGGCGCACCTCCCGTCAGGCGGAACCCGATGCCGCAGCCCCGTGTGCAAGCCGAGAGGCCGGTCCCGGACCATGCAGGCGGGGCTGGGTTTCCGGGGGGTCAGGTGACAGCGGCGGCCCAGGGAGGAGAGGCTCAAGCGCTGATTGGAGCTAGCTGCGAGTCGGAGTCTCGGGGCTGCTGTCGTCGTGGGGGACGCGGCACCTGCTCCTCAGGTGGGACGGGCCTGAGACTGCCGGGGGGCGGCTTCGGGGCCCTGCCTGGGGCTGCGGGCGGGCCAGGGGCCTGGGGACGGGAAGCGGGCTGAGGAGGCGGTCGGTGGGGAGGGGGGCTGGGTGTGTTGGGCAGCCTGTTAAGTTATCAGGAGGTGGTCGGGAGCTAATGGAGACGCCGGAACCTCGGGCTCCTCATACCCGTGGGGCAGGGCGAACAGTTCGTGCGCCCGGGGATGTCTCCTCACTGAGACGCTGAACTTACATTTGGTTTTTATTACCTGAGACCATTAATTGGGTAACTCCTGAACTGACAAGAAAACGCCTTGGAGATCGCAAGGTGTCCTAGGATCTGTAGCCCACCCTCCTCTCCTCCGCCTGTGGCTCCTTGTAAAATGTTTTTAGTAAACAGGTGCTTTTCCCGGTTGCGCTTTGCGTGACACTGACTGTGTTGTATTCCCCTATTTGTCTTACATTTCATCCTTTGATTTTCTTGTCCAAAACGTTCTGAGATGATATAAAAACAAACTGAGATCACTTTTGTCTTTTCTTTAGTGAATTATAGAGTAGGTAGCAGATTTTATGTTTATATGTAACAGTGGGACTTGGTGATTCTTACTTTTGTAACTGAGGGAGATGGCACGGTTCAATGGTTAGAGCAGGAGTCCCCTAGCAAGGAGACTTGAATTCTGCTTCCCTTTGCTCTGGCTTCCTGTGTGCCTGCAGGGAAATAATTATTTGTTTTCCCCATCTGTAAAAATTGGGATAATTTGCACTCCTCTGTAAAGTGTTTTGGCCTCTTAACATTATTTGTCATGCTCTACATTTAGATTTGTTTTCTCTGCAGGGACCTAAAATCTTTCTTAAGTGTCCCTCAAAGCTGTGGCTATTGATAAATAGATTACTTTTGGGTTTTAGTTCTTATCTACAAATGCAGTAATTTCTGATATATTTTAATTGCTCTCTGGGATTGCTTTATATCCTCTAAACCACATAAAAACAATCCAGTCTTTTAAATTTTTTTAATTTAAGATAAAACCTGCCCTGCCAACCTATAAAGTTCTAATTATTAGCCCATATAGTAAGTACATTTATGACCAATTTAATCCTATAAAACATAATACATAATCTAATGTAATCTGAATTTATATCAGTTTTTTTAATCCCTTAGATTTGCCTAGGTTTAAAAAAGAAGTGTGTTCGTAGACTTCATTCCAAGTTCTATTTGAGTCTGTTTAACAGAAGGGAGAGAATGTAAAACAGAACAAAACTATCTTTGCTTTTTACATGCTTGGTGTTCACAATAACTTTTATATTAACGAAGTACCTTGAATTTGTATAGCACATTTCATCTCAATGGATTCCAAATAACTTTTTAAACATAGGCCTCAATCCTGCATTCTAATCCTCTAGCACATGTCTTTGGAGAGTCACTGAATTAAATGAAGTGCCAGAGTCCTGTCAAGAATCAGAGAGGTAGCCCTGTTAGTCTGGAATAGCAGAGGTAATCTCTCCGAGTTCACACCCCTTATTCAACTGCTAGAAGAATAACCCACCCTCCCTGATTTGAGATAACAAGCTGGTTCAGCCTAATTGGACTAACCTTGTTACCTCCTACCTGTTTCTTGCCTACTTTTCTATACCTGCCCCTGGACACTTCCACTGCTTGCATCCGACGAAGTGGGTATTAGCCCACGAAAGCTTATGCTCCAATACTTTAGTTAGTCTTTACGGTGCCACAGCACTCTTTGTTAAAGAGTCCTGTGGCACCTTAAAGACTAACTAAAGTATTGGAGCATAAGCTTTCGTGGGCTTATACCCACTTTGTTGGATGCTTATGCTTCAGTACTTTAGTTAGTCTTTAAGGTGCCACAGGACTCTTTATCACTTCTGCAATTCCAGACTAACACGGCTACCTCTCTGATTACTGAATTAAATGTGTCTGTATTGCTGCATGGGTCCCTGATAATAGATTAATTTGCAGGATGGTGTTTTAAATTGATGTTCAGCCTATATGTAGGGACGACTTCACCTAACACTGAAAGGAATATGAAACACAGCAACATAAAAAACACTAAAGGAGACCAGAACATGCATGAATGATTATCTAAAGAGTGAGTCGAAACATAACCTATCAGGAGATGGGGGAAGGGAATAAAGAGACTATTAAGTAAATATATGTTTAATAATTAACAGTTTTAATTCAGCAGGAGTGTACATGGTGAGACTGTCAGGATATAAACTTACTGTTTTTCATGGGGCTGTCAGAAAATGTCTGCTCTTGCAGAAAAAGTGACCTCTGACCATATGTTAGGTACGCTTAAAGTTCAGAAAGCTCTCACCTTCTAAGTTTCAGATTTGTGTTTTGTTTTGTGTGTGAGGGTATTCTTCTAAACCTACTGTCAAAAGAGAGATTTTCTTGAAACTTTTATAATATTAATGAAAACTGATTATTTTAAAATTTGGATTGCCGTGTTTTCAACAAAAACATTGTAATATTGTGTGAGTACATCAGAAGAAAGTGAGCCCAAAATTTTCATTGTCCAAGCAGGGGGAAATTTAGAACCTGAACAAAACAAGATCTGTCATGAAAAGCAAACGAGACCTGATTATTTAAAAAAAAAAATTTAGTAATCTCTTTAGTAATAGTGTGACATGGTAGTAAAAGGAGCAGAGAAACTTATATTTCTATACAGTTTTTTTAACCTGACATTGTTCCTTTAAATCTCATATTTAAGATATACAGCAAAGAGAAATAATAATTAAAAATGTTGATCTGTAGTCAGCGACCTAGAGCCCAATTGGAAAGCCGTTTATCTTAATATTTATGAAATAACTCATATTAAAAAGCAAACACTTCTAAATATTTTATGTCCTACAAATACGATTTATAACTTAGGTGATGTTATTTTCTGATGCTTTCTATCCTGCACTCTGATTTATTGTCCATCTGTGCTCTTTGTCACTGAAATTTTAATTTAAAATGTCATGAGCCCTTTTTTTCTCTGAAGTTCCTCATAGTTTCAGAAGCAAATGCCTGTATCTCTGGCATATCTCTCCTTTCTCTTAGATCCATACACTTGGTCTCTTTCACAGTCTGATTCTTCAGCCCTGCATTTCCTGGTGCATCATTCCCCCGCTTCTCTACTCCACTCTGTGTCCTTAGAATATATTTCCTAAATATTTTGTGGGTATCTTCTCCTCAGTTGCTTCTTGCAGACACACACATGAGCACATAAACCTCGCCAGTCTCCCACACTATTATTTCCTCCTCAGTCTCAGACCATCTGTTGCTTTCAACTGCCATGGAGCCTTCAGGCCCCAAAGTATCCATCTGCTTCTTAAAGCCCTTCTTCTCCTCCTCCTCCTCCTCAAGTATTCATTTGCTCTTTCAACCAGACTGGCTCCAGGAAAGCCTGGATAACCGAAAGGGAGGCATGTTAGATCCCTTCCCATATATCTTCTCTCTTCCCCCTGCTCCCCCTTTTTTGTTTATTTAAGGACATCTGCATGAAAACAAATTCCCTTTTTCTTAACAGTTCATCTGTTCCTGCTGTTTGTTTCCCATGTCAAGTAGTAATACACTGTGATATCAGAGGCACCTTAAAGACTAACTAAAGTATTGAAGCATAAGCTTTCGTGGGCTAATACCCACTTCGTCGGATGCAAGTGGGTATTAGCCCACGAAAACTTATGCTTCAATACTTTAGTTAGTCTTTAAGGTGCCACAGGACTCTTTGTTACCTCTGCTATCCCAGACTAACACAGCTACCTCTTTGACTGTGATATCAGTCATTTCCACAGCAACCAGTTGCGATATCACAGAGGATGATGACTTCAAATGGGGGAATAAACAACAGGAACAGATGGACACTTAAGAAACAATTTTTTTTTTCATGGAAATGTCTTGATAACAATGAATAAGGGAAGAAAAGTGGAAAATCTTTGAAAACTTGCCATGAGGTCACAATTAACTCTTGCACCTTCTCCTTCCTTCAATTTCTTTAATGGTCCAGGCATTTGTGAAGTGGGACTTGAAGAGCTGGTCAAAAGGGAAAAGGTTTAGCAAACCTAGATTAGTACCGTTATACACCCAGTTCTTTCCCCCCACTTTTAATAAACACTTTTGTGTTTAATTTAACCTGAAAGCAACAGTGGATCCTGAGGTGCTTATGGTGTCTCCTTCATCTGAGCCATGAATCAAATACAAAAAGGGGTTGATCTGGCCTGTTTTATTTGATTTTCTTAAGTCTACTTCTCTGCCTAGCATTTCTTTTAACAAGTTCAGGTGGTTGACTGAAGCTGGCATCATCAATTTACTCTCAAACTTTCGAGTCTGTTCTAGCTAGAACATAAGTGATCCAGTTATTATGGAACGATCAAACGTACTTCTTACTCTCTGGCTATCCAATCCTGTCTCACTTTAATTTAAAATGTATAAATAATAATGTTTGTACAATATCATAGGAGTGTGCATGGTGCTTTGCAGACAAATATAAGATTATCCCTCCCTGCTCCAATGAGTTTATTACAAACTAGGTTAAATAAGACACATTGTGCCTCAGTGACAGATTACAACAGACAAGTGGGTGGGAATGAAATAGTGTTGCACGGTACACACTCATAAGGTTACTTGTTTTCTTATTGTCGTAGATTATTAGTTATGTTTGTAATATTTTAATTTTTTTAATTGATTAATTCCTAATGGAGGATTAGATCTGAAAGAGGGTATTGAAGAGAGACTTGAAGGGGGTTCAGGTACAGTGTCAGGAAGGTCTTTCCAGGAATATCGGTAAGCACTGGAGAAAGCACAAAGACTTTTGTGGGCAAAAAGATGTGAAGGTAAGCTGAACTGGGTCACCTGATGGCTCAACTGAGGTGAAGGGAGATATTGGCAGGAACAGAACTAATTACACCCTTTTGTTCATCTGGTTTCTCTCTTGCACTATGACCAAATTTGCTTTAAAAAGAAAATTAAATCCCGGTCTGAAAATTCACACCATGGATCCCCAACTCTGTAGTGCCGCACACACACACACACTCTCTCTCTCTCTCCTCTTAAAATATATTTAACACAGAATACTACATGAGCGAATCCTGGAACTTTAAACATTAATTTCTTGCTTCTGTCTTGTATTGTTATTGGGATTCATTATCTGAGCAAGATAAGCTAATGCTGCTAAGACTGTGGCAGAAAGGATGCATGAGAACACTGAAAATTGGGAATTGGTAGCATGTCCATCTGTCCTATACTAAAGCATTTTTTTTTAATGTACGGTAGACTGCCTTGCTGATGAGGATAAATGAAGCCAGGTTGTGAAATATGAGGAGTCATCAGTGCTGAGAGGCGGTGTGCATTAAGGCACAGGAGTTGTGAACACTCAGCTGTCCTTCTGGGACCCCATGCAAAATGATGTAACTGAGTGAAAAAGCTCTGTAGAAATAAATCTCTTCTTCCCCATTTGTTCTGTTGTGCTGTCATTGATGCTCAGATCTGGCACCTTTTTTAGTTCTGCAGCAGAATTGCATTGTAAGAAAAGAATTCTTTGCGATAAAAGCTGGAGAGATTGAAGTTTTGTTTTACAACTCCATATGTGTGCTTCAGCATTACTCAGGAAGCTGAGGTGACCTCTTTAGTACTTGTGGGGTAAGTTTTGCAGTCAGTAGTTTATGAGAGGTTTTAGTTGCCCTTTCCAAATACATAATTTCTGTGTACTTGTGAAAGTTTTGAACAGTCATATGGGTATCTAGGATTTATAGACTTTCAGCATCTTGATATCTGAGCTCCTTGTTTTTCTCATGGAAAGTACAATGCACTAAGATGTAATTTGCTCTGTCTTGGTTAATTGTGACTGACTCAGCAGGTATTGATTTGTTCTTGATTTTTGGATTAAAAATCAGACTTTTGGAATTTGTATTGTACATCTCAGGGAATAGAGATATACTTTTAATGTCCATGTCTTGTGCCCATACTGTCCCATACTAAGGTTTATGGCAGTTATGTTTTAACAGAAAGAAATGAAAAGAGGGAGAATCCTGTTGAGCAAACATACATGATATGTGCTGCACAGGTAACGTGTTAGCACGAGTCAAGAGCATGTGAGCTGTACAAACAACTGGGATGTTCAGTCTTCAGTATCCTGGGTGCTTCTGCAACATAATTGTTAGAAATGTTCATTGCTCATTTCCTTCCACCCACTGCCATGACAGCCGTGAGAGGGAAGAGTGGATAAGAAACAAGAATGTTTTAAAATAAATATATCTGTTTTTTAAAATTTAAATTACATTTATTTTTAAATATATATTCAGTTAAATTTGAAATTGACTATCTGTGTTAAGGCCTAAACTTGTTATAGTATATTTAAATAAATTGAAATTAGATACAAAAAAAATTAAGCAATACATGTTTGCTGCTGAATATCGAAGAAAGTCAGACTACTGAATTGCTGTAAGTTTGTTGCTAAGCATCTGGAACCACATTTTGAGAGCAGATTCTCTCTGCACGTGCAGAAGAGGCTAAAATTTTAAATTGTAGTTTGTTCAGCTCATTCAGTTCAATATCTAGTTCAGTCAAAGTTAAGAAGGAAAAAGCAGGAAAACTTGTCTTCCTCTCCCAATCTAGGAATAAAAATCAGATATGAGATGATATCTACTGGTTCCAAAATCTTGAATGACATGGTGACCATGCATTTCCATTCACTAATTACAGCTAATACTTCCTTTGTTTACTACATAAGCTATTTTGAAATGCAAAACATTATTGATAAGACATTTTTTCTTGTGTATCCACTAAATTTGAGGTAGTTCTATTTAAAAACAAAATTTTAAATGCTGTTTGTGTTTGTGGATTTTAAGTGAATTGCAATTAACCTCCAAAAGGAGCTTGACACAAATCACAAGTGTTAAAAAAAAAAAAAAAAAAAAAAGCTAGTAAATAAGAAAAACCCCATTTACCATTTTCTAACATAATAAAAATGTAAAAATTAAGAATCTCCATAAATGTAAATTACGCTGTATAATTGCTTAAATAAATGTGTATAGATAGATCGTATCCCATGGTTAGCATAAAGAAGTACCAAATTTAGTACAAAGGCTGCATTCAGTTGCAAGTCAACATGTTTTAATTTTTACCAACGAATGAGAATCAACCAGCTTTTAGAAAAAGAACTAAAAAAAATCAGTGTGAAACACATCTAAAATTGATTATTTAAATCACTCCATCCTGGTGTGAGGATCCTTCCATCCACCTTCTTTTTCTGGGCTCCTGGTAACCTGAACTAATGGACATAAACAAATCCTAGATGCATTGAATGACCAGTATGTTCAATCTGAGAGAGAGAGAGAGAGAGTGTGGGCAGAGGGGGAGGGGATAAAAAAGACCTCTTCAGTTTTCTTGTAAACCTCACTGAATTCTAGAAGAAAGGTGTGACTTGTTCTTCTGACCGGGTCCTTTGTTAAACTCCTTTTCAGGCTGTCAGACATTTGTGCCCTGTACTGAATTTTGGGAAGAGCACATATGACTAAATGTACATGTATCAACAGTATACTTGGCAAAGAGTAACTGCTGTTTGGTAACATTTATAAGAAGATGGAGATGGGAAACCTGTCTTAATTTTCAGCTTGGGGGTTGAGTGTGCTGGTCAGTCAGTGCACCCAGAACTTTAAAATGTAGGTGATGTCAGCAACTAGGCCATATGACAGATATTCAAGACAGCTTAACTTCTAAAAAGGACTCCTCTTGGCTACCATAAAATTGAGATGCTGGAATCTGGGACCCAAATGGTCCTTGAGCAAGTAATCTTAATGTTTTTTAGGACAAGACTGTAACAGTGTAATGCAAGTGGAATTTCTTTTTCTGTCTCATAGGATTCTAGTTGGAAGATTTTACAGACCTTGGATCTAATTTATTCCTGAGGATGGCAAGTAAAGGGCCCACGGCGTCTACATCCACTGAAAACTCCAGTACTGGAGGGACTAGTGGCAGCAGCAGTAGTAATGGTGCTGGGGACAGTACTAATCAGGACAGCACTTTTGAATGCAACATCTGTTTAGATACTGCCAAGGATGCGGTTATCAGCCTGTGTGGGCACCTCTTCTGGTCAGTATGCGACTTTCCTCTGGTAGGCCAGAATATGGGACTGGGACGAACAGACTTTTATCATCCAGGATCTGAGGATATAACATGGTTAAATGTCAGAAGAAAAGTCCAGCCTTGCAATCTTAAATTGTGAATGGGATTATGGACTTGAATACTGTAAACAGAAACTTGATAACGTACTGTTTCTCCCCCCCCCCCCCCCGTTAAAAATGTGGTTACTCCCAGCTAGTATTGGTCTCCTTAAGTTTTTGCTTTTTGGTAGCCCTCTGGATTGTTGTGCTAAAAACTGAATTGCACAGCCTTGATTAATATAGTTTGGCACACACCCACTGTTTGGGTCTAAGTTCCTCTGTAACCCACCCATACCTGGAACTGCTTTGTCCTTGAAGCTGGCTGTCGAGTCCAAATTATGAATTTTTAGGCAAATTGCACCCTCACCACAAGCTTCCTTTTGCTGCTAGTGCTGGCAGAAATGTTGCAGAGAGCCCATTTTTGTTGTGAGGTTATTTTTCTTTCCCCATACCCTCATGGCAGTGACACTAGCTCTTCAGTCTGTCCAGTTTGGGCAGATGTCCCACAACAGTGAAAATGTTATGGCTCCCATGTGTCTTGTCTGGATTTGAGCAGTGAAGTAGATTGCCCTGCTTTTGTACAATACTTCAGTGGGCTCAAAGGGTATCTTTTGCCTCAAATGTTACTGTTTTGATGTAGTTGAAAGATAGAATTATACAGAAAATAATCCTCTTTTCCTATTTTTTTTAAAATGTAACAGTTTATCACAGGTTGACATTGCTAATTGTGTGGAATTTTAAAATTAAATTTATTGATTAAATTTAGGTCGCAGTTAAACCTGTGTGGTTGCATGGGTGTAAGCAAGTAGAATTTGGTTTCTGGTGTTAACATATCAGGTGGAGGTCCTTGTTACTTGGCTTTTCTTAAAACAAAACCATCTTGTGATCAAAGCTTTTTGATGAAACCACCTAACTGGGGTGACTTTACACCAGGATTGAAGGTCCAGTCTTTCGGTGGACAATCTACATATTGTTTATATCACTTGGAGAACAGTTGATTGCAGTGTCTTTTGATAAGTACTCTTATCTTGTGGCCTGTTTTTGTTTGGTTTTGACTTTTTTAAAGTTGCCACAAGGACTTTAATTGAAGTAAAGTACGTTAAAGGAGAAATTCGAATAACTCTACTCTGTTCCTCATACTTCATACCCATTTTACAATTAATAGCATGATGCATAATGTAAATTTCTCCATATCCCTCCCAATATTTTAGCCATGTGTTCCTCCTAACATCATACTGTTGGCATCTTTCTAATTTGCATCTTTGCCTAGGACATGAGCTCATGGGTTCAGTGAGCAGAATCTGTGCAAAAAGGCCCAGAAAGATGAATTGAAGCCTTTGTGTATGCCTTTTCTGCTGCTGTCTAAGGCTGTGAAACTCCTAGATGGTGAGAGGACAGGGACCAAGAGTTGTGATGTGGTTTCTGTCCATTTGGCACCCTTATGTCAGATTGTATAAACTGGAAGGGCCAGAGGAGGTCTGACTTTGGCTGTACTTTCAGAAGTTCAGTTTGTTCTAATGCAAAGTTAAGGTACTGACATTGGTGATTCTTTAACCTTTTGCTGCCTCTTAGGTGTGCTGTCCCCAATATACTCTCTGTATTTGCCAAATCTCAGTGTAAGTTACTAACTACATTTTTTCCCTTTTCTCTCTTTCTGCCATGCTATGAAATCACCCTGGGAATACTAACAGTTGGCCTTGTTTACACCAGGTAAGATCATTTTCTTTTTACTTTGTCTTTCATCAGCTTATATTACACAATAACCCCCTTAGTCCTCTAGGGTATTCTGTCAGAAGCTGCAATATCCCCTTCTCTTTCTAAGCACACTTCCTTCTCTCCAGGGCAACCAGGCTGCACTAATGAAACTTAACATGCAATAATTTGCAATCCACTTTTCCAGAGAAAGAAAAGTTTAAGGCAAAAAGTCCCTTTTTTTCATAGTCTTAACCACTCAAATAGTTCAGTGATACAGGGAGGAGAGGTTACATATGACAGCTGAGGGGGCTTAATATGTAGATTAAAAACTTGAAGCACTTCTATTGCCAGGCTTACTGTTACACCCCTACTTTGTGTATGCTAGAATCATAGAAACTAGAGATGAGACAAGACTAGTCCTTCCCCAGGCCAGTGGAGGGTTGTTTCTACAGTGTAGTTGTCAGAGTTTCCCCAGCCAGATTACAAAAGTACACTTCAGCAGATGTGGTATAGCAGTGTACTATACTAAACTACAGCAAGTACTGCCCAAATCTGAGGCACCTTGGCATTTCCAAAGGGTAGACAGTTTGTCTCCTTGTTTTTCTGAATAACTCTAGAATTCTATTTGGCTGGCTGTGTGAGATACATTTGCATGTTGCTATTGTTCCATTGTTCTCACGGTGCCTTATTTATTTTGTTTTGTTTTTTCTCTCTTAGTGGTTAGAGACCAGGCCAAACAGGCAGGTGTGTCCAGTATGTAAAGCAGGAATCAGTCGAGATAAAGTTATTCCTCTGTATGGACGGGGTAGTACTGGGCAGCAGGATCCCAGGTAAGGAATCCAAATGCAGCCACTTTGTGGAAACCACAAACCTAATTATTGTACAGTTGCTATGTCAGATAAGAGATGGTCAAAGCTTAGGTGGAGGTGATATGTCTGCCAAACAGATTCTGGTTCTCCCAGGGCCTGGATTCCCACACCCTGGTTTCTTGCTTATCTGTGGAAACCTATTTTAACTGAATTGAACACTAATTACTAACTGGAGATGGCACACTGTACAAAATATTACCTGACTAGGGCAACTTGGGTGGGACTGATCATAGTTTTCAAGCTCCCTTGATTGTGAAATGTAACAGGGATGTTACTGCACAGGAATGTAGAATCTCAATTTGTGGATTTGGAACTGGAGTTTCAATTAACTGGTAGGCCTGCTGGCTCCTGCTAGTCAGCTAACTGCACACAACTCTGCTGCAACAATTCAGTGGTCTCTGGACATCTGTGAAAGAGCAATAGAATGTTTCTTCTATTTTACTAGCCATGGCAGGAAACTAATATTACACCATATATCCCTACACTTCTATAACTCTACTGTCTTTTCCAGAGAAAAAACTCCACCACGACCACAAGGACAGAGGCCTGAACCAGAGAACAGAGGGGTAAGTAAAACACAAGTTAAAGTGGAAAGATTGGATTAGGGTTTGGGGAGGAAGGAGGCCAACTTTAGAGATACTTTTATATTGCCTATGGTAAGTGTCTTGGTATCTGATGTTGTGTTGTGGTTGCCCCCATTCCTCAGCATTCTACAGCGTGAGTTAACTTTACTCAAACTTTGTAATTAAAGTGTACAGTGTGTGTTGCCGGGGATGTTATCTTTCATAATCAGAACATGCGCCCTACGCATGTGTGGTGCAGTGCTTCTGAAAATGGTGCTGGACATCTCTCTCTTCTCAAATGAGAGGTGTCTTGGAAATGTACACTGTGTGTACTTCTGTCACAGTATGCCAAAGGTCCCCAAAGTGTGGGGTGCAGTGAGGTCCAGGCCAGCCTCCATGGGGGGTGGGGAGGGAGTGCCATCCTCCCCTCCACACCCCTAGCTCTGCTCCGGTCCCGCCCCTGTGCCTTGCCCCGGCCCCAGCGCGGCTCCACTGATGGTCTCATACCAGCTCCTAGCCTCACCGTTAGCCATGGCTCTGTTCCCAGTCTGGAGCCAAGGCTGGGAGTGGAGCTGTAACTGGCTGCAGGCCCAGCTGGCAGCCTACACCACAGCGTGGCTACAGTCCCACTCCTGGACCTAGAACTACCCCAGCTGTAACCCCAGCCTCGGCCCCTTTACTCCTGTCAGTGTTCCTTCCTCTCCTCGCCCCTTCTTCCGTAGCTGCAGCCACGCTCCCAGCTCTGGGTGTGTGTGGACAAGGGTAAGGGGGAGGCACGATCCTCAAAAGTTTGGGGACTGCTATGCTGCTACCCACTTTAGAACATTACTTTACCATGTTTATGTATGCACATCCCAAATAGAGTGGGGTATGTGTAGGCAAACAGCAGCCCAGGTATGTAAATTCAGTGAATATAAATAGTAGGCTGTACATGGGGAACAGTTACCAGGATTGACCAGCGTTTCCTAGCACAGTACGAAGTGAGCGTGACCTGATGAAACACTTGCATATTTCCATGTAATTCAGCTTCAGGTCCCCAGAGAGCACTCGTATATCTCATTGCTTCAAACAAACAGCCCTGCTGGGTATGACTAAGGAACATTTCTACATTGAATAAATGGGAGCTCAGTAGTTCTCTCAGTGGAGCGTTGCCTTCTTATTAAATCAGCTGCTCTGTCTTGGTAGAACCTTTTAGCAGGTGCGGCCATTAATTGGAGGAATCTGGTATAAAGAGATTGCGGCAGTTGTGCTGCTTCTCCAGTTTGTGAAACTGCAGGAGCTGCCATGCAAAGCAGCATTGCTGCATCTGGCCCCTTTTGTAGGGAGTCGATGACAAGACAACTGACAACATCGGCAGAAGAGTCAGAATCTTTACTAATCAAATCAAAGGGTTAGTCCAGAAACTCTAGATCTAAGAATTATGTCACTGGAATCAGTTCTGTGTACACTCAAAGCTGGATGGTTAGAAACTAGGGGATTCTCCAGAACTGATACCATTGGTATAATTCTGAAACAGAAGGCAATCTTCTGTGGACTGGGGGAGTCCAGGACCAGGATAACTGTTTGCTCTCCCACAGCCATTCATTACAGTATCATTGTTTGTTTCATACTAGTTGTTTCCGAAATATTGCACCGTTTTAAAAATTTGAACATTCCGTGATTCAGGAGTTTCATCTTTCTGCTTGACTAGACTAACCCTGCAATTTTGCTTTGGACCCTGTACAGTCAGTCAGTGATGTTGGATCATAAAACAACCCTTCCTTCCCTCCTCCTTCCTTGATGTCACTTCTCCCTGCCTCACATATTGGTTGTATATAACCTATATTGTAGGCTCCTTGAGGCAAGAACTCTTCCCCTTCCTCCCCATAAAACTTCCTCTGGCGCTGGAGGAACACAATTTTCAAGTGACTGTGCACAGCACTTTATGTATATCCCAAGGAGCAATGATATCCAGTGATATAAATGATGATACATTGTCAGATATCTGGTGAGAGAATTACAAAAACATTTAGCATTTGCTAACCTGTAGCCCTCAAACACAAGCTGCAGTGAGCTGTGGGACCATACAGACACAAACTCAAAACTGACCGACATTGTGATCCTCATTTAGCCTAAAGAAGTCCAGTGACTGGGAATATTTGGCTTTTACTCTGTCTTGCCCTATAAATGACAGTGTTTCACTTCCCTTTTTTTCCTTCTCTGCAGGGATTCCA
This sequence comes from Sternotherus odoratus, assembly GCA_032164245.1. Taxonomy (NCBI): domain Eukaryota; kingdom Metazoa; phylum Chordata; order Testudines; family Kinosternidae; genus Sternotherus; species Sternotherus odoratus. The sequence continues at coordinate 4,855,437 of JAVMKO010000015.1, read as the reverse complement.
GGGCTTTGGGTTTGGAGATGGTGGGTTCCAAATGTCGTTTGGAATTGGGGCATTTCCCTTTGGTATATTTGCCACAGCATTCAACATAAATGATGGGCGGCCTCCACCAGGTATTATGCATCTCACCTTCTGGGAAACTGCCACAGGCGAATAAATTTCATATGGGTTAATTTGTATCTTTCAAACAAAGAACCTGTTAAATCACTAACTTGTCTGTGTGCCAAAGTAAACCAGTGAAACAACATGTAGGGAAACACCCTTTTGTGCACAAAGTGTTGGTACACTGTAGAGCTAGTCATTTAAGGGTGAACAACAAAGGGAAAACCTTTGCAGTGTCTTTATTATATATAAAATACATAATTTTAAAGGTGTTTTTCTGCTGGCTTTACATTAGAAAATACCAGCTTATGACTTCTCTCTGTTTTGCTGAGGGACTTTTTGGAGGATTGAAGAACTAGAGAGCGATAGTGACATTGCAAGTTAAACTAGTTCTAACAAAATATGTGTTAAAACAGTCTGACCGAACATTCCTTCCCCTCAAATGAGAACTGGGAAAGCCTCTTCAGTGATCTGAGCACTTCCATTTCAGCCCTCCAAAAGATTCTCCAGGAAAACCAGAGAAGTTGAGACCTGAACTTCCTAGCATTTTTAAAAAGAAGGAAAAATCATATTTTGTATATGTAGGAGAACTTTTTGGGAATGAAAAAAGGGTTATTGGTGTTTATGTACCATAAAGAAGAAGAAGAAAGCAAGAACCCTACAGTGGAGCCCCGGTATAACGTGCCCTGGTATAACACAAATTCAGCTATAGTGTGATCATACCTTGATTCGCAAGTAAACTCACCCCATGTCCTGGCACTTGGCAGCAGCCGCGGATTCTCTCCCCTGCTGACAGAGAGGATAGAAGCCGCGGCCTGCGCCTGCCAGGGACAGAGAACTCTGGGGCTGCAGATGCCGGTGTTTGTCCCTGGCAGGTGCGGGGCCGTAGCTTCTTTCCATGCTGCCCAGCAGGGGAGAGAATCCGCGGCCCCACGCCTGCCGGGGACAGAGAACAGCAGCGCCCGCAGCCCAAGTTCTTTGTCCAGAGAACCCAGAAACATTTATTTTAGTTCTGTGGAACCTCGCTATAAGGCGACCCCGCTTTTAACGTGATGGGATTTTTTGGATCCCAACTGTCGTGTTCTAGCGGGGCTCCACTGTATTTTCTTTGCTTTGCAGTTCATCTTCAAGATGATCATCTATATCAGAGGTAGACAAACTATGGCCTGCAGAACCCTCCTGCCTGGCCCCTGAGCTCCTGGCCCGGGACACTAGCCCCTGGCCCTCCCCTGCAACTTCATCTCACTGTGCCGCTGGTGCAGTGCTCTGGGCAGCGGGGTGGTGAGCCTCCCCTAACCGGCCCTCCATACAATTTCGGAAACCCAATGTGGTCCTCAGACTAAAAAGTTTGCCCGCCCCTGACCTATATGCTACAACAACTAACTTCCTGGTGAATTAATTTCAATGCTGTAAATTGAGTAAAACCAGTTGGGTTACTTTAGTACAGTGGCCTCATTCTGCGGATTGCCAAACAGCCTGTAAAGCTGAACTATTCCTCCTCTACACAGTAGTCAAACTGCAAGAGTCTGCCTGTTTTGGGCAGAAAACGTCCGGCCCAAGATTCCAGGACTGCCTATGTTAAATCTTTTAGCCAATAGTCTGCCATACTGTGTTTAGAGTAAAGGAGTCCCCAGTCCCTATATTTCGTTTGGAATAATGAGAGAAAACTGAACTGGATTCTTAAGCTCTTGAAAGGGCTGCTAAGTTGTATACCTCTTGCCATCTTAGCATTTAGCTCATTAGTGGTACCTTTGTACTATCTGCATAAGAGTGTGTCTGTTTGGAGCTAGAGATTGTGTGGATTTGTGCTGGTTCAGGTTAAATAAGTACATAAGAATGGCCATACTGGGTCAGGCCAATGGTCCATCTAGCCCAGTAGCCTATCTTCTGACAGTGGCCAATGTCAGGTGCTTCAGAGAGAATGAACAGACCAGGAAATCAAGTGATCCATCCCTTGTTATCCATTCCCAGCTTCTGGAAATGAATAATTGCTGGTAATCCTTTTCTAAATCTGTTGTTCATCTCAGTATTTTGTTCCAGAGCGGGTCACTTAGTTTTCAGCTTCCCACTAGTTTTATTGGTATAAGACTCCCCTTAAGATTTTCTGTGTGTTTATAACTTGCTTATTCTGAGGTATCTTCCTCTTATGGAGGAGAAAGGCTGATACAAAACTTTGTAGTGTAGACACACCTGGCTGAAGTAGACTTACTTCAGTATTGTCTTCTGTAAATCTCTGGTGAGTGCTGCCTGTCACGTCCCCAGGTCTACTTAAATCTTGCTTTGTGGATCTGACGATTTACATTCCTTCCTAATTCCCAGTGTGAGTGAGGTAGTCTGAATCATTCCTGTGACAGAGCCATTTTGCCAGTAGCAGTCAGTCAGCTGGTTGGTTCCTTGCAAATCTCTCTAGACTTGTGAATATGCTATGTGCAGTATATACTACATCTTGAAGAAGAGAAAAGAACTGAACTGTTACTTCCTGTTTTTCAGCTGTTCCAGGGACTCCCCAGTATGTGGATGAGCAGTTCCTATCCCGCCTCTTCCTGTTTGTGGCTCTGGTGATCATGTTCTGGCTGTTGATTGCATAACTACTCTATACCCTGTATATTCCTGGTCATCAGGGTCTCTGAACTAGTTAAAAACTGCTCCCCCATCCCACTTTAAACCTTTTGGTGTCTGGTTCCATAGCTAATCACAAGTTCCAGGAATCAGTGGTGCCACAACACATTGAGGAATCTCGCATGTTGCACCAGAACCTTGGAATTAAATAACAGTTAAAAAGCATGTCTTACCTCAGCCATGTCTCATAGTGCTGGTATCCAGATACAACCATGGACCTAGCTTTGAGCTTCACTCTCAAAGGGAGTGTTGCTTTGAAATCCTGTGCCAATCAGCTAGGCCAGGTTTATGTGGAAGGCACTGGTACTGAAGGAGTGTGGGCAGGTGAGGAAAGGAACCTACTGCATTGTTCATCAGTATCACGTGTGTAACATCCAGGATGGGAAAGAAATGCATCAATTGAAGTTTCAGAACATTCTTTAATCTTGCAGCACCAATAAGACTTCTTTGGGAGGGCATCTGCCTGAAAATGGAATCCGCTTTGGAGACCAGTGTTCTATACCTGCTGTTACTCAGAGTTGTGAAAAGTCCATGGCACTTGAATGGCTGTAACAGGAGGGGTTAAGAAACTTCAGCCTAAAATTACAAAATCTGAATTTTCCAGAGCTAGACTCTTGAAAAGTCTCTCATCATGGGGTTGGGTAGGGTTGTTGGACACTAGAGTACCTCTTTGGCCACATGTAGTGCCGTTCCTCAGTGACAAAGCAGTGTTTGTTTTTCTTGGGTTTATGCAGCCGTCTTGAGCTTTACTCATGGATAGTACCTTCATAATGCTATTGCTGTAGTTACTCACTCCTCCTTCCAAAGTTGTGAGACTTCGGGACTATTGTGTACTCTGAATAAAATCATTTTACAGAGCTGAGATCATCTTTGGGGGGAGAGGCCACAATGGGAATTTAAGTAGTGAGTTGTGAGGTTAAATTTTCAAACACATTTATTTTGGCAGGAAATGAAATCTAAACTTGCCTAGCAGGTGCCACTGGAGGAAATAGCGTGAGACCATTGCCTTTATGGTAGTTCACAGCTGCTTCCAGCCTCTAAGGAATGGCTGTAGTGCACAAGCTGCTGCAGGTTTACCAAAGATGATAATTTGGAGGACAAGAGATGACGTATCTTTGTGCCTGGAGGAGAATGTTGCAGACTGTGTGCCCACAACCCTGAAAGCTTTTATGGAATTCTGCTAGGTATAAAGGTTTAAAAAGTGTTTCTGATTGATTTTCTGGATGCACAGTACCTGAAATACGAGGGATTTTTTACTTCTGACTTTCTTCTAATTCTAACTGGACACTTCCAAAAAAAGAATTCTGTTTTTATTTTGAGATGTTTCTTTGACTCAGATCACTAATAGAGACTAAAATTCTGTAGAGAAGAATTTTGTGACTTCCTGGGCAATAAATCATGATATTTGACAAAGCAAATCAATATATAGAAACTCACTGTGTTGCTTCAGGAGCCAGGCTTTTTCTCATGTACAAAGATGAAGTGCCTGGGCAGGACAACCATGAGCAGTAGCAAAGAAACGTACTTGACTAAATACAAACTGTTTCTTCACCTTTAGCATGATGGAGTGGGAAGAGCAGGTAGGAGTTTTGTTTGCCTGCCCCAAAAGTCTCCTCAGCAAGCAGGATTTTACAAAGCTGACTTCTGCAATAGTTTACCTCATCCATCAAGATGCAAGATCTGATTGAGTATAGGTAATTCAAGTGCTGCTTGAATAGTGCAGGCACTTTGGGAGCTTCATCCCTTCTAACTGGCTTCTGTAGTGCATATTTTGGAAATTAAGTGCATTTTTATCATCAGCTGTCCATAGTATGAAGCTTTTTCACTGCCTTGATGTTTTATTGAGAGGCAGCGCCACCTGCTGGTGAAAAGGGAATGTTCATCTGCAAATGTAAAAGATTTTATTTCCTTCCCTTCAACCATTATTCTGAGAAACTGCTATGCTAGGAAAGAGTGTGTGTTCTTCCAGAAGTAATCTGGTATGAAGATTATTTCTTCAAAGCTTTTATACTTTGAAGCGGACAGTGAGAAATTCAGCTGTAACACAAACAAAAGAGGTATTAAACCAGATTTAAAACATGTTTTGTTTTAATATATAACATGTATAGCTTATTTTGTCAGTTTCTCGTGAGAAGCTGAAGGGGTGAAGACTGAAGTGGCTGCAGTGACAGAATTTAAAGTTATTAGTTTCCTGGCAATCCAAGAATGAGATAGTTTAAGTGTTAATGCTTCTGATTTTCTTAGTGTGCATTTTATATTGCATCATTTCCCCTCCCTTGTATTCAGACTGCACATGGCCTGCAGTTAGAGAAAGATGGCATATACAATGCAACCCTTTCCTGTTCACTGATTTTCACTGTTGTGAAAGTGATTTAGAATAAAAAATGGTTTTACATTGACCTAAGCCTATGTGGATTCCTTTTGTGTAAGGAAGTGCAGTGCCCTTGGCTTGTGCTACTTGGAATTATCACTGTAGGAGGCATTACTGTGAACACAGTGGCAGAAATTTTTTTTATATTTATATTATTGTGGGACATGTCAGTAAAGAGTACCTGCTCTTTAGATGTATGTCCATGATGTAGTCTTCACTCAAAAAATGAACCAGCTGTTGCTGTCTTCTGATAAATGGCACAAGGAAACAGTCTTTGAGAGTGCTGGAGACTAAATTTAAAGGGATATTCTCTATAGCCACTGATCCTTTTACATAGAGTACATACCTTGGAGCTGAAGGTGTTACCTGTACTAGCATGTAGGTCAGCTATTTCTAGGCTAAACAGACCATCTGTGAGATTGAACTATGCCTTTTTCAACAGAGAAAAAAGCCTGGCATCCCTTTGGTTCATTACATTCTTTTTTTCTAAAGACATAAGTAGCATTAACATTTTTGAAAATCAGGAAACTATCTTGCATATGGAGTGAATCTTCTCAAGCATGGGGACTCATGAATGGCCTTTTTGCACTTCTGCCTGGACTCACTCTCCCATCTTTTAATGTCATTTAAAGAGTTGAAAGAATTGCATCACCACTAACAGTTCTGAGATGTCAGAGGAAGACCAAAAAAACCTAACCCGCGGGGTAAAAGCCTGAAGTGGGGAGGGATTGAGCAGACTAGAAACTGCACTTCTTTTCTTCTCTGACCACATGAAAATTGCTGAGGGTCTCAGCAGACCACTTAAAGATCTTTCCAAATGTTGTTTGCACTGCTAGCTAACTATTGTAAAGCACTTTGGATAAAAGTGCTGTGTAAAAAACTTATTAACTTTGTTCTACAAATAAAAGCACACAACTCATATTTTAATATCTGTAGTCTTACCTTTCTAATGTGATGGTTGTATCCTCCCTCCCCTGCTGCAGTGGCCCCTGAACTGGGCAGGGAAGGAGGAGGTTCTGTCTCCACTCACAGAGCTGAGGCTGGCAAGGAGGGCCATCTCTCCCTAACAGCCCCAGCCACACACCCTGGATTAAAACAAGGGAAGGAGGGCTGCATTGGGTATCAGGAACATCAAGCCTTTCATTTGCTGTTAGAGAACAGGAAGAGGGTGGGGTGGTGCCTGAAGGTGGAGTAGGAGGTGGGGCTGGCACAGCTTGGGAGTGACCTGTAGGGATGGAGATGGGGCCGACTCCGGGGGGAGGGGGAGGAGGGACTTTCGTTTTTTCCCTTTATAGTTACCCATGCAGCGAGAGTGGCGGCGGTAAAATGCAGCCATGTCCCGCTCTCAGCTGGTTTAGCACGTGTGGAGTTGAGGAGGAGGTGGGAGTGGGCAGAGCCGAGCTGTGATTGGCCCACACCCGAAAAGGGGGCGGGCTGTGGCGCGGATGCGGCGGGGTTCTTATCAATAGACAGGTCGGGGATTGGCCTGTGATCATAAAGAGGCGGAGCTTCCATAGGTGGGCGTGGCTGTGATTGGCCCGCGGCAGGGAAGGGGCGGGGCGGTGTTTGCCCCGGGGCGGGCGTTGCGGGCCCCCCCCCCGGGCCAGGTGTGGTATGACCCACCCCGCGCTCCGTAGAGGGTGACGTCACATGTGCGGACGAGGTCTGGAGACCCGGGGGAGGCGTGAGGGGAGCGAGCCCGGCCGGGCGATGGAGGAGCCGCCAGGTGAGGGGCTGTGGGGGGCGAGCTCCGGTCTCTGCGCTGCCTGGGCCCGGCGCCCCGCCCTGGGACTGGGGGTGCCCGGCGCCTGCGGGGTGCGGCTCCGTTCCCGGCGGGGCTGCCGCAGGCGACGCGCTCTGCGAGCCGGGACCGCCCCGGCGGGGACAGGTGCCGCCCGCGGCCACTCGCACCGGGGACAGGAGCTAGCGGGGGGCTCGGTCCGCTGCTCTGCGCCCGGAGACTCTTCTCTCTCCCTCCGGGTCCCCCCACCCCCGTCCGCTCGGGTCCCCTCTTCCCTGGGAGATCCCCCTCCCCTCGCATCCCCCTCCCCTCGCACCCCCCTGGAGTCCGGGTACGGCACCTTCCCCCCCCCCCCTTCCCTGGAGTCCTGGCCTGGCCTCTCCCCTCACATCCCCCTGGAGTCCGGGTACAGCCCCTTTCCCCCCCCCCCCCTTCCCTGGAGTCCTGGCCTGGCCTCTCCCCTCACATCCCCCTGGAGTCCGGGTACAGCCCCTTCCCTCCCCCCCCTTCCCTGGAGTCCTGGCCTGGCCTCTCCCCTCACATCCCCCTGGAGTCTGGGTACAGCCCCTTCCCTGGAGGCCTGGCCTGGCCTCTCCCCTCACATCCCCCTGGAGTCTGGGTACAGCCCCTTCCCTGGAGGCCTGGCCTGGCCTCTCCCCTCACATCCCTCTGGAGTCTGGGTATGGCCCCTTCCCTGGAGGCCTGGCTTCTCCCCTCCCATCCCCCTGGAGTCTGGGTACGGCCCCTTCCACACCCCTTCCCTGGAGTCCTGCCATGGCTTCTCCACTCACATCCCCCTATAGTCTCCACACACTTTCTCTAGGGCTTAGTGGACAAGGCCGGCCAAGCCATGTGTATGAGTGTTGGGCTATAAAATTTTGCTGTTTCTCCTTTAACTGCTGCACATATCATAGCTGACATCTGAGTTCAGAGTGACCCTACTTCTCTTTATTGGTGGAGACTGCAGATATTTTTATATTCTCCAGTCTCTTACCTCCTTTTCTGGGTAGTGGAACCTGGGCATCAATTTGAGGCTTAATTTGCACAATGTTACTTGTCCTAAATGACTATGTAAGTATCTCACTTGGTAATGTAAAATTATTGTTGAATCTTTATAGTTTCTTTGGCTATTGTAGCTCCCTCTTGGTCTTAAATATTGATGTAAAACAGTTTTTTTTGAAGCTTTAATTAAAATTTCAGCAAAATTTTCTGACATGACCTGCAGGCATAGTGACCTTCTGGGCATACAGAAATCTGTCATAGATATGTTGGCCTAGGAGTTATACAGGAAGCTTGAAGGAAAGCGAGTAGAATTCAGTGGTGACTTGTGGTGTGAATTGCCTTCCTGTCCCAGTGCTCCACAAAAGTGACTGTTCTCTCTCTTTGTCTGTGTAGGCATCCAGACTAATCTGTCTTTGGCATTCAGTTGTGGTCTTTTATTATGTCTGATTTTGCTTTACGTAGAGACTTGCATTCCCAGACATGCAAAATCCCAGTGGGGTTCTTTGTTGTTGAGGTTCCACTCATGCTTTATACTCCTTTCACTTTGAGAGATTCTGTTGCAGCTACCATCTTTCTAGTTGAGGGTTGGCCTTACAGATTATGTGCAGAGGGTACCCTGCTAAGCAATGAGGCACTTCCTTTGCTCCTTCACCCAGTAACATTCTTGTTGTCCTCAGGAAATTTGAGTTGAATGACATACTTTGTTGATTACATACTTCTGTTGTCTTTTCCATCCTCACTGTTTCTCCTGGATACCTAGGCCAACAAGGGATTGCTTCAGGTGAATGCACAATTTTTCACTTCCTTTCCTAATCTGTTGTGTAGTCTTACCACTGAAATGCAACAGCTGTTTAACATTATCTAGCAAGTGTGGTGATTACTGAAAATTTATGTGAATTTGTAAAGTCCTGTATGAGCCTTTTGGATGACTCTGTCATTGTTAACTAACAACAGTGTAGTAACTTGTGCCTTTATGCTCCTTGGAGCAAAGTCTCTGAACGGTATGCTATTGTATGCTTATGGCACTAAATTGAGGGAGCTGGATGTAAAGAATATGTATCTTATGTACAGAGACTGTTTTATCCAGCAGGAAGGCAGGAAGTGCACAACTAGTTCCTCTGACATTTTTTTATGTACACTTTTGGGGAAGTTGAGCAGTTTTTGCTCCCTGTCCTCATGTGTAACTTCTCAGGCACATGGGTTCAGGGACTCACCCTTTATTCTGGAACATGCATCAGGCTGATTGGAAACTGAAACACACGTTCCTATGCTGAGTGAGTAAAGCAGAGGCTGTGGCCTTCTGCATCTTTCTTTTGGGCTTTAAATCAACATAGTATCTGTGAATAAGGTCAATGGGAGTCCTATATTCTAAGTAGCAGAAAGGGGTAAAGCATTTTATGGTACTGAGCCAAAGCTAATGAGGAAGAATTATTTGATATATTTGTAGTTTAGATGAGCATGGCTCAATTTCTATGGGCAGTGTCACTTAAACTAGCAAACACCTTTTTTGTTAGGATGGGTCTTGATTGTTGCTGAGTTACATCGCTGCTGTTTTTGAGAAGTTTAGATACGTGTACATATATTGATCTCTGCACTGGGGCTGAGAGGCTCATGACTTCCTATCCCTTGCAGCTTCCTGTCTCATTATGAATGCTGAGGATGAGACCACAAAACTGAGTTAATATTAAAGAGTGAGATGTTCTTAAATGAAAGATTCTCCTAAAGGTGCTTGAGGAGAGTACCTAGAGCAAATGTTAATCATTACTGATGCCTAATTATTGGTTTAAACTTAAGAATCAGGTTTTTCTTCTAGTCTTGGCTCCTCTCTGTTGTGGTCCCCAGGCTTTTCTACTCTTTCAGGTTTTCTCTCTGCCATAGGTTGTCAGGATGACATCTGCTTCCACATGGTGCACTAGAAACTAACTGCTAGCCCTTGAGTTAAATATAAATATAAATATAAATGGAGATATACCAATCTCCTAGAACTGGAAAGACCTTGAAGGTCATCGAGTCCAGTCCCCTGCCTACACTAGCAGGATCCGCCTGCCTACACTAGCAGGATTGAGTACTGTCCCCTGACAGATTTTTTGCCCCAGATCCCTAAATGGCCCCCTCAAGGATTGAACTCACAACCCTGGGTTTAGCAGGCCAATGCTCAAACCACTGAGCTATCCCCCCACCCCCTGTCATGAATGCACAGATTCTTTGTTCATGGTCCTTGATAAACAAGTTGTTGACCTTTTTATCTGAGGTGTACTGAATGCGCTATGTCTAGAGGTCCATGGCAGGTTATTTAGATCAGTTTCTCATAATTGGTGAACCCTTTCTGGTGGTTGAAAGTTCCTTAGCTGTTAGATGTGATCCAAAGAGCAAGGCTGAAAGTGAAATTGAGCTGCCTCGTCCAACATGAACTCATTAAAAAGAGTGTTCTTTCATAATCTCCATGTTTCCAGGCATGCCGTTATTGAGATGTTGGAGGTTTCTAGTGCTGACACCGCTAAGGGAACTGCAGCTCAGCATCATGGTCCTGCTTTTGTGGTTCTAATCATCCTTTTGAATAGTACCTTGAGGTGGGATCTCCCAAGCAGTGTTGTCCAAGCTTGTAAACTCCTCGGGAACTTGTCATATCATCATCATGACTATTCTAGTAGAGGCCTTAATCCTTCTGCCAGTCTCTAGCTGCTTCTGAAGAGTTGACAACCCCAGGAAACAGTAAACCTATAGGACCTGTTCATCTTTTCCAAAACCCAGTTGCCTCTTTCAACTGGAATTATCTTGAGGCTGTATAAATGCTTGTAGTAATGATGTAGCTCTGTTGGTCCCAGGATATTGGAGAGCCAGGATTGGTGAGGTAATATCTTTTATTGGATCAACTTCTGTTGGGGGAAGAGACCAACGTCAGTTCCTGAAGAAGAGCTCTGTGTGGCTTGAAAATCGTTTTCAGCAACGGAGGTTGGTCCAATAAAAGGTATTATCTCAACTATCCTGTCTTTATGGTAAGGAGTGAGCTGACTGGTAGTCAAGGCTATTCTCCTGTAAACAAACCTCCTTTTTATTCTCCCTTATCTCCTTTTCTATTTCCTAATAAAAACAAGTTAATTTGATGAGCTGGTGTAAATCTTCTGAGTCATCAGCATGGGGAAAATGCTAGTTTGGCTTCTATATTAGCCTAGCGCACAATGCTTCTGAGTAATAGAAGGAACACTGAACCAGTTTGTTCTTGTCCTTTCTGTGCATGGGAGAAAGGCATCTGAGTGTGACTGATTTTTTTATTTTTTTTTTGCTGAGAGTCCTGCTTTATACTGCAGAGCACAATGACATCGCTGGCCATTGGAGCGAGGCATACAAGTCTTAGGACAAAAACGTGCACAAGTGTGTTAAGGTTCCAGTTGGAAATGCCACTCATTTTCGAGGGTTGGGTATCAGATAGTGGCACTGTCTTTTACTTTTCTATCCCTGGAAGAGTTGACATTGAACATATAACTCAAGGATTGTCCTAACAGCGGTTGTGGAAATTCGTGCCTGAAAGCATGAAGGGAATTTCTGCTGTTTGGTAGCCATTCTAATAACTGTCTACTTTCATGTGTAGGTGACGAGGTCTGGAGATGTCTGGGCTGTGGGGACAGCATAGCTGCTGGTCAACGACTGTACAGGACTGTTAATGAAGCTTGGCACAGCTCCTGCTTCCGGTAGGTTAAATCTAGCCTGTTTTTAGACATTACTTTTTCCCTGTGTTCATCCACCAATGTGTTAGCCTGTATGCTGAGTATTGGTTTAAATTGGCTGCAGTATTTTACTGCCACCTTTATGCCCAACTCAGGAACATCTTACAGAATGATCACGTGCTCCTGGTCACTACTATATTCTAATGCTGGCATAGCACTTTGAAACTAGGTTGCAATTCTAAATCTGGAGAAGTGGTGCTTACACATGTATGACACTTAAATAAAGATTAAAATAAAAATGAAAGCTCTGATTGAGTAGTGGTAGCAGATAGGTGAGATGCTGCATATTTCTCTTCAGCTACAAAATAGTGCCCATTGAACTAGGTTGAGGCAGTTTGAGTAGCCTTGGTTCTTTCTCTTTGCCATGTGTGTATGGCTTGAGGGAGTTATTGAGGATTGTGAGGAGAGGTGCTGATGTGCAGGAAGGTTTTGAGTTCCCCAGACATACTTTCTCCCTGTCAAGCTATTTAGATCTACAACTTGCCATAATCTCTGGTCGCATTGCTAGCAGCAGAGAGTGAAGAGGCCTCTGAAATCCTCTGCTCCTTGGCAGCAGGATTTCATGCCTGTAATCTGTTCCATGAGCAATTTATCCAATTATTGCTACATTAGTTGCATTTTCTAAAGGGTCCTGATTCTGAACATATGCCACTTTTGCTGACTCCACTGTGAGTATCAGTTGTATAACAGCGGTTGATCAGTGTCTTAAGGTTCTAGCTTTCATTTGGCTTTTGCTTTTCACCCTCGCTTATTTTGTCTGTGCCCAGGGAAAGCAGGGTTTGGGAGCTGGGTGATATGTGCCAGGAGAAGTGTCTACTGTCCTGTGTTTCTTAAAGTAAAGATTCTACATTCTGGCTACTGGTGTCTAGAAAATGTTTCTAGCTCTGGCAGATCATGAGAGATGTTAATTTAAATAATATGACTAAAATTATATTCCCAGTTTGCAAATACTGAAAACAAATACTTTGTGTATCACTGAACCCTAGCTCTGCAGTGCTAGGGTATTGGACGACGTTGAGTCCAGGAGTACTGGACAATAAACATCACAGAACTCTAGTCTTCTCTTATCCACACACAAAAACAACCTTGGGGTTAAGCATTCGGGCCTCTTCTGCCAACCTGGTAACAGTAGTCAAACTCAGATGTGCCTGACAGTACAGAACACCATCATAAAGCCAAGACTTCCCAGCTGATGCCTGTAGGGCTCCCTTGGAGTAAACTAACTTTGAGTGCGGGTTTTAGTTCACACTTGTCTAAGTGCTTTTTGCTATGTGACCTTTCAGGCTACTATGCAAGGTGTGGTGCAGCTCTCGAGGTATAGTAACAGATGGACTTGAGGATAGGATGTGAACCACATGGACTCTTCATAATGGGCTGCTGGAGACAGTCAGATTCTGCCCTTAGTGACACCTGCACAGACTGTATGGCCATCAGTGGGGCTGCACAAGTAAGGGCAGGATGTAGTGCTCTGCACCAGCTTGATTCCCTAGTGAAGAGTCTAATCATATCATGCCAGCAAAAGATGCAAACTCTCCTGTCCTGTGACATGCATCAAATTGAGTCTAACTGATGTGCTTCCCTTGTGCCCTTTACTGGCTACAACACTTGATTGAGCTACTGTGCTGAACTACACTACACTGTGAGAAACTGCAGTGCAGTCAAGGAAACTGCCTTTCCCTTTTTTCTTGTTCCAGGGTGGGGCTGTGCACTAAAACAACAAATTCCAGGTTTAATTGACTGACTCGCCCTTTTTCCTCTCTCTGCAGCTCAGCATGTCTCTAATCTTGTGCTTTATATCCCGATGCCAAACTTTTTTAAAGGCCTCTCCTGGTCCGAAGACTCTGGTAGCTGAGCATTCCGGCAGCTCTTGTGGAGAGTTGTTTACAGGCTTCCTGTGGATTAGCTGACTTTTTCTCCTGGCACATAATTTCGTGCAGATTGGCGCCTTTCCAGGCCTGTTGGCTTTGTTTATCCTCAGTCAGACTAGCCTTCTGATCACACTTCAAGCTGGTAGCTGCTGACGCGTGTGCATCTCTCTGAGGATTTAAACTCTTTCTGTCACTTCCCTGCTTTCTTGAATAGCATGCACAGGCTATGTCCATAGATTCTGTATCTTCTCTAGGTATAGCTGGAGAGGAAAGTGATAAGTTCCTATTTGACATTACCTTGGACATCTAAAATTGTGTCTAACTAGCTGCTTTGGTTTGAACCTATTGTGTTATGCGCTGATATTCTTTAGGAGAATCATCTGTCCACTCTATGCCTTTGCCTGAGGCTATTTCCACCTGTTTCTGCTTCCAGATGTCCCCAGATTCAGACCTAGGGGCAATGGCCATGTGGTGTCTTGCCCAGGTTTCAATTTGTCAGGCTTTCCTTTAGATTTCAGGAGTGTCTGAACAGACCTGGTGGTGTCCTCTTCTTGCTGATGCTTATGTCTGAATTGTTATCAATACGATTACTGGAAGGAAAATCTGTTTGGGCATAATTAAACTTTCTACCCTAGCAACATAGGGATGGAAGTTCTGTTGCCTTCAGAGTGTGACTTACTCCATGGTATGGCCTTAAGGTAGATGGCTTACCCTCTGAAAAACAGTAGATAAAATATCAGACTATTGATGGCTTATGCCAGTTACTTGATGCTAGTTTCTCTTCCTTGTTCCTGGCTGAAATATCCTACTAAAGCTAAAAATAAGTTGCTGATGTTGCTTTTCTATATAAACAATTATATTTTCCATAGGGATATTGCATGTGTGTGAATGAGTTGTGGGTGATCAGAAATGGGAGGCAGAGGTGAGGGAAGGGAGTGAGCTGGCCATCTGAAATGAGTTCTGTGGTTTGAAAGAGATAAAAACAGTTGTCATAAAGGATGCAGTGTGCTGTAGTCTCTCTGACTCTCTTCCTTCAGGAAAGTTCAGGGTGTGTATGTAGGGGGGACTCCTAGCATGGTTTTCTCACAACTGTGTCCATATTTTAATGCTGTCTACTAGTGGGGACAGTAACACACCTCTGTGACCATGCTGAGGAATAGTGTTGTATTGCAACCTCACTTTTTGAGTAGTTGTCTAATGCTTGCCTCCATTATACTTCATAGCTCTCCCATGGAGTAGTGTAAAGTTGCAACATTCTTGATCACTTTTGCCATTCAGAATCCTGACTGGTCTTGTTTCACTCTGCACTGGGCAAAGCTCTGAGCAGCAGAAGAGGTTCTGGAGATGTCTCTCTGCAGAAACAGGAAGACACCACTGCATCTTGGAAATAGAAACTTTATTTAAGTGGTTCTGCTTCAATTTAGCAGAAATTGACTTGGGACTCCACACTTTCCAAGAAAATCTGCTTGCCCTCCACTGACAAGTGGTCAAATAGATTTTTTTTTTAAAAAAAAATTCCACGTGGACAGGGTTTGGATTTCAGATGGCTCCAAGGCTAATGTGCTACATTTTGTGCGATAAAGATTTAAACTAAAGAATATAGCGGTGCAGTTTAAAACATGGGCAGATTTAATTTTATTAAAGCCAATGTTTACAGTCCTAGTATACCCACGTTAAGAAGGAAGGTACTGTACATCTGGGGTCAGGCTTGGGTTATGGGGGATTGCAAGTATAAAATACAAGGTTAATGGGGCACATACATATCTCATAAGCAGCATAGATCCAGATTGGGGTGTGGGTTTTTTTTTTTATTAAAGTGTCAGTGGATAAATAGGCTCAGACATGCCACTACACACTTTCTCTGGCTTTGCTGTTTACTTGTGAATACTGCCCGGTTTGTGTGCGCTGCAGATGCATTTGGGGCTCAGATTTATTATGTTCCTTGTAATGAAAGGCAGTTACAAAATGCATCACTTTTCATCTCTACCCGCTTCTTGTCCTTCTGCTTCTCTTCTTCCCCTATAGTCTGGCAGTTACAGTAAGTTTCTGGTAGAGTTCCAGGGGTGGAAGGTCAATGCTTTATCCAATCATCCTCATGAGAGTGTCTTTAGAGATGTCTCCACAGTGGATGGGATGTTCAGCTGTTGAATCTCACTCTGTCTATCCCATTCCTAAATGCCACTGATCAGTCGCCCTGAATTTTCATTGGGGTTAAAAATACAATGAAGCACTTTGCAGGTGGCCTGTCTTCTGAATAGTTAGAATTCCTCCGGGAGGGTGTAGCTGCTGGAGGATCTCAGTGGCCACTCTAAGGTAGAGTTGGATATTCCATTCTGAGCTTTTATTTTTCAGTTGTCTATTTCAGATAGTCTTCCAGGGTGTTATCATTACTCGCTGTACTTCAAATGTGCACAGTGATTTATAAACAAAGGAGACAAAGGGTTGCTTGAAGAATTTAATCTAAATAGTCAAAAGCTACGGGTTGGGAAACCCCTCCTAAAGCCTGGAGTCAGTGGTGTTAGTGCACATTTTGTTACTAGAGATGTGCACGGTTTACAAAGGAGATGTTGCTGTTCCCAGAAACACATCTAATAGAAAACTACAACATTTCTCTTGCTTCTTAGCATGCAGATATATACATTCAGGAAGCTTTTAAGCATTTTTGAGTTAGGCAAGTGGGTGGTGGTGACCAGGGAGATCATCTGTTGCTGCTTATTTCAGATGTTCATTCTTAGTTTAGAGCATTGTGGTTATCTGTGTACCCCTATGAGGCGCCGTCACTGTATCACAGCTTAAGACTGTTATGGTTTAAAGTTAGAAGTATAGGCAATAACATAGTAAACATTCACTACCTCACTCTTTTTTCTTTTTTTTTTTTGTACAGTTTGAGGGGTATGGCTGCTTCCAGGGGTTTCACTCAAATATTTCAATAGCTGATCACTGCAGTCAGACTTTCCATTATACCATATGACCCCTGCGAGCCATATCTTGTGTTGTAAATGCCTCGGAAGTACGAGGAGGCATTGGGTCAAGATGCTTGGAGTGCCTCCAGGACAAGGAAAAAGGGCACACTATAGCCTCCCTATTTCCAAGCCTGCTCAGAGCTGCTCCTCCCCCAGTTTCTACCAGTCTCATGAATGAACTGAAGTGCCCCTCATTGCATGGACAGTGATCTGCATGCGGGAACTCCTCATTTAACGTTGTAGTTATGTTCCTGAAAACTGCAACTTCAAGCGAAACGATGTTAAGCGAATCCTATTTCCCCCCATAAGAATTAATGTAAATTAATTAGGCTTCAGGGAATTTTTTTCACCAGACAAAAGACGCGCGCGCACTCACACTCACACACTAAGTTTTAAGCAAACAATTTTAATATTGGAACACAGACTGGGGTGCGCAAGACCACCCATGGAGGTACACAGCGCCCGGGGGAGCTGGGCGCCGCGGCTGAGGCCCGGGAGCTGGAAGAGTTAGGCGCAGCGGGACCGGCTCCAGGGAGGCAGTTAGGGGACAAGGAGGAGAGGTTCTGAGGGGGGCAGTCTGGCGGGACATAGGAGGGAGTGGATGGGGGGCATGGCTAGGGCTTGGGCGGGGCTTGCTCCACGGGGGTGCCTGCTCAAATCTTATTTTCTACTAGGGGTGCGCAGTCAAAAACGTTTGGAGACCCCTGCCTTAGTTCATTAGCAGTAACAATTGGCTCAGCCCTCAAGGGTTAACTCTGTCTACAACAGGGTTTGGCAATCTATGGCATGCGGGCCAAAGGTGGCACATGAGCAGATTTTTAATGGCATGCTGCTGCCAGCCAAGGTCCTCGCTGCCGACCCCGCTCAGCCTGCTGCTGACCTGGGTGAAGGAAACCCCAGGCTGGCAGCAGGCTGAGTGGGGCCGGCGGCTGGGTCCTCGGCTGGCAGCAGAGTGCCATGGCACAGGTGCCATAGGTTGCTGACTCCTGATTATAGACTTGCAGAGAGACCTTATAAAAAAAACATTAAAATGTATTAGTGGCACGCGAAGACTTAAATTGGAGTGACTAAAAATGAAGACTCAGCACACCACTTCTAAAAGGTTGCAGACACCTGGTCTACACAAGGAACAGGAAACAAAGGAGGGCAGCAACTCCCATTTCCCTTTTAAATATACTGCCTTGTTCACTAAATCAACAAGCTGAGCCGCAGCTGCTGTGGCAGCACTTTGAAGTGAGTGTGTGGCCATGCACCAGCACTGGGAGAGAGCTCTCCAAGCGCTCCTGGTAATCCACCTCCACAAGGGAATAAGCTTCAAGCGCTGGGAGCCTGTCCACACTAGCGCTTCAAAGCACTTAACTTTGCTGCGCTCAGAGGGGGGATTTTTCACCCCCCTGAGCCAGCAAGTTAGAGCCCTTTAAGGCACCAGTGTAGCCAAGCCCTAAAACCTGAGACCTGTAATAAACAGATTAGCACCTCTTTGAGCGAAACCCTTTTATCAGAGCTAGAATGTTCATAATTGGGTGATAAAACAATTGAGAAGGGAAGTAACTGTTCAGAGAATTCAGTGGGTGGAGAGTAACTGCTGCTGCCTGATGGCCAGAACTTGTTTCAAAAGTGGAATTATTTTCTTGATGTTTCCTGTTTAAATAGAAGATTGAATACATGTTCCTTGGCTTTAAGGAAACCCCAAACAAAATCTCTTTCCAGTTTCTTAGCTGTCTGGGTGGCTTTTATTACTTTGAAGTAGAGTTTTATCTGCTGGCTTCTTTCACAGACTAGTAGGCTGCTTATCACATCTCTGGATCAGATCTTCAAAGGTCTAGTCTGAAGAGCTGAGATTCACGTGGGCTCCGACCATGACAGCGGGATTAAGGGGGCTGCTTTTGTCAGGAGGTGATGTGCATTGGGAAGGGGTCTCCAGTTTTCCATGGCGACGCCTATTCTGTGGTGTGGCATTGATAGTATGGGGGCACTGGGATGTGAGCACTGGCCCACTTTCAGCACACAATGTATGTGGAACGTGGGAGAAAGGAGTGCATTCCTAGACACACACTCACAGCATTGCTGCTTCCAGTGGAGCGGTCGGAAATGTCAGAAGGAATTAGACCTGCATCAGAATTGATGGCTGCATCAGGCATTACAGCCCTGGTTCTTTCTGCACTGTCTTACTCAGTTTGATTTTTAACATAGACTAAGAGAAACTGGTAGTTTCAGGCTCCTTTTCCCCATAAACGTACCTGCATCTTGTCATTACAAAAATTAGGTGCCTGGCACTCTAGTGGAGTTGAAAAGCCAGCCAGGCTGTCAAACCTTCAGGCAGTGCCTCCACAGAGCAGAGTGCCAGCTGTGTGAGATGGAGGACCTTCAGTTGGAGCAAATCTGGGAATGTTCATCTCTGGTGCATGGCAGGGTTTTGAAACTCTTGTGAGAAGTGGCAGGTTTTACTGACTGCACAAATGGCTAATAGCAGCAGTAGCATGTGTAACAGGCTAGCCACTCAACAGAGCCCTGTACAAACACCGGTGCTTTGTGTTGAGTGGACCGTGTTCAGTCAGTGGCACAGGTGGGGCAGAGCAGGCTGAAGCAGTTCTCGGTGCAGCTGTTCCAGCTTTAAATCCAGGATCGAGTGACTTGTTTGCTCTCAGATTAACCAGCCTTTGACCTGTTTTAATGTTACATCCTGCACTAGTTCAGGAGCCCTGGGCTGGGTTATACTTCCCGGCCTGGTCTTTTCTTTCTGCTCTGAGGCAGCTGAGGCTGTATCTTTGGGGTCAGAGTCGCCTTCCTCAGAGTGAAGGGCACTGTGCAGCAGAGGCTCAACAAGCGGGTTGGAGGGACTGTAAAGGGTGGAACGCGCGCACTCCACTGTGATCTAGGAAACTCATAAGCATTTATCGGACATAAGCAGAGGCTTAACTCTGCATTTGACTCGCATCTTGCTTCAGTATTAGTACCATTACTGTGCGGTGAGAGGAGCTGTGTGTTCCTACACTTGGCTTTTATGGTAACAAGTTTAAGTTTCAGGGTGTCTGTCACAAAGCCTCTCTCTGGAGTCAGGATCACAGCTCCACCCCTTGTGAAAAGGGTCTATTTCCTTGGTGCCTCTAACCACCCAGGCTCCTTTTGTGAAGGATGACTCCTCCCCTCCCACCCACAGGGGTGGAACCAAAGAAGGAAAAACGAACTTGACAGCAGGGTGTTCTTGCAAACTCTACCAGCTCCTGCACAAGAATGTGTGAATTTTAGCAAGGTTATTGGTTGTGCTATCCCACCCAAGGGTGTAATTGCTGCTGAGTGGAGGAGGAGGAGATGGTTACAGCCATGGGAATCGGGAAGGATCTGAAAAGAAACGAGTGGCTGAAAGACCTGGCACTCCTTAGGCAGTTTCAGAAAGGGGAGAGGAGCCTGAATCAGCACAAGGTGAAGTGAGACCTTCCAGCTGCCATGCTGGCCAAGTGGAGCTGTTCAGAGGCAGTTGGACAGGTTTGCGACCGAGCCGGTTTATCCAGTGCTTGAAGATGGGAAGTTACTTGTCTGCCCCAGCTTATTTCACTCCCAAGGATCCCTTTCGGTAAGTGTTTTGCTCCCAGATGTTTTCCCTGTGGGTCTTGTCTCCACTTGGCACCCTGTAATGTCATCCGGGGTGCCCTGTTTGAGGTTCTCAGAATGAGCTTCAGCTGCTTGTGTATGGGGAACAGCAGGCCTGATGCTAGGAGCTCTGTGACTCGTGAACTGGTGGGGGACTGGGCAGAGTTCTTGAAAGTTAATCTGTGACCATGTTCTTCTTGATAATAGGGTGTGGCACGTGTGCATATCTATTCAGTACTGTAATGCTATGCTTATGTGCACAGCCCAAGTGTGCACTGGCAGGATTCAGTTTCAAATCCTAGACGTCTGCTTCCTCACTGCCTCCCAGTTAGTAGCCAGAAAGAATAGGATTTTCTGGAAAGCTCCTGGAAAAAAAAAAAAAGTATGTATGTATCCATGGGAATGATACAGAATACGAGGTCAGTGAGTGCCATATGCTCCTGACTGGGGTGAGTTTGGGAAGGTGACATAATCCATAGGCAACAGGGTGTGACCATATCTAATGAATGAAATCAAATGTTTTGCAGGCAATTAGTTACAGTAAATGCCTGGTTATCTTGGAATGAGCTCTTATCTCCGATGTTTTGCTTCCTTTAACCCCTTTTGTTTATCTGAATGTCCAACTTCAATCCATTTAAATGACTCAAGGTTGAGGAAGCCGGTGGCTGCAGAGCAAGGCCTTGAATGCACTGTTTTCTCCATGTTAGCAAGCCAGGTTTGAAATTCTTCACACAAACACAGTTGTGTGGGCCAGTAACGCCTGGGCAAACTCTGCTAAAAGGGTCTTAAAATCCTCAAGACTGAAGTTCCTATGGAACAAGGGCAGGCCAGTTCAGACAGGACAGATCTAACTTCACAGGCAGGCTTCTAAAAACCTGTTTCCTACCATTGGGAGGAAGTCCGAGCCATAGCCTTCTAGCAGTCTGTAGAGTCGTACTAATATAAGGCATGTATGTGGATTATTCACAAATACATGCTCCACTTACTGGTGCCCAGAGGGAGTGCCATGGGAGTGATGCATGTGGAAGCAGAGCTTCCATTCCCGGCCTTCTATCTGTAGCTCCATAAATATACTTTCTGTTGTCTCTTTGCCCTGGAGGTTTCTGGGGCATTAGGTCCTGGATACGGAGGTGATTAGGTTCGGGTTCACTCCCGTCTCGATTTTTCACACTTGCTATTTGGGCACCCTACCTCACCTGATGATCCACGAGGGGTTTCCATTAGTGACCTTTACTGAGAGGGTGAAGCCATTTTGGTGCTAGTGTGAGGCTTCTCTTAATTAAGATTCTGGTTTAAATAAAGAGTAAATCTGGGATTAGACCTTCCCATTGTCCCTATCCTGAACAGAAGAGTGAAATTCACCTTGCTTCTGGATGTGGTGGCCTAGAAAGATGAACCCGTAAATGAACAGTGCTAAAGTTAATGCACATCAAGGGAGGTGGAGGGGAATTTGTCTCACTATCCTAAGACTAGCCTGGCCAAGGACATGGTTTTAGTCAAAGGGTTGGTTCTGGTGACTAGCTCTATGCCGTGTACAATTTTTCAGATTTATAGAAATCTAAAGCATCTTCCTTGTTAGATCCTATAAAGTGTCATGGTGGTGGAAGGGGCTCCGTTGAGGTGTGTTGCTCAGTGAAGTTCTTCTTGCCAACAGTGATTCATGACTGAGGCAGCCAGTTAGCACCGTTGAACAAAGTCTTGCATCTCTGGGACCTGACGCACTTACTGTTGCCTCATTGTTCTGGGTGGGGTGTTGAGCCTTTAGCTACAAATTTATCTTGCCCAGATTTGTTTAATCACATAGCAAAGAGCTGACTGCTTACAGACTCCACCTCCTTTCACCTTCCCTTTACTGTGGATTTGTTGCAACAGCAGTATCCAGAGTTCTTATTTCCTGGTAGAAACTGCTAATCAAACTGGTGTTGTAGGATTGGGATCAATTGCTAAAGCAATATGGGAGAGGTAGGGGAGCACCTTGTATGCTCTCTCCTTCAGGCCATGTCCCGCAGTGTTGACTACAGTGGCATAAAACTCATGGCACCAGAGCCAGGGTAACCCTGTCACGTAGATGCAACCTACAGTGACAGAAGGGTTTTTGCATCTGTATGGAAATGTTACCTCCCCAAGCAATGGTAGGTAGGTTGACAGATGCATTCTTCCATTAAGTCTAAATCGGGGGTTAGGTCAGCATACGTAGGTCACTCATGGCTGTGGATCTTTCACACCCCTGAATGATGTAGCTACATGAGCCTACATTTTAACAGTGGATCCAGCCTAATACTAGGGGAGCAGCAAAGCACTGCATGGGGTTCAGCCATGTTGCTTGTACTGAAACTGGGAATTACATGAAGGAAAAGTGATTTCTGAATTGTGGCCTTGCTGGGTATTTTCAACACCTGGGTATAACTTAAGTGACTGCGTAGATGTTTCCTGTCCTTTCTAGTATTACTGTCTTCTCCTCAAGTGCAGATCTGATCATGGAGCTTGTCTAAAGCTGTAATCCAGCTCTAGGTTTACACACTGGTACAGGCATGCTTTGAAAGATCTTATTTGCTGGTGTTAAACCGGATGTTCCTGCAGTGGGTTGCTGATATGTGTATCTGCTGTTTGTCACCACTTGCTCTTCTCCCTCTCACCCCCTTGCCACATTCAGCCAGGGATGGTTACAGCAAATGAAAGCCAAAGGCTAGCAGTTGAAGGAAGGACATTGTTCTGATGCCCTGCAGGTGGAGTGTGTGCATACCATGATGAGGGTGTAACTCTTACAGTGCCCCATGTCTGGAGGTTGTAATAACAAATGCACTATGTATCCTCAGGCACAAATACGGACTCCTCCTGCTTATGAAATTGGCAGGACCTATTGCACATATCAAAGCTCTATCCCTTGTGAGGGAAAAGGATTTGCGGCTCCGCAAGCTGGGAGAATTTCTACTTTCACAACATTAATGAACTGTTAATCTAGTTTCGGAGGAGCAGTTTATTCATCCATGGCAGGGTGTGTGTGTGTGTGGCTCCAAATACCTCGTACATACAATGAAGTCACTTTTTTCAAACCACTGGCTATCTGTAAGCAATTTCACCTTGTTCCTTCCGCATCCATGTGAATTGGAATGAAAGCAGATTTCCATGTTGAGGCAAAATCTGGTTCTCCCCTCCATGTATGTACATGTCAATCTTATCTCTACTAGCTAGAATTCTCAAGTGGAAGCTTAGCACAAATTAACTTTAACTTCCAGGAAGTGTCTTCAGATAGTGCTGGTGTGGACAGGGCCGGCGACAGGAATTTTGGGGCCCCGTACGGCAGACCGTACGGGCCCCCGCCGGTCTCCCGCAGCCCCCCTCCCCCCCCCCCCCCGCCAGTCTCCCGCCGCCCGCGGGGGGCCCCCCCACCGGTCTCCCGTGGCCCCCCCGGCCGCTCTCCTGCCTCCCGCGGGCCCCCCCGCTGATCTCCCACCGCCCGAGGCGCACCCCCCCTCCCCCCGCCGCCGGTCTCCTACGCGGGCCCCAACCCTCGCATGTGCTGCGGCCGCGTGGCCCGGCCAGAAGCAAAGGGGGGAGGGGGAGGCTGCTGGGTGCCGGGGGAGGGGGCTGGTGAGCGCTGCAGCGGCTGCCCGAGCCGCGCCTCGCTCACAGCCCCGGCGACAACGGGTACAGCTGAGTACCCGCCCCGGACTTCAGGGGGCCCCCCTGAAGTCCGGGGCCCGGTACATCTGTACCCGTTGTACCCCCCCTGTCGCCGGCCCTGTGTGTGGAGGATGACCGGGTGACACTGATGTCTGAGTCTATCTGCAAGGTGACTTTAGTAGCTTCCTTTCCAAGGACCTGGGAAGATTTATCTTTAGGAGGTGAGAGAATATTTGTCTCCATAGTCTCAGGGCTGGTTTGCACTGAAAAGTTAGGTCAGCCAATTACAGTGCTAGGGGTTTGTGAAAAGCCATACCTCTGAGCGTAGTTAACATGACTCAACTCCTGGTGTAGACAGCACTAGATTGACAGTTATTCTCTCAACCTTGCTGTCGCCATTCCACGAGGTGGATTAATTATGGTGATGGGAGATTCCTTCCTGTTGCCATAATGAGTGAGTACACTGAAGCGCTACAGTGGTGTTGCTGCTGTTGTGCCCCTGTAGTGTTTTAAGTGTGGATTAGCCTTCAGTCTTTGACCTCTCTGCTGCCTAGAGAATCAGTCAATGCTAATAGTGCTATAGACGTATCTGCTTTGAATTGGACTAAAGTTACAAGTACATAAGAATGGCCATATTGGGTCAGACCAAGTAGATGATAGTTTTGGTTACTACCAGCCTGGATAAGATTTTATCCCATTACTAATGCTGAGGCCTTCCAATGCCTGCCTCATGGATCTTAAGGAAAATAACATGTTAGCAAAGCTGTTGCTATTCTAAATGATTCAAGGTATTCTCTTAATCTGTCTAGTGATGTGCACGATCGATCATGCGAATGGCTAGTCTTTCTTCTCTGGTTGAGGGGCTGAATGTGTACTGCCCTGGGCAACAAAGTGTGTTCAGCATGCATTTTCCAGCAACACTGCAATGCAAACTGAGGAAAGGGGGAGGGAGCATTTAAAAGAAATCTTTTTCTACTCCAGTGCATCTGCGAAGAACAGAACAGTCATGTGCTTAAGGAGCAGCACAAGGAGTCTGCAGATTTGGATTCCATTTCATATTTTTGCTGCAGATTTTCCTTTTCAGCAAATTGTTCAATCTCTGCCCATTTCTTCATCTGTGAAATGAAGCTGATTATATTTTCTTGCTTCACAAGGATTTTAAGATTAAATTTATGTATGAAGTGCATTGAAACCCTTGACTGGAAGATGCTTTAGACGTATCAAATCTTGACTTGGCGTCCGTTAGCAGCATGAGGAAGGAGAGAGAGGTGCAGCATCCACCATTTTATGTGAATAAACATTGTTTAAAAGGATAAATGTCTTGTAAAGCTCATCCTTCAAAGGATAATTGCTCAGTACAGGGTTCCTTCTGCTTGGAGTGATTTTTTTTAATGACTGTCTGGAGGAAAACTAATTCTTACTGGGGCAAGTCCACGCTGAACTGTTGCTAGCCATGTCCCTTTGTCATCCTCCAGCTGCTCTGTATGTCAGGACACCCTCACTAACTGGTACTATGAAAAGGATGGGAAGCTCTATTGCCACAAAGACTACTGGGAGAAATTTGGGGAATCTTGCCATGGCTGCTCTTTGCTGATGACTGGACCTGTGATGGTAAGGACCTCTGCTATGCCTCTTTCTGCCCAGCCACCCGTGACTGACAGGAGTGTCAGTCACCAGATACTTGGTAACTGCAGCAGACTGGGGGTTTTAGTCTTAGAATTCAACTGTTGATAGGAAGTGTTAAAAGTATGCACCATCTATGCATTTTTTGGGATGTAGATGACCTTAACTAGGCCAGCTTAGGAAGGAGTGTGAGGACCAGAGCATTTTGGGGAAGATGACAAGGAGCTGAAATGCATAGAACTGAACAAGATAAGGCAAAACCCTTCCCATCCTGCCCCCAAGCTGTGCATCAGTGAGAGTGGTGCTCAGGGAACTGAGTCTCAAGTTCTTCTAGAGGAGTTAGTCTCCTTTCCAGTGCGGGGTTGCGCTTTTCTTTGCCTTTATGAAAGGCTGCAATTCTGCAGATGACTTCGATATAACTTACATTGCTCAAGGGGGTGAATAATCCATTCCCCGAGTGACGCAAGTTATAATAACCTAAGCACCAGTGTGGACCGTGGTATGTCAGCAGGAGCGCTTCTCCTACTGACATAGATCCTGCCGCTCAGGGAGGCAGGAGTTACTAAGCTGACGGAAGAACTCTGTCCCATCGGCTGAGAGCAGCCGTCTCAACCAGAGGTCCACGGCCCTCTGAGGGGCTGTGAGCAGATTTCATGAGGTCCACCAAGCAGGGCCAGTGTTAAACTCTTTGGGCCCAGGGCAGAAAGCTGAAGCCCCATTGTGTGGGGCTGAAGCCCCGGGCCCTGAACCCCGCCACCCAAGGCTTAAGCCAAAGTCTGAGCAATCTAGATTGGTGGGGGCCCTGTGATATGGGGCCCTGTGCAATTTCTCTGCTTGCTACCCCTGGTTCATATATGCAGAAAATCAGTTGTTGCATCACCGGTAGGCTGTGGAGTTTTTACAGCATGGAGCTGGGGGGGAGAGGATGTCTCATCAAGGAAAAAGCTGAGAACCCCTGGCTTAGAGCCTCTTCACCAGAACTACTACAGTGCTGGTGCTGATGTTGTATGCAGCCTTAGACTGAAGCATTTCTGAAGCTACATGATCAAATAGGACGGACCGTGTCTTAAAATGTCTTTCCAAGCTCTCTAGTGGCTGGCTTCAGAGCCACAATCCCTCAAGCATTTCTAAAGGATTGAGCACCTCTCTCCTGCTCGAGTGTAACAAAATATTGTCCTGTCCCTAATATCCCACCACAAAGGAAATCCTAACCCTCTTAAATTAATCTTTGCCATGAATGAAAAGTATCCAGTATTTAGGTAGGCTAAATAAAAGCAGTATATTGTGTACCAGCTACCACATGCTATTTGGAGGCAATACCGACATCTGCTAGTGAAGATATTGCAGGTGAATTCTCACTATTGATGGGATTTTTGCCAAAATACAATAGTCGGGAAAGGTCTCGTGAGAACTATTGCAAACAATGGAATAAGAACAAACCAATTTTTGTTAAGTGTCCCATTAGACTCATATCTGCTTTCTGGTGGCAGTAGCTGAATCTTGTGCATTAATACTAGTCTTGCACAATCATGTCTCAGATTTATCAATTAAGGCTTAACATCTACTTTCACCTGTATCACAACTAGTGGAAAGTCTAATATTCACTCAAATACCTGCTTTGCTCTAGGCTAATACATTTTAGCAAGACTGCCAAATATATGGGGAGGAGGGATACCTCCTTATGTTGGAGCAGCGTATTGTAACCGAGGCACTGAGGGAGGGGGTTTAGGAAAGGCAAGGTGGATTTGCATTGCTCTATCCAGTGTTTAAGAGTGACCGTTGCTTAGTCTTGGAGTCCATGTAGACTTACAGGTGCATAAGATGGTGCAGTTATTGCTTGCACAGGCCCCCTTTTAACACTGTCTCCTTCCTCTGCCTGTCTGTGTAGGTGGCTGGAGAATACAAGTACCATCCTGAATGCTTTACTTGCATGGGTTGCAAAGTAATCATTGAAGATGGAGACACGTATGCGCTAGTACAACACTCCACGCTCTACTGGTAAGATCAGGCGCATTACACTCTGTTGCTGTCCTGCTAAAATGATCCTGTGGTGCTGTGCGCTCCATTGCCCGCCGTACATGCAAATCACCTCCCCTTTCTGTCTAGTGGGTCAATGTGATTTAAACACAAATGGATGTTGAAAAATTGGAGAGGGTTCAGAGAAGAGCCATGAGAATGATTAAAGGATCATAAAACATGTCTTATAGTGATGACCTCAAGGACCTAAATCTCTCTATC
This sequence comes from Sternotherus odoratus, assembly GCA_032164245.1. Taxonomy (NCBI): domain Eukaryota; kingdom Metazoa; phylum Chordata; order Testudines; family Kinosternidae; genus Sternotherus; species Sternotherus odoratus. Next base: position 4,827,973 of record JAVMKO010000015.1, on the reverse strand, counting down.
TTAATAGAGAAACGGTTAAGGAGTGACTTGATTATTCTATAAGTATTTGCATGGGAATCTCATTGAATAATGGACTCTTCAATCTAACAGAGAAAGGTACAACATGATCCAGTGTCTGGAAGCTGAAGTTAGACCAATTCAGACTGGAAATAAGGTGTAAATAATGAGAGTAATTAACTATTGGAACAATTTATCAATACTAGTAATGGATTCTTCATTCCTGACCTATTTTTAAATTGAGATAAGGTTTAGAAAAACAGCCTACGTGTTCTAGGAATTATTTTGGGGAAGTTCTGTTCTATCTTGGTTATACAGGGGATCAGACTAGATTAACACAGTGGTCACTTTTGGCCATGGAATCTGAATCTGTAAACATCAGAATGGAATGATCAAGTACATTTCTACGGGTATTAGAGCACTGCTTGAAGCCTTGATAGCAGTTGAGGATAATAGCATTATTCCAACCTTTTGGAGCAACAGGATCCAGCTAAGTAAGTTGGCAAGAAGGGATGGGAAATTGCCAGTGACTCTCCTCTATTCCTTCTTTAGTGGAAAATGCCATAACCAGATTGTGCTGACGCCCATGATAGAAACTCTCTCCACGGAATCTCTGCGTGAACAGCTCCCATACACACTGACCCTCATCTCTATGCCTGCAGCCACTGATGGCAAGAGAGGGTTTTCTGTAGCTGTCGAAGGTGGCTGCTCCAGCTATGCCACCAGTGTCCAGGTGAAAGAGTGAGTATGAAGAGGCCGTAATAGCGGCATTAGCTGTTCACAGTTCAGTAATTGTGCAGAGGTATCTGGGCAAACGAAAGGGGAGCTTCTGACTGACTTTTTTTATTTCTATGAGAATCTCTCCAGTTGCTGAAATGGAATTTCTCATTCAGTGACCACATGTGGTAGGAGTGAGATGCAAATGAAACCATGAATGTTTCTTGGCTGGGCAGTCTTTTGTTCTACATTGTTATGGCTAACTTTAAACTGCGATTCAGGGCAGGGATTCTCCACTGTCCAGAAAGCACCTATGGGACTGTAGCAGTAACGAAGAAGCTAGTTACCTTTCCCTATGGCTTGGCTACTATGTGCATCTCATATACCCTTTCCTGTGGGTATATGAGAAGGTCCTTTATTCGACAAGCTTGCTGAGGTCTGGGCAGCTCGGAGAGTGCTTGTCGTCACAGCTTGATGTTATTTCACATTAGCAGACTGAGAACACTGCTTATTTCTGGATCCTAAAAGGGAAGAACACTTGCTGGGAAGTAGAGATCCATTGAACTTCTGGTCATCTGTGTTTAGGTGGATTCTCCAGCATGACTCTTTCCTTTCATTTAGAGTCAACAGAAGACATATTAGCCCAGATGTCCAAAATGCCATCCACGCTGGAGACCGGATCCTGGAAATCAATGGAGTCCCTATTCGCACATTACAAGTGGAAGAAGTAGGCATAGTTTTACCTTGAGTAATCCTGAAGTCTATACTCCAGACTGATTCTCTCCTCTCTGCCCTCCCCCCCCCAATTCTATCTTGGGACTTTTTTACAATCTTCCCCCATAGCAGTGCCTACAGCACGGGGCTGTAATGCTGTCTTTGATTTGTACTACAGAACAATCCACTGGCTGTGAATACAAGAATAAGTTTTTGACTCTTTTGGAGTCCGCCTCTAAGTTCCATTGGGGAGGGGAAGGTGGCAGCTGGGAAAGGGCAATTAGGAAGCAGGTTAGAATGGGGAGGTGTACATCAACAAGTAGTAGGTAGTTAAGGAAGCCTGAAGTGCAGGTTGTCTCAAAGGGAAGGAGTTGGACTAAGTGCCTGAGGGCAGTGTACATGTATCGTCAGGCAGACCTATTCTGAGAGAGCACAGCTGCCCGGCATAGTCAATGGAGGCTGTATCTAGAAGCTGTGTACTGTATAGCAAGTGACAGATTTGCCTGCATTTACTATATTAAATGCTTTATACAGCTAATCACTTTCAAGGTAATGCTTGAACACTCAGTGCATGATGATAGGCTCCCCTTTCAGTCGCTAGACAAACACTTTTTGTCCGCTGTTGGTATTAGCCAATACCTTGAGTCCTCTCTTCTAAAGCAGAATAATTAGAGCTGGATTTAGACACCTGGGTAACTTTACATTTTCCTTATATAAGTGTATTGATCAGCTTTAGGCATGATCTCCATATCCTTGGACTTGCTTTCTTCAGTGTAACATGTGGCATAATTCCAGAAAAACAGTGAGTTGGGTCTCCTGTAGCTGATCAGAGCAGAAGAGGAGCTAGCTAGAATGACGAGCTACATGTTGCTAGATTGTGACTGATATTGTGTGTAACTAAACTGCAGCCACAGGGACCTGATTGAGGCACTGTAGATTCTAGCAGTCTGCTGCAGGACATCCAGGTGGCTTCATGTTTTTACAAGGGTCCCCTTCAAAGGCTCTTACCCTACCCTTGGGTTTGTGTTCAGGTGGAGAACCTGATTCGCAGGACAAGCCAGACACTTCAGCTGCTTATAGAACATGATCCTGTCTCTCAGCGACTAGACAGACTGCGCCTGGACTCCAGGCTCCCCACCCACATGAAAACCACCACCACCTCGCGCTCCATTTCCCCACTGGACATCAAGGAGAATCTGGAAGGAACACTGCACAGGCGCTCCCTCAGGTACCAAACCCTAGAAACAGTGCACTGCAGGTAGTACTTCTAGAGCAGCAGTTGCAAATCTTCTGAGACATTGCTGTGGTTTCTAGACTGAGGATACCTCCACTGAGTGTCACCTCTCATCCAGCTAGGTGTGTTTTTTAGTGTCTCTTGGAGTCTGGGCTGTACAATGCCCAGTCTTGCAATTGCAGATGTCCAAGTCATGACCAGACCAAGCCTGGAATGAAGCAATGCCCAGGAGATGAAGCTGCAGATCCCTTCAGTCATTCGCTATGGACTCCCCTTTGGGCTGGCTTGCTTAATAATGTTTAGACTGTTAAATAAAGGCTGAATTGTGGGCTCTAAAACTGCTAACCTCTTGAAATAAAACATTGAAAAGTCAAAGATTTCTGCCAGGCTCAGATGGCTGTGGTGAGAGCTTACCCCTCAAAAACTGACTCCTGCTAAGTGAGGTTTGGGTCTTCAATGTTGGAAAACCTGCCCTCCCCATACTGGGGTCCTCTGTCCCCCACCAACTTCCTTCATCTTGCAAAAAACTGCAGATCATCCAGAGTCACTTCCCCAAATCCCTTGCTCAAAACGACCAGGAGTTGTTCCTTGTAAGGTGGAAGCCAGACTCCTAATGGCTAGAGATGTGCAGCTGTGGAGGCTGGCCAGCATTGATATTGCTGTTGGCTCACTCAGGAATTTAACACTGAAAGTGACTCTGCAGCATTAGGTCCATGCTACAGCACCTTCCACATCTGCAGAATTGTGGGAAGCTAGTGAGCTGGGTGGTTACTAACATGCACTCATTTAGGATAATAAACCTTCCTTGCAGCTGACCTAATCTCCTAGTCGCTTTCACTCTCCAGGCGAAGTAACAGTATTTCCAAGTCTCCTGGACCCAGCTCCCCAAAGGAACCTCTCATTCTGAGCCGTGACATCAGTCGCTCTGAATCTCTGCGCTCCTCCTCCAGCTATTCCCAGCAGATCTTCCGGCCCTGTGATCTGATACATGGTGAAGTACTGGGGAAAGGATTCTTTGGACAAGCTATCAAGGTGAGTGGGCAAAACCATGACCCATGAACTTACTGCCAAATTCCCAAGTGCCAGGATATGCCTCCTACAGAAACTTTCAAACACCACAACAAAATCTTGAGTGATGTTTATTTCCTTCTCAGTAGCATGCTGTGTCTGGGAGCTTGATTGGCTGTTTCATCATATTCACAGTTCTCTTCTCTTGTACTCACTCAGCTTGAGTGTAGCTGGTATCCTGGAGAGATGGCTTACGTTCTGTTGTAGAGTTTGGCTGTCCTGTTTTAAATTGCAGACTGTCTAACAAGCATCTATTGCATTGAGGTGTTTGTGTATAACCAGAGCTGCAGAGTGGATGGATCGCACCTCTGTCAGGGGGTCCGGGGGAGGACTCACTGTTACATGAAATGTCTTCCTGAAGGTGCCCACTCAATCTCCCAGTTCAGTATTGTGAAGTTCCCTCAGGGCAAGAGTCTGTGCTAGACAGACTGGAACTTCTAAGGGATCCAATGACTGTTACTGTGTTAAACAGTGTAACATGACTCCCCTGAGTATTGACCACATCTGTGCACAAGACCCTTTGAGAACAAAAAAACTCCTGCAAGAGTAACTCTACTCTCACACTTCCCTCTATTAACTGTCTGATCTTTGCTATGGAGTGTGGACCCTTCAGCCGCACCCTCCCTGGCATTCTGCATCAACAGATTTCCTCCCGACCCCCATAATTGGTGTTGCTGCAGTCTCCTTAAATTTCTGGTATTACTGTAGCTGACCCTTGAGTCGGTTTCCTGAATGCTATCTACCTTCCAAGGGCCAGCGTGAGCTCTTCAGTACCCTGATCTCCATCTCACTGTGCTGTGGGAATCGGTTTCTCCGTAACCACTTTTGTATCACTCATTCTCCTGTGCTTCCTTGGGAATATGACAGTGTGCTTTGGGATTCATAGCACTAAGTGTTCAATCTTGGATATGGTACTATACTAATTGGCATATTTCTTTTCTCTGCTCATAGACAAATAGCATGTCCAGGTAAGCAGAACCTTTTCCTCCGCAGCATGTCTTGCCATCTGCATCCCCATAGGGTTAACAGCACAGAGGCATTTCCTCTTGTGTTGGTGCATGCACTAGGAGATCAAATCACCCGAGTGAGTTCCATAACAGCACTGTTCTTGTTAAGCTTGTTTGCTATACCAGCCTAGGGTCCATTTATGTCTTCATTACTTCCCTTCCCTTCGTCACTGTGCTTTAGACACTTACAGCTCTTTGCAGAAGGTGATAGCATAGTGCTCCTTGGCACTCGGCTAATGTTTGGATGTGTTACTTTGGATAGGAGCACGAGAAGGGATAATGTATTGCTGCCTGGTCCTGTTATCCACGCCAGAGTCTCCAGGCTTTCACCCTCCACCTAGATCAGAGTAGCGCTGAATTCTACTGCTAACCTTTGAACCTGTGCAGCATTAATGTGCACTGGTGTCAAGGCTGAGTCCAAGGAAGCTTACCCCCCTCTCTCCCCACTTCATGTATCACAACTGGTTTTTCCGGGAGAGCTGTTTCCCAGGTTCTCAGAGCTTGTGGTCTCTTTCCAGCCTAATGTTCTTCACAATACTTGTCCCCCAAGACCTTGAATTCTAAGCATGAGCAGGGGAAACTTTGTAGCCATAACATATCAGAAATTATTAAATAAGCTTCACAAAACAGAGGTGCAAAAAAGGACCCAGTCGTTGTGAGACTGAGCCTGTTTTACTGATGTGCATTTCAGCTGGGGAGGTAGTTATTTTTGATCAGTCAGTTGTGATGCTTTGTTTATAATTGTAATTGAAGAGAAGCTAGACTCTGCATTTCATCCTCTTATCTATGAGAACTTTCATAGCTTCTGCAACTACAGCACAATTACTCCTTCACAAACCTCCCACATCTGAGCTCCTGGCTAATGTAAGTTGCAGGGTCTCCCACCAGAGACTTATCTTTTAATAGCCAAGTCAGCATTGCTGAGTCACAGTCCCTTGCATGATGTGGGTTGGTCGATCCACTGCTTTTCTCTTTGGGTCATCGGGAGAATAGTCCTGGATCTCCTGTTCCTCAGTGCTGAGTTGAGGGCCCAAAGGTTTCTGGGGGGTTCTTCAGTTCCCATAGAGTCTGAAACAGGAAAGCTATTCCAGTTTCATCTCTGAGATTAAGACCAGTTTCCAAATGTTCTGTTGAAAGCTTCTATCCTGCTCTGTATGGACCAAACGTTTTATCTTCTCTTCTGAGAGAAGAGGAGATCCTCTTGTTTAGGTGCCTAGAAATTTAAGCCAAGTAGACTCTTCCACCCAAGCTGAATTACTGAAGGAGTCAGCAGAGGGAGAAATTCTTCCAGAAAACTTGCAGTCGTGCTCTAAATTCAGATTTCAGTGTGAAAGGAGTTGCTGGTTAAAAGGCATTCCAATCCTCACAGAGCAATGTGAAAAAAGACAGGAGTCATTGGGTAAGATTTTCATGAAGGATCTGGCACAGGTTTTCAGGCATTTAAGAGCATGGTGGTATGGTGACATAGTGAAGCTGAGGCTTTGGGTACTCTCTCACATGTTGTCACCTTGGTGCCATCCTTGGAGATTGCAATACACTGTTCACACCGAATGTGGAACCTTGACTGCTTGCTGCCGTAACGAAAGTCTCCAGTTGTGCATCTCCACACAGCATTGCAAAAGAACAAGTTTTCAATAAACCCATCAGAAACCTAGCTCTTGCTAGAAGCTACATGACAGCAGGATATCTGTTGACTTCGTGTGAGTTGTTCTTGATCCATGAAAAAGGGAACCATCCTCAGTAATTTCACTAATACAGACTGAAGTGGTTGGTTAAGGTCTGTGCATGGGGACCTGCTTTTTCATGTTTGTTTAATGGTGCTTGTATGGTTTAAGGTAATGCCAGGCACACTCAGGTGCATGGTTAATACATTAGCAGAGGCTCTACTAGCCTGCAGTTCACACTCCGATCCTGCACTGGTTAAAATTGAACCGTTAACTGGGGTTCTTGCGATACAATAATATGTGAGCTCAAAGGGTTGCATGCAATGGGCCTTTTGTAGGTCTATTTTGTGACTTTCAACTTACAGAATCTTTTTTTTTTTTTGGGGGGGGGGGTGGATTTGGTGGCAGTTTGCTGCAACTCCCTGGACTCGGTTTGTCTGAATTTCCTCTCTTCTCACTGCTCAGGGGTGGAAGGAGATCTGAGCCACAGTTTTGGAAACTCTGCACTAAAGAATCTATAGCAGGGGTTCTCAACCTGTGGGTCGCGACCCCTCGGGGGGGTCGCCGACCCGGTTCCCAAGGGGTCACGAGCTGTTTTTTTTTCCCGCTGAAAAGCCGCTGCCGTGATCACGATCGCTTCCGTTTTCGGCGGACATGCCGAGCTATTTTGGGAACGCTCGGCATGTCCGCCGAAAATAGCCACCGAATGCGGAAGTAATTCATTCGGCGGCTTTGCGGCGGACACTCAAGGGGTCGCGGCGCCGTGCCGCTCAGAAAAAAGGGGTCGCGCTAAAGGTAAGTTTGAGAACCGCTGATCTATAGGTTTCATAGGGCTCTCCTTCCTGCTGTGACAGTGTGTGTTTCCAACAGGTAACACACAAAGCAACAGGGAAGGTGATGGTGATGAAGGAGCTGATTCGCTGTGATGAGGCAACACAGAAGACTTTCTTGACAGAGGTAGGAGGAAGATCTGAAGTAAGGCTAGGGAGCCAGTTGTGTGGGGGTTAGAGCTCCTCCCTGCCCCTCGGTAGTAATGCGTACCAGTGATCTCAGCAGGGAAGCAGCATGTTGGGGGAAGAACAGACCTGGTTGAAAATGTGTGTGTCCATGAAACATGACTGACTTATTCAGAAAACGAAGATGACTTCTTATTGATAATTAATGAATAGGACGTCTAAGAGGCACTCTGAGCATAAGAGGCTATTTGGTTGAACTGTGCTTAGTGAATGTAAGTGTAAAACGTTGTAGGATGCATCCTGTACAGCGAGCTTTCCAAGTATAAAACATTAATAGGAAACCGCTGACTCAGACTAAGGTCTGGAAGATGTTCCACTTCTTCGTTACAACAGAGAAGAGGATTTTAAAATCTGTCTGTTGAATGGCTGCCTTCCTCGTTCCCCAAAGTCAGGCTCGTCTGAAAAACAGCTTCCTAAATACTCGAATGCTTCTCTCGTGGCCCTAAGTGTGTCACAGCACACTACCTGCAGTGTGGAAGTCTTGTCAACTAAGCCATAATCCGCTTAGGAGCTCTCTAGCCAGGTCACTCTCCTTCAAGAATCAAGTGATAATGGACGCCAAGGGGCAATAATGATCATTGAATTGCCTTAAAGTTGGGTTTTGAATGGACTTTCTTCTGATACCTCAGGGAGGTGCAGTGGGCTTCTGCAGACGGGGGATGTGCCCTTCTCTCCCAGTGTGGGGACCAGTAAGGTTAAAGCTCCTGAGAATCTCAGGAAAGCCTATACTAATCTTTCGTGCGGGTGGGGGGGAATGTTTCTTCCTCCACAGGTGAAAGTGATGCGCAGTTTGGATCACCCCAATGTGCTGAAGTTCATTGGTGTACTGTACAAGGACAAGAAGCTGAACCTTCTCACAGAGTACATTGAAGGGGGGACTCTAAAGGACTTCCTCCGCAATGCGGTGAGTAAATGCCTCGTGGAGCACGTATGGGCATTCTGATGGCTCTCTGGCCAGGGTGAAACAGGGTGCCCTGGCCACCCAACATTGTCTTTCTGCCACTGAGTGTCCTCAAGGAGCCCAATTAGCTGGATTCTCATCTCTCCTTTGAAGCTGGTTCCTCCAGGTGCAGGGAAGCGTCCCCTGCTTTTGCCCATGCTGTATCTGGCCTGTGGATAGAGCATCTCGCTCTCCAGGACTAGATCATCTTTCTTAAAATCTAGCAGAGGTGGCCAGCTAGTGAGATGAGACCTGATCACTCAGGAGTTGTCATTGTTTTGCAGGACCCTTTCCCATGGCAGCAGAAGGTCAGCTTTGCCAAAGGAGTTGCTTCAGGAATGGTGAGTCAACTTTCTGTTGGGACTGCTCCTCCGGGGTTCTGGGTTGAAGCATGGAGGGCTGATGTAATAGTATGTTAGATAATGACCTGCAGAAGCTATGTGGGAGCTAGGGAAATAGGCAGTGCTAATACCAATGTTTTGAAGGGGTTAACTCCAAAAGATGTATTCACAAGACTTGCTCTAATGCTGCTTTCTGTCCCTCTGTTTCAGGCCTATCTGCACTCCATGTGTATCATTCACAGAGATCTGAATTCGCACAACTGTCTGATCAAACTGGTGAGCTCTGGAATATGGTCCTTCCTTTGTCTTTTCTTCTCTGCTTTTCACCATGTAATGTTAGCTTCCATGGACACACTAGGCCTTCTGGTTAGTCTTCATGGCAGTCTGGAGATGATCCCTTCTTGTAAATCCTCTAGTATGTATCCTAGTTTTCATTTCAATGTCCCAATAAATGAAAGTTCCACAGCCTAATCTTTCTTTCACCCCATTAATCCTGGTCACACCCTTGAGACCTCTCTTATTTTAAACCATTATACTCTATTGTAGCTTCTTCCCCACTAGTTGTTGCTTAGTGGAGCTATATACTTGGTTCTCCTAATCTTTGTCCATAAATGGCACCCACTGTCCCTTTTTGTTTCTTCTCTGATCATTCATTTTGTCTCACTCACTCCCCAAGAACCCTGGGGGCTCTCTCCATATTATAATATGCTATGAGATCTCCGCTGAGGGCTTCATTCCCTCAACCCTGACTCTCAATGTCCCCTTAGTCTGAATATTGGATCTACCTCTGGGCTGCAAACCCCAGGGTCCGATCTGAGCAGAGAGTTTTCTAGGAAAGATTTCTGGGTAGAATTAGGTTGGATAGAGAGAGCCAAATGCATTAGAGCAACTGTAAGCAAGTTAATGGAGTTAAAACTCCTCCTTCCCTGCATGAGGGCTCATGGGCTGTCTTCTCTCCTTACTCACCCTATCTGATCTTGTCTCCCTCCATCTCTTCCCCTACTACCTGGGAGGCGACTGGGCTCCCATGTTCACTGCATTCTTCCAACTAGCTGCAGGAGGCTTCCTTATTGCCTGCCTGCACTGCTGCTGCTATTATTACATTTCATGTGCAGTTTATAAGTGACAGGGAATATAGCCGCTCTGCTAATGAGTTACCTCTGGGAGGAGCTATGGGAGCATCAGTTGTTTGTGATTAAATCCCTTGGCTAGGATAACACTGTGGTGGTTGCTGATTTTGGCCTGTCTCGGCTCATTGTGGAAGAGAGAAAGAAACCCACCCTGGAAAAGTCATCGGTCAAGAAGCGAACCCTGTGCAAGAGCGACAGGAAGAAGCGCTATACTGTGGTCGGGAACCCGTACTGGATGGCGCCGGAGATGTTAAATGGTAAGATGCTCCTGCTGTGTCAGGTGAGGCGCCACCTCGGGGCACCAGTGTAGAGATGAATTGGAAACTCCAGCCCTTGGCAGCAATCAAATCTATTCGCTGTCTAGGGCTTTAGACCTTCTAATGCATGAGCTTCTCTCTTATCAGCACATTTCCCTTGCACATCAGCCCTGCGCCCACTAATGTAAGCAGCATGAAATGGGGAGTCCATTCCCGGGAGTTGTCAGGACTCTTTGGGAGGGGTAATGGGCCTATACCTCTTATCATCCCAATGTTGCAGGCAACACAACAAGAGGAAACAATGCTACTGGCTTTGAAATGAACTTCAGTCTTGTGTCTCTAACATCCTTAGCAATGCAGTGACTTGGCTGTGCTTCATAGAAATGAAGTACAATAGGACTGGGGCAAACCTGTGATGTTGAGTGTTGGACACACTAGAGGAGAACCCAGCTGTTGCGTGGTTCCCTCCACACTTGGAGTGGGGAGGGCAGTGGCTATGTCTTGAGGGACAGATCTTCCCTGGCACTGGGTTATGGGCAAACACATGCCCCTAGTGGACCTGCTGCCCGTGAGGGAGAATGCAAATTCACCTGCTTCTGGTGAATTGGGCTTCCATGTGACCAGGGCATGGCTGCATGAACAGCTAGAAGTGCCACTAAATCCTCCAGGAAGAGCAAATAGGGTCATGGTTGCACTACAGAGTATTGCCCAGCTGACTTCAACATCAGGCTGTTCTTAGGAATCTCTTGGGAAAGGAAAGACTCTGGGTTTATGGCCTCTACCCTCCCCATCCTCACCCCTGTCCTGCTGCTCTCTGCTACCACTTTCAATGCTGCCTACTTCTTCCTTTGAGCTCTGTGCTGTTAGGCCCTTCAGAGACTGGCAGAGTTATCCTGCTTTTCCAAGGCATTACAATAGATGCAGGAACACTAATGGATAGCCTGCCTGAGACTTGCCAAGAGAACTGCCAGCTGTGCCCCAAGATAGCATATTAAGAGAGTCTGTTCTGATGTCATATCCTGCCAGCCCTTGCTTGCCCTGCCACGATGTCATTCCTGGCTGTGGAGAGAGACCTCTATCTCTGCCGGGCAAGACCAGCCCTGTCGATCCTGGCCCCTCGCAGAGACCTGCTTTCCCTGTCTCAGCCCTCTGCTCTCTGAGATCGTTAGCACTTAATTTATTACCTCCGCAGTCACTGCAGCAGACACTGGGCATCCAGCTTCCTCAGCAGCCAGCACTGGGTTAGCTCACCACAGAAATGCAGCGAAAGGACAATTCGTGAGTGTCACCTGAACCCTGGGGGCCGTTTAGGACTCTGCAATAGAACCCTCTCTCCTCCCTTGGGCACCTTTTTTCTTCCCTTGAAACTAGGGCTGTTGTAGGCCTGGCAGAAACTAATTGTGTGTGTGCTTAATGGCAGTGAAAGCTGATTTTGATGCTGGGCATCGTTTGGCTAGCCACAGGCTGACTACAGCAGTGGCATTTTCCACCCCCGCCTCTCCACTGTGCTGCTTGTTCTATCTAAACTAGCCTCCTCCTCCGCAGTCCTTTGGCTGCATGGCCTGTTCCCTTCTCTGCAATCTGTGGATAATGCCAGGTAGGGAGGAAGCTCCTATGATAACTGAAGCCAACAAGCTGTTGTTGGATGGTGTCTGCTCTAGGTCACTGTCCCCATTTCCCAGGCTTTGGCGGGAATATGGTTGGTGCACAAACTTCCTTGTGATGGTCTGTCAAAGTAAATTTGCCATGGAAACTTTACAGCTTTATTCCTCTGCCTGGAAGCCTGCTTGTGCCTCACTCTTGCAGGAACACGCTTCCATTACTGCAGTGGGGAATAGTCCCGACCTTTCCAGACTGTGTCCAGTAATTTTAGAGCCAGCAAGTGAATTTATTCATTGCTGTTTTAAGCCAGCACCACAACGGTTGATCAGAAATGCTCAACAAAGGTTGGTGGTGCCAAAACCAGAGAGTTCTGTGCTCACTGAGCGTCCCTTCAGAAACGTGGCATGTGGGAGCACTGTTGGCCACTCCAGCCTGTATCTGCATGATAAAGAACAGCCAAGATGGGCACTGAACATAAGACAGAATTTGTTTTTATTGCACTCATTTCCTTGCAAAATAGCCATGGGGGAGCAGCCACCGGGCCCTGAAACGAGATGTGGCTGCTCTAGATCTACATGCTAATTGCTACTTTGCCATGCTAAAAACCCTAGTGCTCCCCCACATCGGTGACCAATCCCAGCTCTGCCTGGGTGACCAATCCAGCCTTGTAAAATGGTCATGAATGCACCTGTGCAGGCAGGGAAACCTCTTCCCCCACCCTTACCGGGCTGCTGCTGAGAAAAGTCACATTTTACTTGGCTGGGCACAGCTGGGCTTGACTCCCCTTCAGAACGCTTGCTGGCCTGCCTAGGCCTGGGTTGTGAATCCGCACTCCTTCCTGGTGCCTGGCAGAGGTTGTTGCCCCATGGGAGGCTATTCAGCCTGACTGTACTAGGAACCCTCCTAGCTCACAAAGTCTCCTGCCTTGTATTTCCTGCAGGGCAGAGTTATGATGAGACTGTGGACATCTTCTCGTTTGGGATTGTTCTCTGTGAGGTAAGCCCACTGTTCGTTCGACTGTGAGGGAACACAGCTGGTAACCCATCTTGAAAGTTAGGGTTAGGATGGGGTTGAGTAGCAAGAATGAGGTAGGGGCCTAAAAATTCTTATGAAGAGGGATTAAAAAGATTTGGTTTGTTTACCTTAGAAAGGAGATGCATGAGAGGAAATGTGATTGATATAATAGAGATTCTCTTCCTCCCATTTACTCACACTCACACTGAAATTGAAAGGTAGCAAACTCAGAAGTGATAAATAATTTTCTACGCAGTGCATAATCAGACTGTGGAACTACTTGCCACATGATGTGGTTGTGGTCAGCTTGGCAATTTTCAAAGTTGGACTGTGGTTATATGGATAATGAAAACATCCAATTAGCATAAAGTATTGTAACGGAGTATTGGGAGAGAAATAAAACCTTGTGTTTCAATCTGTCAGGTTTAGGCTGAGACCTTTTGGGGGGGCAGATTATCAGACATCTGCCTGTTCTGGGGTTTGTTGCACCTTCTTCTGAACTATCTGTTGGCCATTGTCCGAGATGGGATTCTCAACCAGATTGACCACAGTTCTGACGGAGTCAGGCAATTACATTCCTAGGCTTTAACTGGTGGCCTTCTGCATCCAAGGTGACTGGTAAAATTCAGTGCACAATGTGTTCAGTGCTAGGAGCCCTTCAGATAGAGGCAGAGAACCTCAATAGTGTCCTGTGTGTTCTACATTCTTCTCCCCCATTTCTTTCCTCTGCTTGGGTTTTCCTTTGGAGGCTTTTGATTGGGTCCCCATAATGTGTTTGCACCATTTAGTTCCCTCCCTCCTTTGTTGCCCTCCTCAGTATTGAAGAGACTGGTGCTCCTGCAGTGTACTTCAGAGCTCACTGCAAATCCCCACTTGCCTTTCTCCAGCTCCTTGGCATGTGAACTGTGTTGGAGGAGGGTATTTTGATAGCATAATGACATCATGGAGGGTTGTGTGCAGGCTACAACATGTTAATACCCTGGGAGCAGAAGAATTGCTTCCTACTTTAGTGTGTGGACCGATAGTGGCTAGGACACTGCACAGTCTGCACTAAAAGCTACAGTTGTATTGTATCCCTTGCAGCAGTACCGGAGGGGGGAGGAAATTGAACTTGGGCTTGGTTTTCCTCTGCTATAGTAGAGAGAGATTTCTAGGGTTAGCCCCTGTACTGCCTGTGAGGTTTGCCTATATTAAACGGTGTTGCCTTGATCCTCCTTCATGCAACAAACCCTTCTGTAGATGGGGACTGGTACAATTCTAGCTCTACTCCCCCTGCCCTGTACTCAGATGCTAATTGTAATGTTTGCAGTGAGCCGAGAGTGAGCAGCCCTCAGATGCTGTCCCTGCTGCTATAATCACTGTACCTGAGCAGTTCTTTCCCCCCTAGATCATAGGGCAGGTGTATGCTGACCCTGATTGCCTCCCTCGCACACTGGATTTTGGCCTCAATGTAAAGCTGTTCTGGGAGAAGTTTGTTCCTGCCGACTGTCCTCCGGCCTTCTTCCCTCTGGCTGCCATATGCTGCAGGCTGGAACCAGAGAGCAGGTACGGTTTCAGGCTGATTGGGGAGCGAAGTGCTGGCGAACCCGTGTGAGGCATGGGTCTAATTTCTGGTTCTCTTCTGTGTCCACTTTGTATCTTTGCATTCGCCAGCCCTGAGAGAAGCACTCTCCTGGTGCTCTCCACAGTGGGTCAGAATGGGATGGCAGGTAATATCCAGGGCACTTCGGCTGCTGTGTCCTCGCTTCATGGAGGAGTGTTTTCCCCATCACTGTGCCAGGAGCTCGTCCGCTGCTGTCCTATCGACCAGTCTCTCTAGATTGCTCCCCCCTTACCTGTCTCATCACTTCTTTCTAGGCCCCCGTTTTCAAAGCTGGAGGATTCCTTTGAAGCCCTTTCTCTCTACCTGGGAGAACTTGGCATCCCCCTCCCTTCCGAGCTGGAGGAGCTGGATCACAATGTGAACACTGAGTATGGGCTGAGCCGTGACAAGCTACCTGAAAACACAACCTAGGCGGCCCATCCTGCGATCCGCTACTTTTCATTGGATCCCATACGAGTGGTGTGGAGGGGAGATGTACTTCGGCCACCGGCAGGGCATCCAAAGGGCACCAACTGCATCCTTGGTGCATCACCTCTCCCTCCCCCATGAAACTAAACCGCCATGTCTGTCTGATCTCCTGGGTTCGCTGTGGATTTATGGCACATTTTGCAAATGAAAAGGGCGATTTCCTGCCTGCTGCACCAAGGAGAGCTGCTCAACACAATTCTCTTGGGCCTGTCTGGCCTTGTATCACTGTGGTGCCTTAGAACTTGACATGTGACTGTAAGCTGTGAAATAGTCCTGGCCTATCTGCCAGGAAGGGAATCACTATAGGATGTCTCCTGTGTTAGGAACTGCTTTCCTGGAATCACTTGTCCCAGACTTTTTAGTGACTGTGCTCTCCTTGGAAGACCTGGAATACACTAAACTGGGAAAACCAGGCACCTGGCAAAGGGCTCGGTCAGGGACTCCATTGCTTTTCTACATGGGAAGGGGGGAGTTTCCACCCTAGTTGGGATGGGAGAAGCTCTAGGAAGCGAGGGGAGCTGGAAGGAAATGGTTGTGAGATGTCTGTGGGTAGCGTGTCTCGGTTAGTGTAGTTCCATCCTCCCAGGCCCTGTTGAGAAACACTACAGCCAGCGAACACTGGGCTTTGCTCCCCATCCTGCTGTGAATGAGGCTGTGATCCGAGTCCAGAGGGTAAGCTGGGGGTGACGGAGTGGCTCTCAGGTATGCTTTTAACTCTACAAACACCTTCAGCTACTGAACCTACACAACCAGGCTGGGGACCTGAGATCAGACCAGAGGACACCAGTCCGAATGCCCAGAACTGCACCAGCGCTCTGGTCCTGACGTGCTGTATAAATGGGAGACTTGTCCCCCAAGAGCTTGTGCTTGTTTGTGGGCATTTGTCCTGGTGCAGTGAGATACGTGCCTGATAACGGTGGCAGAACATACTTTGTGGAGAGTTGAATAGCTCCAGGCTGAGGCTTTTGGCTTGGACTAGGTCAGTGGTGTTTGAGGAGGATCACCCTCATGAGCAGAAGGAATACGAGGGCAGGCTAAAAACGGTTACTCCAGGACCTCTGCTAGTGCATTGGAGTCTCGCGTCTTCCATCCTCTGCGTGTACTAGTTGGGAGATTTGTAATTCAGTAGCTATTACTGCCCTTCTCCAGCAAGACCTGGAGGGGAGTCCGGTGAGTGGCTCTGCCACTCAGCCCCTGACACAGAACTTGGTCTGACTCTCCACACAGAATCCTCCTCCAGAGTCATGCCATCCATGGAGGGTAGCGAGAGCTGGGGGAGGGGAGGAGGCAGCATATTCAGAAGCTTAGAACTGGGCCTTTAGAGGGAAATGTAAACTTCCTGCCTCCCTCAGGGTAAGTAGGAAGGAAACAGCTTCCCTAGTAATATGTGGCTGGTGCTACCAAGTGAGTTCCATGTCCTCTTGGTTAAACTGGATTCAGTCTCTGGTCTCATTTGCAACTCCATAATCAACAGTGAGGAATGTGTGTTAATGTTCCTCTATTCCCTAGGAAGTTGGAAATAGTGAAAAGCCTGGCCATAGAAATGACATGGGACCAGCCCTCATATCTGTCTTAAGTTGGTTGTTTAATTTTTATGGTGGTGGTTTTAGAAACTGGGAAGTGCTGTACTGAGACCTGGGGGGGAGGGGGGAGAAATGCCACTTGGGTCTGATGGATTCAGACTTTCTGGTAGATTATTGCAGGACTTTTCTTCCTACTACTTCGTAGGATGGAGAAACTCAAGAGGGTGACCTAGGTGATGTGTGGGTGGAGAGTCTTAACTCAGTGTGATTGCACAGCGCAATGTGTTTGATTAAATTAAAAGCAATAAATATACCCGAGGCACTACGGCTGTTTGTCTGCTTTTGGAGCTTATCAAGACCAGGAGGCTGCCACACAATCGGGCCCTTCACTCAGCTGTAACAGGACTGTGGCAGTGTATCACCAGGGACATCAGACTGACTTGACTGAGCAAGGGCTTTGGGCAAGGTTAGGCTCTGATGCCTGACCTATGTGCAAATCCACCAGAACTGCATTGAGCTAGGGTAGGGGAACAGGTGGCAGTGACAGCAGCTAATGTCAGGCCTAGCCTTTAATAATAAAAAGCATCTGTCATTGCCAGTTTTGAACTCACTTGAACTCTAGCTGTCCTGCCTGCTCTGAATCCATGCCAGGCAGTGTGTAACCACCTCACTGTGTTTACACCAGCCTTTCCAAAGCAAGAGCCAGCTGAACTGAGCAGGAAGTAAAGCAGAATCCACTTTCATCAGAGCAGAAAAGGAAAAATTAGATCATCTCTCTGCAAGGCCAGCCTGCTTAGTCACAGTAGCTTGTTCTGGGCTAGTGAATAGACAGCTGCTTTTTGAGGAATGCTCTGCCCCACTCAAATGCTAGACTTTGCCACTGTCTAGAGTCAACATCCCATGGTGAAGGCATGTTCTGCTCTGAATTGCTGAGGTGATTGTGGTTTTGTGTGTCTCTTCTGCAGGCTGGGGCTTTAGCTCTGAATGGACCAAAGGGTGAACTACAATGATGATTATTCTCACCTTTCACTGCTTTGCAGTTTGGGGTAGAGGCCTTGCCTGGGTTTGAGTAATGCTGTTGGCCTCTCCTGCAGCTGAAACATGTTCAGAAAGGCATGCTGAGCTGGTCACAGTTCCTGGGTGTGAGAGACTTCTTCCATTGAAGCCCACACCTCTTTCCACACAACCTTTTTATTTTCCTTTTAAGCTTTATTTAATACAAGGCAGCAGTGTGCATCTTTATTTTATTGTCATGAGGTATTTAAAATATTTACAAAGAAATGGTATTCAAAGGCTTTTAAAAAAAACCATTTTCCCTTTTCTGAACCATATAAACATCAACACTTCATCTCTGCTCAGTAAGTCCTCTTAAAGTAGATGGGTAGAAAAATGTATTTGGATGGCTTGAACCCTGCTGCACACCTGGGGATGTGCATTTCTCTGAATTAGTCCTACCCAGCTGAACTACCCTCCTCTGAGAAACAAGTGCTTCTTGCTGATGCACCGACCCTAAAATCTTTAGCCAAAGCCCCTGCTGTGTGGCCTTGATGGGCCTGCAGTAAGGCAGCAGGCTTGTCCTTCCCTCATGCTCAAGGGCTTTCCAGTTGAGCCTAGGACGGGGTTAAACTCGAGTTTGCTGGGGAAAGTCTGAAAAGAATTCAGAAATGGCTACTATCCCTTTAAGCAGCACAGCATACTTGGCCATTCTCCCTGAAGCTGACTGAAGGGTTGTCTATCTTCCCTCCACTTTTGAAATACTTCTGCTCCCCTCCTGCCCTAGCAGACAGCCCACATGGCTGCTTTGGAAGCAGGCTCCTGTTGTACCAGCCAAGGTGTGGGGGGAATGTGGCTGGGGCCCTGGAAGACTTTGCTGTAGGAGCATCTTAAGATCTTTTAAGCAATGCATTGGGGCTAAACTCCCTCCCCTTCAGCTACAGCCTAGCTCTTCACTCACACCTGTTGATGGTTGTCAGTTAACTCTTCTCCTTCTCTAAAATAAATTTGCACAGGACAGCTTTCCTCAAGCTTTTTTTCCTGCTAAAATAAAATGTAAAATTACATTCAAAGTTTCTACACCCTGCAGTAAAGCTCCCCCCCCAGTCCCTATGATGATGCTGCTGTGTCAGCTTACAGGCTGAAATGCATGTAACACTGCATGGGTCAAAAGGGAAGGGAACAGAGGCTGCTGAGAGTCCCCATTCTGAAGTAGGGGAGGTGATGCCAGTTGTGTGTCAGTGCTAGCTTGGGAAACCACTCCTGCTCCCCATCCCCTGCTGTAGTCCCTGGACACAAGAGGAGTTGCCTCAGGCTGCAGCTGCGACATGCTAGCCACACCATGAAAGGTCACTGTACTGGACTACAATAAACAGCCCCCATTTCAATGCATCTCCACATTCTGTTACTTGCTGGAATTCATCAACAAAAAAATACAAATGAACCCCCCCACTCGCAAAACAAGAGAGTGGGGGCTTAGCCTTAACCGGTGCCTCTCCTGTCCCTTCCTCCTCAGGCACCGGGAGTACCAGCCTGGCCCATGAGAGGTGCATTGCCTTCCTGTGCCTCCTCTACAGGGGTCTGATTGGTGTGTACCACTATCGTGTTCTCGTCCACAAGCTCACACGCCTGGTTTGTGAAGGCAGAAAGGGGAAGGGTGATGCGCTGCATTTCACGCTCATAAACCTTCTGCTCGTGCTGCTCCTTCAAGTCTTTGCCCCTAGAAAGAAAACAGAACAGGCGTGCTGAGTGCTACTGCAGTAAAGTCACTCCCTACACTTGGGCACTGGCCTCACCCAGCTGCAGGAGAAGGGAAGGGGCTATTGCTCCAACAGAAGCACAGGCCTTCGATGCAAACAGGAGGTGCAGGGTTTTTTTCCCAAATTCCCACCAGGGACCCAGGTGTGTGTGGAGGGGTGGGGGTGGAGGTATTTCCAACCCTCCTTACTTCTGACTAGTTCACCCACTCTGGTAGAATCAGGGAGGTTAAAGCCAGTCTTGTCTCACCTGGCACTAGACTGAAGCCCCTAACAGTAGCTATGGAAACAGGCTGGATTTTACTTTATGGCTCTGTCTTTAGACCCTGTAACATGCAGGACTGCTGGGTCAAAGTAGGGGCCGCCCATGTTTGGAGAAGCCATTAACGGTGAAGCTAGGAAAGGAGCCCAGAGCTCTGGGTGGTGGCTGGCACTTGTAGTGGTGAGGAGGGGTAAACACACGTTAGCCAATTAGTATCTTCCAGAAAGCAACTTGAGTTAATGGCAGTGCTCTGAGCAGGTAGGTAATGATCTTATGGGGCTGCTGGCTGCCAAAGAACCTTGATCCTCCAAACTACCTGACCCCTCCCATGACAGCCGGGACGGTGACAAGTCTTCAAGGGCTGGTGCCAAGAAGCGGCTTTTTTTAAAAAAAGGGACAGTTATTGAACTCTACAGCGAAGTTAACGAGTACTGGAGTTAATGAGAAACAAAGCAGGTGGTGGTGTTTTTAAAGAGAAGTGCTACATGCAAAATTTAACACTAATTGGGAAACCAAGGCCTCTGAACATGGCTGGCTGAAAATGGAAAAACCAAACATCCAGTGCTGACCCCGCCTGAAGCCTGAACTTGGGCTATTTTGGATTAAGGGAGGGGCTCTGGGAGTCCAGCCTTCCCAAAATCCAAATCTCACAGCAAAGACAGTCCTGGCAGCGCCAGACCCCCATTCAACAGACGGATCAGAAATTACATTTCAGACCATACTCTGCTTGAGCCCTGGAGTAGCCAGCTCCCACTCAAGAGGCTAGAACAGCTTCCAGGGTTTTCTGCCAGACTGTTCAAGGGCAGTCTAGCATTCTTTCCTCCCACCTCCCCTGCCTCTCCTCTCTATCTACCTTCCCTGGCAGCCTGAATCATACTCATTAAGTGCTAGATTGGTGCTCTAACCTTATGTAACACTGTTGGAGTCTCTGCTCTCCAAGCTTGCTGATACATCTTATGTAAGGACTTGGCTCAGCCTGGGAGGGACTCATTCTGCTTCACTAGGAGAGGTTGGCAGCTAGCTACAAGCCCTAAACCAGGGATGTGATAGTCGCTCTGTGGCTCTAGGATGCCTGTCTAGAATGCTATAGACAACCTGCAGGCCCGATAGCCTGTCAGGTGCACATGTTAACTCTGAACTTGATGGGAGCTGAGTATGGGCAGCTGTCAGGATAACTGGGCCATACAACTCAAAGGACAAAGTTAGGAAAGGGAAAGAATGATGAATCTACCCTGTTTTCACTCAAATGGATGGAGGCATAAACACCAAAGGAAGAGACGGCTTAGACGGCCATGAATAGGAAGGGGAAGAGTCGGCTCAGCCCAGGGAAGACACAGAACAAAGGGCAGGTTACTGTGGTTTGGGTGTTTGTTTTTAAATACAGCTGTTCTTACTGTCTCAGGGTGTTAGGGCCTAATCCTACGAGGTACTCCGCTCCCACCGATTTAACAGAGTAGCCAGTGCTCAGCTCCACCCATGATCAGGGGCTTCTGCCTCGCAGATGTACTGCCAGGTCCATATTGGGGAATCCTAGGAAGACTGGCCAATGGGTCTCCATAACTGCAGCCTTGCTGAGAGCCCCTGACTTGCAATAATGGAATGAAATGCCAGAGCTTAATAAATCTTGTTTCTGAAAAGTTTCACAAAGCAAGTGGTGAAAGCTCCATCAATCAAGACACAAAACTATACTGTGCAGCATCCTGGAGGCTCTACTCCAAGGGGAGTGGGCTCCTCCCCTGGCCCTGAGGGAGGGGGGTTACTAAGGGACCTAATACCTCTGTGTTTAAATGAGTTCCATTGAGGCTATGACAAGACCAGATCGCACACCAGCAGCTCCACCAATGTATAAGAGCCTACACATCTCAGAGTCCTGCAGGAACTGGGACTTAGCTCAGAATTTCCTGACTTTTATAGGCCTGTATCACAGCCACAATGCAAACACTTGTTCCAGAAACTACTCACCTTTTGTAGATGTAGCCCACAACAATACCAGCTCCAATGGCGATGATTATCACCATCATGATAAAGGCCATCACAGAGCCTGTGGAGAAGGAGCAGAAGCGACACAATTAGGAACAAGGCAGCACCGGCTTTAGGATTCAGAAAAGAAACGTCCTGTTTAGTCCCCCTCAGTGTTCCTGGATGTCATACCTAATGTCCCTAAGTCCTTCTTTTCCTTGGAGTTCATCCGGACCCGCTGACTGATCCCAATGACGGGCTGCACAGCAGCTGCCTCGCTCCGGACTGGTGAAGTATCAGCTGGTTCAAATACCTGGTCTATTCCCTGAGACACTTCAGCCACAACTGTAGGGACCAGAGTCACTGTGGAAGAGGTAGCAACTGTTGGGGAAAAAATACATTCAAATATTAAAGAGGATCACTGAAGTGTCATAGCAACAGCTATCTTGTGAATGGAGCACACACCCATCTCAGACCCAGAGCCCTAGGATCTTCCTCATCTTACACTGACAAATCCTCCCCCTCCCTCTTAGACATTACAATGCCTCCCCACAGATGGGAGAAACACACACACACTTTTCAGTTCAACTGCTGCTACAGGTCAAGAGCAATCTAGGCAACCAGCAGAGCAAAGCGCCAAAACAGGAGTAAGAGAACAGAGGTGAGAACTGAACCCAGAGCAGTAATCAAAGGGCCACCAGGTAAATCCATCTATAGCTCAATACACTGAGGGGAAAAAAAATCCCACTGAACAGAAATGACCAAGCTGATCAACATCCCCATACTGAACTCCTACAGCAGCCCCTGCTGTTCTATTTTCCTCCTGCCTCAACAGTCTGCATGGGACTGGCCTATGAAGGCACTGAAGTCTATCACCGCTCTCTCATCGTTAAACGTTACAGCTTGCTACCAAACAGCCCTCGAGAAAGAGTGAACTGAAGACGATGGGGAAGGGAAGAGGGGGAGCACTCACTCTGGGTTCACCATCTAGCTCACCTTTCGTATTCCTGACACAAGCTAAAGCGGGTGTCAGCTCAGGGCACATCCTAGCAAAACATCATCCATGTGGCTCACTAATCTCCATATTCCATTTCATACGACCACTGTGGAGTAACGAAGGCCATACCCACAAGACACGCTTCGACTCCCTGTCTGGGACAGCCCTAGACAAGAAAACCTACCTTTTTTTGGAGGAGACCCCCACATGCAATATGCTGCCATGACTGAAAGCCACCGTCCATAGCATCTTTTCTACGGGTCTCAGAACCCCCATCCCACATACATAGTGGCAACATCCCTTCCTTTTGGCATTTTGGTTCAATACCTCCATAGAGTCTGTGATCATCCAGACTGACCCCCCTATATAACCCAGACCATAGAACTTCCTTGAATTAATTTCTCTTTGAACTATAGCATATCTTATAGGGGGGGGGGAAATTATGTGATTCGAGGGGGTGGGGTGGGGTGGGGTGGGGTGGGGTGTGTGTGTGTGTTAGTAACAGGCAGGAGACCACCAGGACATAAGGGTCCCTCTGCAAAGGGATGTTACTTCACACAGTGTCTTTCAGAAAAGAAGAGCAAAGGATCTGGCAGGGGCTACCCCTGGGGAAGAGAAAGCAATAGGACAGCTCCTCCCGGAGCAGACATACCACAGCAGGGAAGGTGGGTTTAAGCTGACAAAATGGCTGAATCCCTGGCAACTGCACCAATTGCTCAGCATATTTGGCTCCCAATCCCAGGCAGTTCCCCAGTCCTAGGACTTTAAAATAAAGACCCGTAAACAGGGAACATCTGCTCTGCTTTGTCCTTAATGAGAAGCAGTTCAAGGGGAGGAGGATTGAGAAGACTGAGGAGGCAAGAGTTCTGATTCCTGCCTGGGGTGGGGGGACTCCCTATAAGGAGGGACATGCTTGAACAAAAGGGTGAGTAGAAAGACATGCATGGGGGGGGGGTCTCCTAGAAATCCTCCAGAGCACCTGCAATCCCCCCCCCCCAGCTTGATATCCTCTGCAAACTTTTTAAGTGTAGCCTCTGTGCTATCATCTAAATAATGTATGAAGATATTGAACAGGACACAATCAATCCCTGCAGGACCCCACCCGCGAATCCCTTCCATCTTGACTGTGAACCACAGAGGTGGGGGGAGGGGCACAGACTCTCAGACATTAGAGAGGAGGAGCACACAAGCCAATAGTCCAGACAAGCTCAGCGCCGATGTGTTCTGCATTGTGCCCCAGTCCTAAGCAGTGGGCCTCTCCCGAGATTATCCCCCCCTCTCATACCTCCATCAGGGAGATCTTCCCAGTATCCCAGTTTTTCCCCCTCTCTTAATTTCTTCCTATTTATCCTAATTATCCCCCCCCCCCACAACTCCTGTCCATTCCTGTGGGTTAGCCCCTCGCCCTAGCAACCCTGCTGCTCAGAGCGTTACCCGGGTGCCCCGGCTGTTTGGGAAGCTCCCCACATCCTGGTGCCTGAGCCCTGACACTGCTGCTCTTTACTCCCCCCCCCCCCATGGCGTTTCCCCTGCAGTGCCCTTAGGGCTGGTGGGGAGGGGGCTGCGCAGAGGCTCTCTGGGGCGCGAGACGGGCCAGACCCACCCGTGGGAAGGGGCCGGGATGACGTCACCCTGGGGGGTGCCCTGGAAGGAAGGGGGAGGCCGGCTGCTCACTCCACGTGCAGGGGGCGGGGCCACCCCGCCCTGGGGGCGGGACGAGGTTGTTTACACACCGAACTCTCGCCGCCGCGATGACATCACCCCCAAACCGGGAGACCAATCGGAAGCCCCGAGAAGCCTGGCAACAGGGCAGCCAATCCCGGGGTGGGGACTGGGGACCGCGCCCCCTCGTTTTTCACCCCGCCCCCCCCCCGCGCGCGTGTCCGGGCCCCGCTGACCCGACGTGGCCCTGCAGCGGGTGGGGACCCGGGAGCCCCGCGCCACGGGCGCTGGACCCCGCTCACCTGGGCAGGGGGCGATCGCGCAGGGGCTCCGCTTCGGGGTACCGGCCTCGCCGCTCACGTAGCACCAGGGGGCCGCAGCGCCGTCGGGGTTCCGGCAGCTGCTGTGATCCTCGGACACTGGGGGCCGGGAAAGACGGTTACTGAGCGGCTGGGGCTGGGCTTTGACACCCCCCCCAACACACACAGGAGCGGGGGGGGGCTGGGCTTTGACACCCCCCCAACACACACAGGAGCGGGGGGGGGGGCTGGGCTTTGACACCCCCCCAACACACACAGGAGCGGGGGGGGGGCTTTAACACCCCCCCCAGCCCGGGAGACTCCCCAACACACACAGGAGCGGGGGGGGCTGGGCTTTGACACCCCTCAACACACACAGGAGCGGGGGGGGCTGGGCTTTGACAACCCCCAACACACACACGAGCGGGGGGGCTGCAGCGTAGGGGGACGGGACAATAACAACCGACGAGCTGTTTGGGGCCACCCAAGTCCCCCCCCATAAAACCCAACCACCGCGAGTGGAGCTTCGGCGGCCCCGCCGCGGGGAGCCGAGCGCACCTACCCCCAGGGAGCGCGGCGCTGGAGTTGCTCCGCACCGCCCGCCAGTTCAAGCAGGGGGCCCCGCTGGAGGCGAAGTGTTGGCGGCCCCGGTAGGACGCTCCATCGCCCTGGACACACTCTGGAGAGGACGAGAGACCCCCCCAGGCATTGGAACCGGCCCCCGACCCGACCCTCGGACCAGCGCCCCCGACCCGACCCCTGGACCAGCCCCCCCGACCCGACCCCTGGACCAGCGCCCCCCCCCCCCCCGACCCGACCCTCGGACCAGCCCCCCCCGGCCTCGGTCTCGCCCCTTCCCGCAGCTTCAAAACAGCAACACCCCCCCCCCCCCGCGCCATGACATTTCCGATTTCAATGGGGGCAGAAAAGCGGCTCAGCCAGTGCGACGGGCCGCAGCGTCTGGGGGAGTCAGACTCTCCCGACTGGCCGGCAGGGGGGGTCCGGGCCCCCCGCCCCGCTGATCCCCACACGGGCATAGACGACACGTCCCGGCCCCTGGAAGGCAGGGGACGGGACCAGGCGCCGGGACGGGGGGTGCTGGAAGGAGAAACCGGAGCTTGGGTGGTTGTTCCTCGTGCAAGCCCGGGAGAGCCGCCGCGGCCCCGCGAAGGAGTTGCACGGGGGGGTGGGGGGGGGTCTCCCGTCCCAGCCTCACCCCCCGGCAGAGAGAGGAGATGTGCGGGGGGGGCTGGTTTGCCTTTGTTCCTGGTGACAAAGATGGAGCTCGGAGTCCCGCTCTCCGAAATCATAGGGGATAACAAACCCCCCCCCAATGCACGCGCCCCCCCCCCAGCCCGCTGAGCTCCCGGGAGGTAGGTAGGTGGGGGGGGGGGTTTCTAGCTCTCACCGTCGGTGGCAGACGCTGCAGCGAGCAGCGCGGTGCCGAGCAGCCAGGCGTGCACCCCGGCCAGCATCCTCGCTCCGATCCGGGCACAGGCTGAAGCACTCGCCGGGGAAGTCTCCGCGGGCTGGGGTCGCAGCTCACTTTCACTCGCTCCGCTTTGCAGCCGCTCTTGTTACGGTCTCCGCTCAACAGCCTCGGCCCCGCCGCACTCACCGCAGTGAAGGCTCCTCCTATAGAGTCACTCCGCGAGAGGAAAACAGCTGCAGCGGAGAGTGGCGGAGCGGGCACCCCCGGGCTGCTGTGCCCGACCCGCCTGGGGCCGAGGGGTTCGAGGATCCAAGAATATAAAGGGCGAAAGCTCGAGGGCCAACTCCGGGAATTTGAGCTTTCACGTCCCCTGACTGCCGAGGGCTTTGCACGGTTCTGGGATCGGCGAGGGGCTCCCAGGAACCAGAATAGCAGGAGTTAAATCGCATGTAACTCCTCCGTGTCTGTCGCACGGGTCTACTCCGTGCTTGTGGGCTTCTCCCCCGCGCCCCTCACACAACACTCACCCTCTGCTGCAATCTCTTGGGGGATAATAGTCCCCAGGTCCACCCCCACAGACACACCATTCCGAGGTGGAGAGAGAGGCAGGGCCTGAAGGGAACTTGCCCCTCCTTTCAACCCCTCCATCCAAACTTTGTATATTATGCAAGAGTCTTGTTCCAAGAGGGCTGGAGGGAGTGTTCTTGGGAGTCTAGCAATGCTGCTCCTTGAGTTGTGTGCAAGAGACACTATGACACAACCTTCTCCTTCCCACCTTCAGCAATGAATCCCTCTGTGCCACTAGTCACCCACGAGGGGCTTAGGTCAACTTGATTTCCCCTGCCGTCTGATGACCACACAAGGGCCACGCTTGCTGTCCCACAGAGGTTGTGCCATGGAAGTGGGGGTTGGAAGAAAAATATTCTAGAGTGAAGGAAGGTGGATGTTATTCTGTTCGGATTCTGATGCTGCAGCGCTGTGGTGTCCGAGGGAAGGATCCTTGCAAAGTAGAAGTAAAAATATTTTTGCATAAGAGTTGGTAGGAAACCTGGTAGGGTTCATCTGTCCTATTGAAACGGGGGTGCATGCGGTTGCCTGTCTCAGCGGCTTTGCACAGCCTTGAAATCAGTGACAGAACATGTCTGCACCATGTGGGAGGGAGAGCGAGAAAGCCAGGGTGGCCCCCTTTAGACAAGATCCTGAGGTTAATCCTGTGAAATTAATTTGTATATTGGAAATAAACCGGGGGGAGTTAATGAAGGTGTTTATAGCTAGAGTTGCTTGTTATTACCAAAACTATTTACCTTACTCCAACAGCTCAATAGGGGAGAAAAACATTTGTCTCACCAGTGCAGCTTCCCTATTTTCACCTACAGGATAGGGCACAGGCCCTATTTTACATATTCATGTGTGATTCCAACCTCTACCAATCTGGATCCTTGGCCTCCATATTCATGACAGCTTTGGCTGTCTGAAGGATCCTAATCCTGCCCTCTTTACTCTGGATATGAGGGGGAATTTCTCTGAGAAATTTTAAATGGTGGAGATGACCAATGAAGGGCTCCCTATTCACCTGTAACTATCAAGGTACACTCTTATTTCCTAATTTGGGTTCCTCTGAGTTTGCCATCGTAGGCAGGAGATCCCAAATGGAATCACTAAACATGGCGGCACTCACTAACAGACAGGCTGTGCTTTCACCTCAAGGACATCAATTCCTGTAGTTTGTCTGCTTTTCATCTGTTTTTATTTATTTAGTCCCACATCATTTAGAATCTGTGGCTACACGGCTACCTCTCTGATTCTTGACATTTAGAATCTGTGGCTCTGGTCCTAGCTTTCTGGAGAAATGT
Organism: Sternotherus odoratus; assembly: GCA_032164245.1. Classification (NCBI taxonomy): domain Eukaryota; kingdom Metazoa; phylum Chordata; order Testudines; family Kinosternidae; genus Sternotherus; species Sternotherus odoratus. The sequence continues at coordinate 4,800,464 of JAVMKO010000015.1, read as the reverse complement.
TCACAGCAAACTAAGAGGTGAAAACTCCCTGCGAAATACTGTTAGTGTTGGTTTCATTGCAGACATTCTATCAAAATAATGCAACCTTTTTGGTAGCCATTTCAGACAATAGGTTTAAAATAGTTATTTCTCTTTTTAAATATGTAGGAGGCACTCAGATGAGGGTAACCACATAAGGACCTAGATTGACAGACTGTTGTTTTCTATTTTAGACAAATGAAAAACAATCAATCAGCTAAAATATTCAGACCTTCTGGATGGCAGAAAGTCTCTAAAAAGGTCTAGGGAGGAAGGATGGCTTGTGGTTACTGCACAAGACTGAATAATACAAGGTTCTATTTCTGGCTCTGCCACAGATCTTGTGTGTGACCTTGGGCACTCCACTCTCTCCTCTGTGCTTCATTTTCACTTTCTATAAAATAGGGCAGTGGTTCCCAAACTTTAACAACCTGTGAACCCCTTTCACTAAAGTGTCAAGTCTTGTGACCTGACCGCCCCCCCCCAATTAATATTTCCAGAGATTTTCTCCTTTACCCGAGTATAAATTATAAAAGCAGAGATCTTGGAAATATGAAATTAGTTTTTATCATATGCTTATTTCACACTATTTATTATTAATTATTATTTATCATTACAGTATTTTTATTACATTATGCAAATGGCACCACTCTTCCAAGATCTCACTTTCATAGCTTGCATCACTTTGAATTGTTAGAAGACAAGGGTTCTATGTTTCATCAAGGCATATCAGGGGGTTGGACTAGATGATCTCCTGAAGTCCCTTCCAACTCTGAGATTCTATGATTCTATCAGATGTGAAACAGCATAAAGGTATTTAAGAAGCCAACTCAAAGAGTTCCTCCTACACAAGCATTCAGGTCTTGAGCAGTCCAGGCCAACAACGCATGTTACAACAAAGCTTAAATTTGTTCTTCAAAATAATTAAAAAAACCAATGCTAGCTGCCTATTTCATTTTAAAAACAGCAAAGTCTATCCACCTCCCTTTCCATTTCTTATAAGGAGTCTTGAAGTTTAAATCTCCTCAGTGTGATAGCAGATCAAAGCAAACATCTCTAAGCTCTTGGAAGTCCAGGGGCTTCTGGCCCCATGCTGCCCTGGGAACAGCTGTCTGCCATTAGGGATTTTTTTCCCCCGAGAACCTCTTGTAACATTTTGCAAACCCCCAGGTGTTCACATGCCCCAGTTTGAGATAGGGGTAGATAATCATGATTTCCTACCTTAGAAGGATGTTGAGAGGATCAGTGCTTATAAAATGCTCTGGACTCATCACATGGAAGCCGCTAAAAGGGGAGAAGGGATTAAAGGCTGTACCTGCTCATTAGGATGGGTTGAATCTATTTGCTCTGTTCTTACAGCTGAGAGCTTCTGTTATTTTCTAGAGACTTTACTTGAAAGAAGCTGTTCCACTGATTATAGGATGGATACCTCTGTGCTATATCCATGGCACTTCTCAGTCAAGGATGTTAAAGCACATCACAGAAGTACATCAGTACGCCATTTTACAGATAGGAAAATGGAGACAGACGTTATATGACTTTTTTCAAGTTAGTATCGTGAATCACTGATCTAGGTTCTGTTCACAGCTCTGTCTTGCGCTCACTTTGGTGCTTTAATCACTACACAATAGTGCCTTCCATTGATATATCTCTCCCCAAATGCAGACAGTGTCGGTACAGGCTGATATTATGGCATTTACCTTACAGAAGCAGACCAAACTGTCACAGATGTTTTCTTCTTTCAGACTGTCCAGTGGGGTTTTCTTTGTTCTACTTCTTCAGCTGTGAAAAAACTTAATAAAGTTTAAAGAAAGAAATATTCCAGGGTAGTTAAGCACTGGAATAAATTGCCTAGGACGGTTGTGGAATCTGTCATTAGAGATTTTTAAGAGCAGGTTAGACAAACACCTGTCAGGGATGGGCTAGCTAATACTTAGTCCTATGTGCAGGGGAGTGGACTAGAAGACCGCTTGAGATGCCTTCCAGTCCCATAATTCTATGAAAATAACAGCCGATCTTACCTGCTGTGAGAATGAGGCAATGTTTGTAAAGGGCCCAGAAGACAGAAGGCAACAAGTGTTATTAAGTACTTACAACTCTAATAAAATACAGATAATTCTGCAAACCATTCCTACTCCCAGGTCGATCATAAAACAATGTCAGGGTTTCTCACTTAACAAAGACATCCTGTCCCCTTCTGCTGCAGGGGACAGAAACAAATTCCAGCACGTTATTTCTGGCTTACAAAAATGATGAGCAGGAGTCAATGACAAGGACTGGGACAAGGGGACTCTAACTAAACATGGAGTTTATGAAGTTGTGGGCCAATGTGCAGCAGCAGAATTACAAGGCAGAGAGAGAAAGCATGGGTCAGAGGGGAGAGAGGGAGTGAATGTTCGGACTCCATTGCTGGATCTCCCTGCATGTTAAAGAAAAGGCTCTCCCCTCCCCCCTCCAATCACAGAGCAGGAGCTACTGCCAAGTAAGTGCCAGCCAGAGCCTTCAGGACAAACAAGGAAGTCAGCAGGAGCAAAACAACCTGATATGATATTTGAACTGGTTTGGACAGGTTCAGTCAGGGAGTTTGTTCTACTTATTCCGAGTGCCTTCACTGATGAGTTTTCTGCATGGTATATAATGAAAGGATAGAGGCTCTAGCAGTGTAATCTGGGTCCTGTGGTTCAGAGGAGGGCAAAGTAGCCTCTGTGAATGACTGCAGGGCTTGAAGGGGGAGGGAGTTTTTTCCATCACCTCTTGCTGGCTTCATTTGGAGCCAGGACACAACTCCAGGACACAACCCTTCAGACAGCAACATCTTTCTGTTGTGGCCTCTTTTGTGATTATCTGTACAGCATTTTACCGTGATGCTCATCAGTACCACTCCTTGTCACCAGAGCAAGCAAGCAACCCAGAGTTAATTGTATTCACACTGGTCTATTTTGTAACAGACTCAATTTAGATCACTTTTGTCCTTGTCAGAACTCCTCCTTTCCCGGGCCAGGCAGACTGAAATAACAACACTGCTTGGATTACATAACTTGTTGTTTTTACTTGGTATGTGTCATGGCAGGATATCACCAAACCCTAGCTGTGTTATTAGGCACAAGGCACAGCTGTCTGAGGAGGGGGTGATTTGCCAGCCGCTTCACACTTAACCTGTCTCTCTGCAGTTAAAGTGTGCTACTGCTGGAAAAACAGAGTTTGTCTCTTTAAGGGTGGAGGAGAAATGCCTTTGTGAGAAAGGCAGCATGTTTTTACAAGGGAGGCACTGTGATCTAAGGGTTGAAAGCATGGTCCCTGAAGTCAAGAGCTCAAGATTTATGAATGCTAATTTTTTTAATTAAATCCAGTTTTCCCTACATCCCATTAGCTCGCCACTTAGGGATCCCCAACAATGAAAGCGAAGGTTAGAATTGCTTTTCACGATTTGTTTGTTTTTAAATAATTGTTCTCATATTTTCTCCTTGTCGTCTGCTATTTAGTGTCTTCTTATATTGGAGATACTTGCCTCACATTTTAAAGGCTCGAGCTGTGAGTCTGGGTCCTGGAGAGCGCGTAGGCCTTCCCTGGTGCCCTCTTTTTGATGACCCAACCCAAATTAAACAGTTTCACTTCTTTAGTGACACCTGCTTCATTGCAAGCTTAGTAGTCAGACATTTTTTTTTCCTTTGACTTCAGACTTGGATCTCTTCTGCAGCCTTCCTTACATTCCAAGTGATTCTGCTAATTCTCAAGCAGTAGCAGGTACAGATGCAAAGTTGTCATCTGAACAATAGTTTTGCAAGGAATCTCATAGAATTGCTAGTTGTTTGATTACTTGATGCTGGTAAAATTCTACCACTTGTAAAGTCTTCCTTGCTATGTTAACTTCAGAAAATATACCATGCCACACCACTAAGCTGCACAGAAATGTGAAAATAAGCATTTGTCCGGCAGTAGATCATGCTTCTGCAAGAGATTTGGTTCCAGAGGTACCAACCAGTGTTGCATTATCAGCTACGGACAGTAATGGATTATACACATTTCAAGCTTAATACTTCATGGCTCTTACTGCTTCAACTTTGCTTTCCCTTCTTCCTTCAGGCAGTTGTTTCACTGTAATCCCCGAGTGTCCAATGTGTTTCAAAACAAAATCCCATTGACAAACATTGAAAATAAATGAAAATAGCCTGAATGACCCCCAAAAGGTCACTCCTTCAGAACAGTAGCCAGCAGCATTGCTCAGTACCAGGTTGACAGAATGGGTGCTACAGGGCACAAAAACTGTCCAAGAGAAGCTCATAGCATATGTCTCTGCACTCCACTGTTCTTTCCTTTCACGTTAGCTCCGTTGTCACAGCGTTGCCCTCTCACAGCTGCAAGAGGCAGTTCCATTTGATTTAACTTCTGGAGAAGAACGGTCATGCCTCCGCCACTTTCATCCAGTTTCACAAATACTAAGAAGCGTTCCTGTAGTTTCACATTTACACCTTGTTTTCCAGATCTTGTGGAAATAGATCTTACAATCACAGCCATGTCTAACGTTTGGCTATTATCCAGTGTGCAACTAAGGACTAAGTAATATTTCGATTCCTTCACCATGGATAAGATTTTGCCTCTGATTTCTGATGCCAAAAGGTCAGTTAGCTCATTCTAACTGGTTTTTCCCCAATGTAATGAAGAGACTATTTGACATCTTTCATAATGCCATCCGACAGGACCATCAGCTCCAAACATTTTAGAAAGTTGCCATTACCTGGTTCCTACGGCCTGTCTGAATGGCCCCGAAGAGTCAAATTCTGAACAGCAAGTGTCCGAGTAAGAGCCACAAGTCTATGCAGAACATCATGCTAGTGTTCTGTTTACACACTAAGTATATACTAGTTATTTTGATCAACTATTTAACTATAAGTACTTTGCACTTGTGTTTACTGAATTTCACCTTATTGCTCTGAGACAAGTTCTCCAATTTGTCACAGTAGTGTTGAATTCTTAATTCTGTCTTCCTAAGTGCTCGCAACCCCTCCCAGCTTTGTGTCATCCACAAATTTTATAAGTGCACTGTCCACTCCAGTATCCAAGTCATTGATATTGGACCCAGGCCTGAACCAAGGGCACCTATTAAATATGTCCTCCCAGTTTGAGTTAACCATTGATAACTGCTCTCTGAGTATGGTCTTTCAACCAGTTGTGCACCCAACTATTGTAATGCAATTTAGACCACATTTCCCTACATTGCTTATGAGAATATTGCATGGGATGGTGTCAAAAGTCTTATTAAAAATCAGGACACATCACGTCTACTGCTTCCCACCATCTACTAGGCCAGTCACCCTGTCAAAGAGTTTTCCATCTTCAACTGCCACTCGGGTTGTGAAGTGAAGTCCCAAGCTGCTGTATGGGGAAGACCACGAGGATCCAGAAAGGTCTTTTCTCAGTGGGACAGGCAGTGTCACCTTGCTTCACCACACTACTTCTTACAAAATAAAGACACTGGGTTAGGATGCAGTGCCCTTGATTAGTGAGCTAACACTTGACATGGGCTCCTGCAGGGCTGTTTCTTAAATAAAAGCATATTTATTTTAAAAGTACCCTTTCATCTTCATTCTCCTGCTGGTATTCAGTGGGGCTGGCCAATGGATTGTAGCTGCTCTTTCACACAGCTGCTGAGTCACCTTCTCCTGAAGGAGTTAGAGAAATCTAATCAAGCAGGCACAGAGAAAGGATTTTGTATTTAAAAATAAGTCCACCCAAACATGTACCCAATGCTGCTCAGGACAGCACGGCCCTCACACAGTCCTGTGGCAACAGCAAGAGAAGCCCTTGTAAGGCTGCCAGGTGCTGTCCCTGCAACGAGGGAAATTAAGAATTAGGAAACATACAGGCTGTCTCTCCTTGCATCCTGGGCTTCTATAGCCAGGCTGCAGAAAATAAACGCATGCACCCTGCAGGGTTAATTCTCTTTTGGTTTATTACGATTTAAAATCAGTCTGTACCCCCTTGTACAGAGGCCTCAACTTCCAACAGAACATACAAAAATTACAAACAATAGAAAAAAATAGGTGAGTAAAAGTAATCGCTTGATACAAATGGGTCCCTAAGACAGCTGAGGTGGCCAGTCAGGCTCCGTTTCAATAGCGGTAGACCTATAACTAGGCAAGACATTTAATTCAAGTAGGGAGAGAGTCACCTGTCCTTATAAAAGCCTCATCTCCTGCTTCCATTGAAGATAGTGGCGAAATTCAATGGCAGCAGGATTGGGGCTATCCAGAGCTGGTGGATCACTTCTCTGCTCCCTTCCTTCCCAGGTACCATCTCTTCCATATGCCACTGCATCAGAAGAAACATACCAGCTCTCCTGATTTACCTTCCACACGCCATACTCCCACACTCACGGTTTAGGACTTCTGAGAAAAGACTTTTCTTCTTAATACTCTCTGTCTAGGCATTCACTGCAGCAACTTTCCCTCTCTGCCTTACTAGTGTGGTCTCACATAAGTATCTCCCAATCCATGTCCTTGGGTTTTAACAGTTAGCAGGCGTGGGTTAAGCCTGACAATTCTGGGGAGACCACATACAAGCTGCCTGGAGAAGGTACCTGTCCGTAGATAAAGCAGCCAGAAAGCAATTAGCAAGAATGAGACACCAATTTATCATACAAAGTACCTGCCAGAGATGTGCTTTTACTACGTGACTGCAGACACAGTAGCTTAGCAATTTATACATCAGCCAGTGTCTTCATGAAAGGGACCCTCCAAGCCCATTCCGCGCAAGGGAGTCACTGGAATGTCACTGCCAATTATTTCCTGCAGCGAACATCTCTCAGAGCACTTGTAGGTCTGCAAAACTGCAAAGGCCACCCAAGAAAAAAAAGAAGGCCACCCAGCTGGACCCAAAGACCACATCGGTAATGGCAGACCGCTTTTAAATACTGCACATTTCAAACGAATGCATCCCGATGTTTGGCCAGCTTTGTATCCATTACACTTGAAGTCCATGGTGCTGAACAGATGAAAAAGCAAAATGTTGCCCATTAACTGATCAGTCTCCACAGCACACCAATGAAGTATGGTCACCATACCCTGTTTTATAGAAGGGAATGAAATCTAGGAAGAGGGTAAAGAGTTGTTCCTCCCAGGTGCTAAACCTCCTTAACTCTCAGTGGTGTTAACGGGAGTTGAAGGTGCATTCCACAGCTACAGAGCCTGAATTTCCACAGTGACAGAGCCAGGTTTACAATTCAGGATCTCCAGCTTCCAAGTCCCATGCTTTGAATACTGATCACATTTCTTGGAGGAACGTGAATTTGCATAGCAGTTCTCAAACTGTGTGTCAGGACCCCAAAGTTACCCCCCCTCCCTTTGAATGGGGTCGCCAGGCCTGGCTTAGACTTGCTGGGGCTCAGAGCTGAAGCCCAAGCCCACTGCCCAGGACTGAAGCTAAAGCCCGAGGGCTTCAGCCCTGGGTGGCAGGACTCAGGTTGCAGGGGACCCTGTACCCTGGGCCTGACGCCCTTAAGCTGCAATTTTGGCCACCCTGCCTGGCACAGTAGGGATTGGGCTTTGCCCCCCCCCACACACACACACCAGGGGCAGTGAGGCTTAGGTGGACTCAGGCTTCAGTCCCTCTCCCGGGGTTATGAAGCAATTTTTGTTGTCAGAAGGGGGTCGCGGTGCAATGAAGTTTGAGAGCCCCTGAGCTAGCAGATTACTGTGAAAATCATGGATCATTCACAGGGGCCTAGCTTTTGAAAGGGAGGGGGTTGCTCAAATGGAAAAAGGTGAGGCCCGGGAGAGGTTGTCTAGACAACTCTAGTTTTCATCTATGCTTTACTATCACTCCCTCTCCCATGCCAGCCTCTTGCTGATCTGTTCATCCTCCCCTTTGGGATAGAACTGCCTATACAGGCTCAGAGATTCAATATGACTTCACTCAAAATCAAAATTCAGCACAGTGCCTAGGCAAAAGGTAAATGGTACAGAGCCTGCTTAACTGATATGAAGGGATTCATCATACTGATAAGGCCAATACACTCCAGTCTAGTTTGGCACGTCTCTCAGATTTTGTCACCCTGAACAATTGAAAAGATGTAATTTTATTGTCATGGGGTAATAAAAGGAAGCCTTTTCTGTTTCACTGTTTGCGGTGGGGAATCTCTAACTTTCCCTGATTTGGGTTGACTCATTTTATATGTAGTGAAACCCAGAGAGTTTTATTCATCCTTTCAATATCAGAGAGGATTTTTTTTTAAATGTACTTTGGCATCACAAGTACTTTCTCTTTTTATATTAAAGCTGCAGGTTGCTTAAGAAAGGCAATGGCTTAAGGTCAGATATTACATTTTAAGAACTGAGATTTAAGGAAAAACAAGACATTACAAAGTTACGACAGACCCTACAAAATCTAGGTTAGTTTTCCTGCTATTAAGCCAATCAGCTGAAGAGTTAGATCATTCAGTCACATAACTCTATTTCAAATAATTCATTATTGAGGATTTTCAGTTCAGGGAGTGACAACTGTAGGAAACAATAGGGAAAGAAAACAAATTTCCTAAACCATTGGCACTCAGAAAAGAGGTTTAGTACTGTGACTAGGTATTTAGACTGGTATGAAGACCAAATCCTCACCACCTTAAAGTCCTATTGCTATGCTTTAAGAAAATAAAAAATCTGTTTTGCTCTACATGTTTTATCCCATGTGTTTTTTTCTTGTTGTTAAGGCTTGGGTCTGGGATTGGGAGACCTGGGTTTAATTTCTAATTCTGCCATAGACTTCCTGTGTGACTTTGGGAAAATCACTTAGGCATAGATTCAGCAAGACTCTTACGTGCCTTGCTGAATTAGATCCATAATCCACGCCTGTTACCCACTGGTAAAATGGTGATAATGCCTCTCACCCTGTGTCTATCTTTGCTATATAGATCTTTGGGGCATGGACTGTCTCCTACATTTGTATGCACTCCCACTCTTAGGAGGCTGGAAGCACTACTGTAATACAAATATTTTACTTTGATTACCACACTATGTATAACTGAACTTTTTCCTTTTGATAGCCTCCTTCTAATGCCTGCATTCCCTTATGATCCAGTGTTTGTAGCATCTCAGTCCTTGTCTTTTGGAAAGGAATTGTGAAATCTCAAAAGTAGGATTGGAGCCTCACCAGATGAGGTGGGAAGGAAAGGGAAGCTCTTTCTAAAGGCGAGTTTCTGTTTACACAAATACGGACACTCAGTGACTGGAAGGGAAACAGAAAATGTTGGGTAAGGGTGCCCAGAGTGCAGCTGTTTCTGTCCAGATCTTTTCAGTTCTATTAGAAGTACATACTTCCCAAGTACAAAAGCACACACAATTGTTCTAAACCAGCAGTGTCACACCAAAAAAACCCCACACCCAGAAAACACAAGGAACCCTAAAATATTCTTGGCAAGCTGCTTGGTTTCTACATTGTTAACAAGCCCACCCCAGCCACCACATCAATGTAAATCTCTCCCATGCACACTGGGACCAGTTAGAACAGTCATTACAGCTTTGTTAACCTTCTACCTAATAGGTTACATGTCCACTGGCCTGGGAAGCAAGTAGCTTTCATTTAATTTCATTCTCAGAGTCCCTTTGATAAGAATACATGATGATGCTTTTAGAATGCTCCCTTTTTAATAGAAGCTCTTCACCTTTTATCGCCTCCAGTCCAGTTCTGCAGCACTCAAAATGAAGTTCTGATGCAACTGGCCAAAATTCATCCCAGCCGTAATTCCAGTGAAATTGGAATGAATTTGGCCCACTGTCTGAACTTCTCCCTAGGCTTATGCCTATTGTGAAGAGTGCCCTCTTGGAGCACTCATGGAAACAATAATGGAGACACATATACTATGTTCACTTTTCCTAACGGCCTGTTCCCCTCCAGCTCAAGTCCAGCAGCAAGCTGATTCCCAAATTGGCAACAAAGCTCTTGCCAAACACACTACCCAGTTTACTTCGTTGATCAACATTTTCCTGCCTACCATCTCCCAAGTCCTCCAATGTGGATAATCAATAAGAGTGAGGATGACTGGAATTGCCAATCTCTGATCCTGGCTTACCCTTCTGCTGACTGGAAAGCCTGCTATATCTTGCAATGCTCCTGGTGAAAACTTTGGCAGCTCACAAGAGTTGTTTGGTCAAAGCCTGGATTAGTAAGATTTTAAGATGTTTTATTACCTTTCCAAAATCCTGTTTCTCTACTGTCAGCAAATGTAAAATAAGGTAAACTCTAGAGATCAATACATCAATAATAGAAACAACTCTCAGTCTGAGCCACTTGGTTTTAATTATTTTTTTTTTAAATGAAGACACTGATCTATTCCAAAAGGGGTTTTTGTTTGTTTGTGTGGGGCTTTTTGGGAGGGCAGATGGGAGGAGAGGAGAACAATCGGCCCTCAAAATTAGCAGCAACTTGTCAATTTCATAACAACAGTGTGTGACACCAGCCCACCTGCTTAGGCCACAAAATATCAAACTTTTGGTTTAGAATACTCAATACTATTCACATCACAAAAAAAATAAGAACAACTTCCTGCATGAGTAAAGTCATGATTTTGGGGTCTTTTTGGTGGCTGAGGACACTCAAAATCCTGAAGAAACCCCACCACCACCCATAGGTTTCATGGCAATGGCACCGGTGAAAAATAGCAAGAAAATGTCTTATTTCAGCTACGCTATAGCTATAGAGTTTAGATTAGGAACAATCAAGCACAGGACAGACAATTTTATGAAGCAGCTCACAGTTGTGCTCATCTTTAACACAAAGGTGCGACCCACAGAGAGTGCAGGTCTCAGCATGCAGTGCTCCATCTTGATCCAGCACAGTGATGCATTAAAGATGGAGGTAGATATCTTCTCCACTGTATGCAAATTTGATAGGAGTCTCAGGCTCCTTAGTTTGGCAGATCTAGTAATACTCAGCACATACGCAAGCACCTTCCATTTCCAAAGCACTGTATAAACCTTCATTAGGTTAAATCCTTGCAACACTATTGTGATGTCAGGAATCTTTATGTTGCAGATAGGGAGTTAAGGCAAAGGTTCAGTGACTTGTGCCATAAGATCGTGAGCATCAGTGGCAGAATCATGATTAGAACTCAGGGGATTCTGGACTCCTAATGCAGCACTGAGTTCACTAAATCATCTGGACACTCGGTTTTTTTGGTACATAAAAAGTTCATCACAGTTAAATGTGGGATGGCTACAAAGGGATATTCATCCTCTCTACATAGGCATCTGTGTTCATCTATAACACAGAATCCAATGCGTCTAGAGCAGCGTTTCCCAAACTTTTTTGGCCAGGGAACACTTTTTAGCCTGGTATATATTTACGGAACACTTATATTATTATTTTGTAGTTGTTTGGTTTTCAAATTAAAAACTGCGTTATTTATGCTCAAATATATTTTATAAATTATAGTCATTCAAAAAGAGTTGTAAACTACGCTTCAAATATGCCAAATTTAAAATAAAAAAAAATGTAAAGACCCTTTTTTAAGATTATGATTCTTTCACGGAACACCCATTCACATTGTGCGGAACACCAGTTAGAGATCAACTCCATAACATTTTATATCAGCTTTTTCTTCTCAGGCATGCTCTGATTTGGGTCCCTCCCTTTGAGGGTGGAAACATTTCTTCTCTAGAAGAAGAAAAGGAAATAGGATTGCCTTGTGAAAACCTGATGAAAGGGGAATCAGGAGTGCTGCGTGGGAACCAAGAGGTCCAGGTCATTGAGAGTACATCACAGAGAAGGAGTGTCCTATTTCCTGGATATCAACTGCACACCTTTCAGAGAGGAGGCTAAATTGTTCAAAAACCAGACAAAACGAGGGGATGTAAAGTAACATACTAACTTCTTTAATACAGTCCAATCTGATCAATTCAAAATCACTCTGTGAACCCTGGGTTTATTCACACTAAACAAGTCAGTGGTACAGATAGTTTACCCAATTGCTGACCATGTTCACCTGCTAGGTACCCACACATCAAATGAGCACCAACCAACCAGACCACACAGGTATTTTCTTCTTCGTTTTTTTTTTTTTTTTGATAAAACTATTCTTCGATAAGACTTAAAACAATTAACTAGCCAAGTTATTAATTATGATACATCTAAAAAAAATTAATACTAACCCTAACGTGACTGCTGCTTTAAGAGCGCTCTGTATATCGCCTTAGTCTGGCTTTTCAGTAGCAATTCACTACAACAGGTCCTAAAATAATAATAATAGAGAATTAAAAACCTGACAGCAAGTTTAATGGTTAAAAGTAACAAAAACAACCTGTTTTGAATGGTGATTTTCCTCAGCAGCTTAATTCCTGCTGGAGCACTTACAGCCTCACAAATGGCAGAAGGGGTCCAAATTCTTTTGCCTTCTTAAAAATCAGTTTTGAAAAGGACATCTGCACCATTACCTGCTAGGTACCACAGGGCTTTTGTTTATGTTTTGAGCAGTCAGTAATGGGTATGTGTAAAAAACTTACTGTGTTTTTTTTTTTTTTTTTGGGGGGGGGGGAGGTGGGGAAGGGCAAAGGCATAAAACCTAGTTCCCCACGTTTGGGTCACTAGGGCTGTTTACAATTCTGACCACCCTTGGTGGCTTTTATTTATTCTAAAAGACCACACTGGAGCTCTGGCACTCAATGTGGTGTTTTAGGTCACATCTCTCATTCAGGGTCATGCAGATTTTCTGCAGGTCGTCAGGCAAGAAGCCTTCTTTTCCCTAAAGAAGGTTTAAAGAGGGCAGGCAGGGAGGGGAACTAAAATGAATACAAACTTCTCAACTATAGAACCAAATTTCATTATTTCTTCTCTCATTCACAGCGCCTTATAGGTATAACCAGACGGCTGCTTTGTTTTGTTAAGGTTAAACTGGTCTCATTTCCCCTCTGGCCCCATTGGTTGCTGGTCGACCTCTGGATCCACCAGGGATGATGCAAATGCTGACTGGACGATCTGAAACCCAAATGACTCCAGAAGAGACATGTTCTGTTGGGGTGAAAAGGGGGACCCTAGAGCAGGACCCAGGTCCCCCAATGGGCCCCCAAGGGCTCTGACGTGAACTTTCTGTATATGTTTGTTCAGATAAGACTTGGATCTGAAAAAGCTGCCACATTCAGGGCAGGGGTACTTCTTCTCCCCCTCCGGCTCCATTTTGTTTTTGGTGACTGCCATATCGCAGGAGAAGGACCCATTAGCACTCTGTTTCTCAGGAGTCTTGAGGTCACTGGCATCAGAGAGGTCGCCGTAGGAATCGGAACTCTCAATCGGGTCCGAATGTGAGCATTTCTGGCCTTCTATGGAAAAACAACAAGACAAGTTTTCAGAACCTTATCGCCCAAGAATGCTATTCTAAAATGCTTTTAAGTAACAGGTGTAGTCACCAGCTGATTCACTATTACCCAAAATGCCAGAATGCTACAGACCTAACAGATCCTCCATGTAATTAAGCACTGTGCCTCTGTAGGTCCCTCTTCTGCATAGCCTGGACATGCTTCATCTCCCAGCACCCCAAGTTTATATTACAGATTTGTAGTGATAGTTGAGGTATCCAAAATATTCTCTTATATTTATATAGTGCCCTTATGATGCCCCCTTTGAGATGTAAGACACTATATAAACGTACAGTAGAATCTCAGAGTTACGAACACCAGAGTTACAAATTGACTGGGCAACCGCACACCTCACGTGGAGCCGGAAGCATGAAATCAGGCAGCAGCAGATGACCAAAAAAAGGCAAGTACAGTATTGTGTTAAATGTAAACTACTAAAAAAAATAAAGGGAAAGTTTACAAAAAGATTTGACAAGATAAGGAAACTGTCTCTGTGTTTGTTGCATTTAAATTAAGATGGTTAAAAGCAGCATTTCTGTATTAAGTCAATGTTCAGTTATAAATTTTTGCAAGAATCATAACATTAAGTCAATGTTCAGTTATAAATTTTTGCAAGAATCATAACGTTTTGTTCAGTTATCAACATTTCAGAGTTACGAACAACCTACATTCCCCAAGTGTTCATAACTCTGAGGTTCTACTGGAGATATTTTCATGCATGTTTAGATGCTGGAGTCACTTCACCCAGCACTGAAATGAAGCAGGCACTTCTGGGTGGAATCACAGTGCACAACTGTTTAGGGCAAGAGATGAAGATTGGAACTACTCCATCACCAATATCCCAGCACGGGAGTAGGGGTTGCTCTGCCCCTGGAGATGCAGTTCTATATAGTCTCAGGGGGCTCCTTCTCAGAATAAAGTGCATTATTCTCAGTTACTTCAACATGTACCCTAGCCGTGTCACTGGTATGTTTGGGGTGTTTCCCATCTTATTCTGGCAGTGTACCAAGAAGGCTTTTCTATGATCCTCTCTCATGGTATATGTAGGAGTACGGCAAGCCCAGGCGTATTCCCCAAACAAATCTCAGAATACAAACTTCATTCTACTCCTAACCCTGAAAGGCCATGTTTCATAAGACAGACTTTCTGTGGAATCAGCATTAGCAATCAAAACAGGACATGCATGAAATCAAGATCCCACTAGGGAGAAACACTTTTTAAATTGGCACACAACCCAGGACCAAGGAGCTTCTGTAGCAACTCTGTGAGGACTTCCACAGAAAGAAAGCTACACAACTGTGACATCCCATCAGCACAAGACAGAGCACAGGGTATGCTTAACTCAGCTCTGTTCTGATCTCCAGGGCAAAAGTAACCCCAATTTTTTGGGACAGCCATGGTTTCCGATATCAGAGAGAGGTTTTCTGCTGTTCCAGCTTCGACCAAGGATACAGATGGTCCAAAACTGAGAGGCAAAAAGGAAGTTACTGTACACATATTAATAACTAATTTTACAGAGGATATTTACAAATTAAATAATTTTAACCACTCTGAAAAAGATAACTTACTTTAAGCAAAAGCAAAACTAATTATTAGTGACATCTAAAAAGAAGCAGTCAATATCTTTATCCTTCTTCTTAAGCTTTTTTTTGCCTCTCTTACTCCGTGGTTAACTAAAAATATCTATGTGGCTCCTCGCCTATTTGAGCTGAAATAAATGGACGGTCATGACTCCCATCAGACAAGCATCTTCCAGACTTTCCCGCCATGGGAATCAGAAATTGGGCTATACAGGGGTTGTAATCAGACTTGGAACATCTCAAGAGCAACTGGGAATCTTGGCAGTACCAGATTCAATACTGAGCTGTAAGTTTATCCTTCCCAACTCACAACTCCTCAGGTAAGATTCAAGCACAATCTGCTCCCAGGAAGAGGAACTGGATGACCTAACAGGTCTTTTCCATCTATAAAGTGAAGGAAGCTACCAAAGGGTGAAGTATTTCTACTACTTTCCCCAATAAGGTACCCAGAGAGATCCTTGCACAAACTATAGAAATGAGCTCTGTGTAACCTCTCCACTTCTTGCTAAGCTTCTCCTTAGGACTTCCCCGTTTTTCCCTCCTCCCTGTTCCCATGCCCAGCCCAGCCCACCCCCCAACAAAGTCCTGTGCAAACAAGCAAAGTGCAGAGCAGGGAGTCGCTTGCCTTTGATGCCATAGGTCCTGACGCAGTGGAACGCTGCTCCCCCATTCGGGATGGGCTCCTGGTGCCTGGAGACCTGGGGAAGGGGAACACCGTGGTGGGTTTTAACATGGACCTTTAAGTAGGAGGCAGAGGAGAAACCTAAACAAGATAAAAGGAGATGAGATCCTGCCACCAGCAAAGACACACATCTGCCTTCCCTGTTCCTTTTATCCTTCTCTCTCTCTCCCCTAGTGTCCCATAAGAGACTCACACTAACTTAGTTTCTGGCTATCCAAAACATGTTGAAGGAGGACCCTTATGTTAGATTTAACTACGGATCAAATGTGAAATAAAGCTTTCCACAGAGGAGTTACTGGTTCTGTGGGGAGAACAAAACTTGTGCATGAGCATGTGTAGAAAAAGTTACTGCAAAGAAGAAGACAGCCTAGAATGCTTCATCCCTGTAAAAGCAAAGTCCTGAACCTTTCTGCTTATGCTGACTATATTGTAAGAGAACATATTAAGAGAAATCACAAACATCATTGTTATTTAGAACCTGCCAGTGATTCTTTGCCACGTTCCTACTGTTTTGAGAAGGGCTCATGTTTTGGGGTTCACCTGCTTCACCTTTCCTTGTAATGGGACAATTCATCTCAAATATTTTTGTAAGCACTCTTTCATTAGCTTTTAGAAGTTGTGGCAATTACTCGGAGGATTATTAGGCCCATAACTGGATGATAAAGAGGCCAGATATTTGAGGAATCTTTCAACCGTATCGATAAAGACTTCTTGTGGTACTTATCAATAACTGAAGTCAATGTGGTACTTTCATATCATATTTCCCATAAAAATCATAATGGGGCACAAGCTCCACTGGTACAGTCACATGAGCAGAAACTTATTTATTTATTTATGTTTTTAAAAAAACAAACCAACCCCAAATGTTCAGAAAAGAAAGTGAGATTTACATTTTGGCCACTAACAGGTCTGGTCTACAGTATAACTATGTTGGTTTAGTGAGAGGTTTTGGGGTTTTGTTTTTTTTAAAACCGATATAGTTATACAAGTACAAACCCTTGTGTGGATGCAGTTATATTGGTATAAAGGTACCTTACAGCTTATTCCCCTTCCCATACAGAGAGAGCTATCCTGGTATAAAGCACCTTTATACGCGGATATAAATGCATACAAAAGTAGGAAGGTTGTCCTACTTTAACTATAGTGACACAACTTTCTAGCATAACAAGGCCTTAATAGGCAAAACCAAGTCATTTACTCCAGGTATTGATTTTAAACTGAATTCTTTTTCACAGTAAATATCCCCATACCTTTCCTACAGAATGGCTCTTACTTATACAGAGACTTTCATAGAACCTGAAGTTCAGAATGAATAATGCATCCTTACGATCTCAGAGGATTTAGTTACAAGCCCAATGAAACAAAGCCCATAGCAACCCACTGGAGAAGAAAAAGAAAGCAGACAGGCTGCTTTTATCCATGGGGTGGAACAAGGACTGTTTTCTGAGAGCAGCTGAGAGGCAGAGAATCAGAATACGGAGACAGCACTATGGATCCATCAAGAAAACCACAACAGTGACTGAGCAAAAATATCACTTTTAAAAAACCGGAGCAGTTGCGTCTTGGCCAAATCAGTTGTCAAAAGCACTGAAGGGAAGGATATATTCCTCTGACATAAGATTTCTCCAAGGACTCAAAGTGTGATACTGAGTACATCGCATTGACAAGGGAAATATACATCCTTCCTCTGCTAAAATTCACAGCAAATGAAGAGAGAATCAAAGTTGGGTTGTGAGTGAAATGGGCGTATCATACAGATGTGATGGTTACACTTCCAACTAGACTGCAAGCGACTTAGGAAAAGAAACCTTCTTCCCTTACTTCACAGTATGCTGCGATATAGCAAACTCAGAACCAAACTGTGAAAGATGATTATGAAGTAGGAACTTATTTTCAGCTTGCCACAGATTTCTGTGTGAAGTACTGTTTTAAAGTCTGTGTTTCATGTAATGGCAGACACTAAAAGGAGATGAGTTTTTAAAGTGCTTATATACCAATGCTAGAAGTCTAAATAATAAGAAAGGTGAACTAGAATGCCTCATATTAAATGAGGATATTGACATAATTGGCATCACAGAAACTTGGTGGAATGAGGATAATCAATGGGATACAGTAATACCAGGGTACAAAATATATTGGAAGGACAGAACAGGTCGTGCTGGTCGGGGAGTGGCATTATATGTGAAAGAAGGCGTAGAATCATATGAGGTAAAAACATTAAATGAATCAAACTGTATTACAGAATCTCTATGGATAGAAATTCCATGATCTAAGAAGAAGAATATAGTGGTAGGGATATATTACCGATCACCTGACCAGGATGGTGATAGTGACTGTGAAATGCTCAGGGAGATTAGGGAGGCTATTAAAATACAAGACTCAATAATAATAATAATAATGGGGGATTTCAATTACCCCATATTGACTGGGTACATTTCACCTCAGGACGGGATGCAGAGATAAAGTTTTTTAGCACCTTAAATGACTGCTTCTTGGAGCAACTGGTCCCAGAATCCACAAGAGGGGAGGTAATTCTTGATTTAGTCCTAAGCGAAGCACAGGATCTGGTCCAAGAGATGAATATAGCTGGACTGCTTGGTAATAGTGACCATAATATCATTAAGATCCCTGTGGTGGGGAAAACACCACAGCGGCCCAACACTGTAGCATTTCATTTCAGAAAGGGGGACCATACAAAAATGGGGAAGTTAGTTAAGCAGAAATTAAAAGGTACAGCGCGAAAAGTGAAATCCCTGCAACCTGCATGGAAACTTTTTAAAGACACCATAATAGAGGCTCAACTTAAATGTATCCCCCATATTAAAAAACATAGTAAGAGAACCAGAGAAGAGCTGCTGTGGCTAAACAACAAAGTAAAAGAAACAAAAAGAGGCAAAGGGGCATCCTTTAAAAAGTGGAAGTTAAATCCTAGTGAGGGAAATAGAAAGGAGCACAAACATTGGCAAATGAAGTATAAAAATACAATTATGAAGGCCAAAATTGTATTTGAGGAACAGTCAGCCAAAGACTCCAAAAGTAATAGCAAATTTTGTTTTAAGTACATCAGAAGCAGGAAGCCTGCTAAACAAGTAGGGCCACTGGACGATTGAGGTGCTAAAGGAGTACACAAGGACGATAAGGCCATTGGGGAGAAACCAAATGAATTCTTTGCATCAGTCTTCACGGCTGAGGATGTGAGGGAGATACCCAAACCTGAGCCATTCTTTTTAGGTGACCCGTCTGAGGAACTGTTGTAGATTGTGGGATCATTAGAGGAGGTTTTGGAACAATTTGATAAAGTAAACAGCAATAAGTTACCAAGATCAGATAGTATTCACCCAAAAGTTCTGAAGGAACTCACATGTGAAACTGCAGAACTACTAACTCTAGTCTGTAACCTACCATTTAAATCAACTTCTGTACCAGATGACTGGAGGATAGCTAATGTGATGTTAATTTTTATAAAGGACTCCAGAGGTGATCCCAGCAATTACAGGCCTATAAGCCTGACTTCAGACAACCAGCAAACTGGTTGAAACTATAATAAAGAACAATATTGTCAGACATATAGATGAACATAATTTGTTGAGAAAGAGTCAACATGGTTTTTAGTAAAGGGAAATCATGCCTCACCAATCTACTAGAATTCTTTGAGGGGGTCAACAAGCATGCAGACCAAGGGGATCCAGTGGATATAGTCAATAATCAGAGAGGTAGCCGTGTTAGTCTGGAATAGCAGAAGTGACAAAGAGTCCTGTGGTACCTTAAAGACTAACTAAAGTATTGAAGCATAAGCTTTCGTGGGCTAATACCCACTTCGTCGGATGCAAGTAGTGGAAGAGTGTACTTAGATTTTCAGAAAGCCTTTGACAAGGTCCCTCACCAAAGGCTCTTATGCTGCCATGGGATTAGATCAGGGGTCTCAAACTCAAATGACCACGAGGGCCGCATGAGGACTAGTGCACTGGCTCGAGGGCCGCACCACTGACACACACACCCTCGCTGCCCCGGCTCTGCCCCCACTCCACCCCTTCCATGAGGACTAGTGCACTGGCCCGAGGGCCGCACCACTGACACACACCCCGCCCTCACTGCCCCGGCTCCGCCCCCACTCCACCCCTTCCAAGAGGTCTCACCCCTGCCCCACCTCCTCCTCTGAGCACGCAGCTCCCCATTCCCTCCTGGAAAGCACTAGGCACCACCAACAGCTGTTTGGCAAACAAAGCAAGAGCAATATAGGAAGTCCAGAGCTAGAAACACACGCGGCCCAGCCAGGCAGCAGAGAAGCCTCCACTTCTGGCCCCTCCGTCCTGCAAACTGCTATGGGGGGACCGGGGGGGGGGGTGTGTGTGCCAGGAAGCTTTGCGGGCCGCAGCGAAGGGCTTTGCGGGCCGCATGTGGCCCCCGGGTCGCATGTTTGAGACCCCTGGATTAGAGGGAAGTGCTCTCATGGATTGGTAACTAGTTAAAAGATAGAAAACAAAAGGTAGGTATAAATGGTCAGTTTTCAGAATGGAGAGAGGTAAATAGTGGTGTCCCCCGGAGGTCTGTTCTGGGACCAGTCCTATTCAACATATTCATAAATGATCTGGAAAAAGAGGTAAACAGTGAGGTGGCAAAATTTGCAGATTATACAAAATTACTAAAGATAGTTAAAACCCTACCCTAGCAGACTGTGAAGAGCTTCAAAAAGATCTCTCCAAACTGGGAGACTGGGTAACAAAATGGCAGATGAAATTTAATGTTGATAAATGTAAAGTAATGCACATTGGAAAGCATAATGCCAACTATACATATAAAATGATGGGGTCTAAATTAGCTGTTACCACTCAAGAAAGAGATCTT
Source organism: Sternotherus odoratus (assembly GCA_032164245.1). NCBI lineage: Eukaryota > Metazoa > Chordata > Testudines > Kinosternidae > Sternotherus > Sternotherus odoratus. The sequence continues at coordinate 4,780,005 of JAVMKO010000015.1, read as the reverse complement.
GAAATCACTGTGGATAGTTCTCGGAAAACATCTACTCAATGTGCATTGGCAGTCAAAAAAGTGAACAGAAAGCAATGCTGGGAATAATTAAGAAAGGGATAGATAATAGGACAGAAAATATCATGTTGCCTCTATATAAATCCATGGTATGCCCACATCTTGAATACTGTGTGCAGATGTGGTCCCCCCATCTCAAAAAAGATACATTGGAATTGGAAAAGGTTCATAAAAGGGTAACAAAAATTATTAGGGGTATAGAAAAGCTTCCATATGAGGAGAGATTAATAAGACTGGGACTTTTCAGCTTGGAAAAGAGAAGGCCAAGGAGAGATATGATTGAGGTATATAAAATTATGACTGGTGTAGAGAAAGTAGATAAAGAAGTGTTGTTTACTACTTCTCATGACACAAGAACTAGGTGTTACCAAATGAAATTAATAGGCAGCATGTTTAAAGCAAATAAAAGGAAGTATTTCTTCCTACAATGCACAGTCAACTTGTGGAACTCCTTTCCAGAGGATGTTGTGAAGGCCAAGACCATAACAGGGTTCAAAAAAGAACTAGATAAATTCATGGAGCATAGGTTCATCAATAGCTATTAGCCTAGATGGGCAGGAATGGTGTTCCTAGCCTCTGTTTGCCAGAAGCTGGGAATGGGCGACAGGGAATGGATCACTTGATGATTACCTGTTCTGTTCATTCCCTCTGGGGCACCTGGCACTGGCCACTGTCAGAAGACAGACACTGGGCTAGATGGACCTTTGTTCTGACCCAATAGGGCCATTCCTATGTTCTTGTTTCACTGCTGTCCACAAAAAAAGAAAGGATCTAGACTGGGAACAATTATAACATGGTAGTCTTTGGTTTGTTCTGTGATTCCACCTACAGGAAACACTATTTTATACCATGAAAGTTTATACAGTCAAAGTTTCCTGAAAAGTACCTTGATTTCTTCTATGTATTTGGTAGATGAAGGGGTGAACCACCAACTTCTACCAAAGCACTATGAATAAAAGCTACTTCAGAGGGAGCTAAGATAAAGTGAAATTTTTAGCATAATCAGAGCCTGAGAAAGATCACAGTTCAAGATTTACATAAAGGCCAGAATTATAAATAGGTACGTCTATCCTAGCAAGAAAGGTGGAGGATTCCCAAGGAATAATCCATCACTTCTTGAACCTTTCTTGAAAAGAAACAAAGGTGATATTTAAAGAGTCTTGAAAAAAAAAAAGAACCCCATCTCATCTAATGCCCTATCCACATACATATTTCATGATCTCAAGGAGCAGATCCTGCTTCTTGTTACCATTTTAAGCCTTTCAAACATGCACAGGAACAGGAAGTAGCCTACCTCCTACCAAACAGAAGGGTTCTGTCTGTAATGAACTCTTCCCAAGAAGAACTGCAGGATGCGCCTTGTTCATAGGGTCTAAACTAAGCTGGCAAATGATTCCAGACCCTGGACTTTACCAATAACTTCAAGCCCAGAAGGAAGAATGGCAAGAATTCATCCTTCTATCAAAATAATTACAACGTATTCTCAGTCTGAACACCACACATAGCAGGAGCAGAACCTGTGGCATTAGTTGACTCCTTGGATGCCTGTGGCATGGAAACTGGACATATACTTAACAGTCTTCATATGCTTGTCTGTCTTATGTTGCACTTTCTAATCATAATATCTTATTAAAAAAACAATGCTAAGATTGTCAAAGGAGTCTAAGGGTGTTGGATGCTTATCTCCTCTATCTTCCTTTGAGCCTAAACCCATATACAAACCCACCAAAACCATTTATAAAATTTTTAAGGCTCTTAGAATAGAATAAGAGAAAATATGTAACAATTAGACAGGAAGCAGCAGTTGACAGTTTGATGAACTAAATAAAATTAATTTGCCTTTAGAAAGAATATTTTGATTTAAAAAATTAGTTTGTGAAAATTAAGTTAAACCAATATTAAAAATGAACTTACAGAACTTTCCTTACAGCAGCTTTTAAATCTCAGTGTCCAATACTTCCTTTTGGCAAAACCATCTGAACCCTACCCTGCATCATCAAATGGAGCCCCTGTTGGCAAGTATGAGCAAAATGGCTGCCCCCTCAGAGAGCCAGAGGAGTCCCAGTCACTAAACAGAGACACGGACAGTGATGGATTTTTGAAAATTGTTTTCTAAGTACTTACTAAGGTATTACAGTTCCTCTATTGCACAATTCCTTCACAGAAACCCCTTCCCAGAAAGTACAGCTTCCCAGAGTAAACAAGATTCATTATGGATGGCAATAATCATTCTAAGCACTAACATCCTAATTATACAAATCTCCTTGAACTGACTCGGAGGTGGTGATTTTTGAAGACCTTATTTTTCCCCTGTAAAAGAAAATAAAATGTAAAACCGGGAAAGAAAGATGCCCTAGGTGTCTGTCACTAGCTTTCCACAGAAAACCTCTCAGCCTGCCAGAATAAAGCTACAAATTACGTCCATATTTTCCATGCTCACTTTTAACACTAAAATGTATTTGTACACACAAGAATCTCTTTCTCATCTGCCCAAGAATCCTTCCTTTCTTCCTCCTCGGCTGCCCAAGGTTGGCCAGAATCTGGCCCTAAATTCATTTTAAAAAATTTAAAAATCTTTGTTTCTTGCTCTACTGTTACCATAGCCAGCATTACTTAAGTTACCATTCCAAGGAAGCAGTGCTCCAAAATGCATTTAAAGAAGACCAAAATAAATTACTCTTAGCACAATCATCACTCCAGGGAGGAAGAAAAACTTCCACAGATTCTGTTGACATGAACCTCTATCATGGTTTCTCACTATGAAATTTTCCAGTGCATTTCATTTCTTGGTGGTCTGCAGTTTACAGGACTTTAGACAGAACCGTTCATGTTTACGGATTGTCATCAGATATCTTGAACTAGGGCTTTCAAACTTCTTATCCATGCCACTTCTAAGGAGTAAGTATCCCACTGAGTTATTAGCATACAATGCCACACTTGCTCAACAAGTTCAGTCTGTATTTAAGAGATTAATAAACTTATTTCCTTGAATTTTAGTTGCAGATGGCCAGACTTTAGCAGATTATTATTTGTATGTGCTGGTAGAAATTTAAGTTCACAACAGCCTGATCTCTCTCTCTCTCTCTCAGAGAATGTATATGAAGACAGTGAAGTGTAGCGGAAAAAAGAAACACTTTTAAAAGCTGTCTGCTCTCTTGGATGCTCATCAGACCCCGCCACCTTCACCTTCACCCACACACACATTTTAAATGTCTGCTTAAAACTGTGTCATATAAATAGCCCTTATTACTAATTGCATTGTTTGATGGCCAGACCAATGCCTTTGTTTTCCTGGCTGAATATTTGAGGAGCAGCAGTGACATCCAGTGGCTGCTAGGGTGAATCCCAGGTTCTCAAATCCAAGAAATCTTTCAGTTCCAGTTAACATGAATGCATTTTCAATGTGCTTCTGAATCTCAGTGCAAGAGTTGTCAGGATAAGTTAAAGAAAAGTTTTTCAGAAGTGGGCCCTCCCTTAAAGGAGTCCTATATTCATTTTAATATCCAAATCCACTGGAATTTAAGAACCTTGAGGATTTCCTAGTGAACTGGTGTTTCATGCAAAAGCTTAACTCACGATAAGAACCCAAAAGGTGTTTCCACAATAAACAATCACTCTTTCATAATTTAACGAGTCGATCACTACTCATCTTTACCTACTCTAACCACTCAACTGTTCCTATCCTGCACACTGTCCCCAAACTTTCAGCTGTGTAACAACTTTATTCTCTCAACAGATATCAGCTACCTTCAATTGGAAAGCGGAATTCAAAATAGACGCCTTCAACAAAACCAAAAGGCAGTCCCATTACTGACAGTGGACATCTCCAATACACAAAAAGTGTTCCCACACATGAAACCTACCCATACAACAACCTAACAGGTTTTACTTTATCCAACACCAAGTTTATTCTATGTAGAAACATCCCTCACCTGTAATAATTGCTATCAGTTACTAGCAGGTACACTTCAAAAAATAGCAAAGTGTTGGTCAGGGTTCTGTGCAAGCAATAAACCAGTGTATATCTACATATGTGAAGTAGGAGACAAATGTCTCTGGAGACCAGAAAATACAGTGTTTTTGATACAATACCTGGATCAGTCCTTTCCGTGTATGTCAGGAGTCCCTCTAGATCCTACTTCTTCATTCTAGGAATCCTTTTGCTCTCTTTTACTATCTCTGAACCCTTCCTAATCACGAACTTCGATGCTTCCTACACAGATGGACTATTTAAGGAAATCCTCTAGTACAGAGGTGGGCAAACTACAGCCCGTGGGACACACCCAGCCTCTGGGACCGTCCTGCCCGGCCCTAGAGCTCCCGGCCTGGGAGGCAAGACACCGGCCCCTCCCCTGTTGTCCCAGCTCACTGTGCTGCCAACACTCTGGGTGGCGGGGCTGCGAGCTCCTGTTGGGCAGCGCAGTGGCATGGCTGGCTCTGGCTTGGGGGGTATAGCTGCCAGTCCTGCTGCTCTGAGCAGCATGGTAAGGGGGCGGGGAGGGGTTGGATAAAGCGCACAGGGTCTGGGGGGAAGAGGGAACAGCTGGGGACAGAGGTCTAGTTAGGGCATGCAGGGGACAGGGGGGATTGGATAGAGGGTGGGGTCCCGGGAGGGCAGTTAGGGGACAAGAAGTGGGGGGGGGGAGGGAAGGGGTGGATGGGTTGGGAGTTCTAAGGGGAGCAGGAAATGGGAGGGGTGGATGGGGGCGGGGCCAGGCTGTTTGCGGAGGCACAGCCTTCCCTACCCGCCCCTTCATACAGTTTCAGAACCCTGATGTGGCCCTCAGGCCAAAAAGTTTGCCCATCCCCGTTCTAGTAGGTATCTTTTCACCCTACTTAAACACCACTTGTTATTCTGCTGCTAACAAAAGTGTGCAGATATGCACAAGTGTATTTTTGTTCACCTGGCACCAGCTGCATGTCTCTCTTGTAATCTACAGCATTGTTCTAAAAGAGCATCTTTACTTCAGGGTTTTAAGAGTCTCTTGATATCAGTCAGTCTGGCCTTAAGACTCTGTTACCCTTTAGCTTTTTTCTTCCAGAAACTTTGTTCTGTTTATCCATAGCCTACCTTCAGGTCCCATGCTACCTAAATCTGCAGGCTTTGTTCCCCAGTTTGTGGAAAGCACATATGTAATGGAGAAGCCTATCTTTCTTTGCTTTATAAATAAAAGTCTGTTTCTGGCTCTTTTTCTTACAAAGCCAACCTTGTAAATGTAAACCAGCACAAAGCAATTGCTAGGGTTCAAACAAGAGAGCAGCTGAGCTCCACTTCTAATGCAGGAGGCTAAGAGAGGACCAGGATATCACATATACTTATGTAAAATGAAACCAAATAATCTTCTCCCAGACCCTCCCCAGGGTAATTAATCCAGCCCTGTGACAATGAGCAGGTGCACAGTGAACAGTGTCATGGCAAGCAGGAACGGGTTACTTTGGATGGCTGTGGGAGGGGAATTTGGCAAAAAATTGTAGATCCATCCAAAAATGCTAGGCTCTGCATTTAATTTAAACTTCATCAGACAAGGAACATTAAACATCTGGTCATGTCCAAAGGCCATCAATTTCAAGATGTTTATTGTTCAACGAGGAAAACAACTAGGGAAGCTATGGTACGATCTCTTCCTGCTGCAGACAGCATTACAGAGCTTAGTGCTGTCTCTGCCTTGCACTATCCCCCTGAAATAAAGAGACAGCTCATCATTACCTCGGTTACAGATAGTGCAGAAGTTGCTTGGTCCTTCACTGTGTTTCTTCAAATGATCTGCCATGTATGCTGCCCGCAAGTACTTTCCACACACCTGGCATGGAACTTTGTCTTCATGGCATGCTAGGTGTGAGCGCAGTCGGTCACGGGTGGCAAAGGAAGCATTACAGGTCTGCAGGTAGAAGGAGAACAGTGTGAGTTACCAAATCCGCTGCAAGTGTTCATATAAATAACCATATCTACACTAAATCACCCCCATTGTAAGACTCTCAAACCCTGCACATGGAGACAAGCAAGAATCATGAGTTAATTTTCCCCAAACAGGCAATCCGGGTTACCATCACACTGCAAAGGATGCAATGTTACTGCTCAAAAAGGAGCAGGCAGCAGGATTAGGACCTGACATAAAGAAAGAAACTTTGAAACAATACAGTCTGTAAAATGTGAGTAACATAGGTCTAAAATGCCTCAGCTCCTCCTTGAAATCTCTGTTACTAAAACGTCACAAGTCATGTTTGGTAACGTAAATAGATTTGCCATTGTCCTTCTTCAACAGTCCACTCCAGTCACATCAGAGTCTATCCTAGCTCATTTTATGGTGACATCATAGTCACATAAGCCAGGCTCACATCAATCCCTCTTTTTCCTTCCTGCATTCACTTTGTGATCTCATCAATTTAACTCTAGCCTCTAGACTCTCTAGAGTTTCCCGTTGGATCCTCAATGATGTATAAACAAAGCATCAGAGACCAGAAAGTAAGGTTGGATTGACAGGATCACAGAGAGCACTACAGAAGGAGAACCATGTTGGCATCATAGTGCAGAGAGACCTCAGAATGGCACTGTGTAATCTGTTTACAATGGATAACTTGATCCCTGTTATGGTGTTATACTCCAGTTACTATTACGTAACAAGATGAACGCTGGGTAAAGCAATAACAAAATTATAACTATACTTGTCAGCCTTGCAAAATTCTGCTTGCCCATTCACACCAGGAGAATAATTTGACAGATGAGTGAGACAGCCATCCCCACCCCCATCCTAAGAATAATCGCAGAGTGTAGGCAAGCAGATTTTGTGATTGGGCTAGTATGTTTTTGACAGTTTTGCAAGGCTGATCATTTCATTAGCACACATGAAAGCAGTCAAACCTTTACCAACATATATAAAAAAATGCAATCTGAGCATATTGCTCACAAATGGAGGACAGAGAAAACCAGAAATATCAGAGCGACCAGTCCAGTTGGATGAAAGTAACAAAATTCAAGGTTGTGCCATGATTGGCTTGTACCACAGCAACCTTTAGATGAAATATTGAGACACATGGTTTATACCACAGCTTCCTTTGATATTATATAAACCCAGTAAGTGACCTGGGGAATGATTTTTTGGCTTTTCAGAAGTAGTGGTTTACTTTTTTAGGCAGCTGTTTCACTGTAAAATAGATTTTGTTAGGATAATAACATAACTACTGCACTGCAATTACAAAAAAGCAGCTTAAAATAAATGAAACTGGTAATACAATAAAGGTTCACTTGTAGAATTTTACATAGTTGTCACTAAGTGCCTGATTCTAAACCCACTGAAGCTATTTGAAAGGCACCTGCTGACTTCAGTAGGCTTTGGATCAGGCCCTAAAGGGTTAATTTTGTGAGGTGCTAAGTACTTTATTTCAATGGAAGTTGAGGGTACTCTGCAACAAACAGAACACTCAGTACCTTGCAGGATCAATCCCTAATATAGTTTTAAAAACAATGATACAAACATGGATTGCTATGATATATGGAATTTCACTGACCTCACTAGAGAAAAACTTGTAAGTCACAAATGATAAAGGGAAAAAAAAGTAATTTCTTTAACATGAAAGAGAAAGTGATTTCTCCTCATATGAACTCTCAGGACACAGCGCTGAGCAAAATAGGTGTAGCTTTCATTTAGCAATATGCTACTGGAAACAAATAAGTCTTTAAGTAAGGATTCCAACAATGAATCAACCCGTTGGAGGTAAAGTTAACGTGTGTTCCTGAGCAGCGGAGCATGAAAGTCAAAAGCTCCATCACCAATAACTCAATATCAAGTGACAGCAAGCTTGTTTATAAATGCATTCAGAATATCTGGGCATCAGCTCTATATGACAGACACAAATCCTCATATGTTATAATTAAAACTATCATCTATCCTACATTGAACATATCAAGTGGAAAGCTTAGGGTGGGGGTAATACAATCATATTTCTGTTTGGTAATCAGTCTTGCTGCCAATTTTTACAGAGTCCATTCCTGGATAAGCAATGTATTGATCAGACATGCAATAAAAAATAAAAAAAAAGTCTAAAAAACAAACAAAAAAAGGGTCCAATTGAGAAAGCACGAACCAGTTTAGCTGAATCATACAAGGGAGACAGGACCAGGTTTGGAGAAAACCTCTTACAGTTAATATTAGTTAATGTTTGTAAAAGGCTTTAAAGATGTAAAGTGCTAAATAAGTGCAAAATATTTATTATTAATTGTTATTAATAATAAAGGAAAACTCCAGTGCTTTCCTATCAAACATTGCATAGGCAGATATATAGACCAAAAAAGAATATATAAAAAAGTTTAAAATAACATTGTTTAAGAAATACCTCTTGAAGTTTCAACTTTTCTATGGCTGTGGATGTCTCTGAGCTTATTCCAGGATGGCTGCCATTTTCCTGCTAATAGGCAGGAAGTAAGAGAAATTAGGACAGGAAGAAACTCATTCTGCATTGAAATCAAGGGGAAAAGCACTGGATTTGGAATGCCAATTTTAGGAAAATTTCAATAAATAGTTTTTATTTGTATTTTTTCAAATAAATGTAGCTTGATTTTTAACAACTTGTATTTTCTCTTGTTTATTTAAATTGCCAGATGTTACCTAGGATTGCCTTCTTCCCTGAGAAATAATGTACCTCTGATCTCTCTCCCCCATCTTTCCCTGCTATTTCAGTCCACATTACTTTCACACCACCATTCTTCCCACCCTGCAGCCTGACGTTAGTACCAATCCCTATAAAGTAATCTACCAGCAGTTCAAGCGCCTCAATCCCATATCAGGCCCTCAGGGAAGCAACCTGAACTATCCCATTATGACCAGCAAACTAACTTACCCCTTCTCCCATGTCAAGCACTTAACTGACAGATTAAAAACATTAAAATGGTAGCAGGGAGAAAAGTATCCAGAGTTCCATTTGGTGTCTGCCTTGGACACCAAAGCAATTTATTGGATCTGATTTCTCAGATTACGTGTCTCTATAGAGGGCTTCCTTCCCCATTCAGAGTCTGTTTTAAGAGGAAGGGAAAAGGTGGATTAGGTGCTTGTCTGCAGAGACAAGCCCTCTTTTAAAGTGAGTAGGTGTTGTGTTGTGTGCAGATTAGTCCTAACAGTGACCTGTATAAGTGGCATTTAGCACATGGCCAACTCCTCCTCACCACAGATTAATTTCAGCTGCCCTGAAGTTATGTTTGTGTTGATGGCCCAGAATCCACAGTGCTGTGATATCACCTTGGAGCCTCGCTGGTTTGCAGAGGTGGACGTAGGCACTCAGGCAAGTGACAGATTGTACAGCTCCATTCTGAAGAATGTCTTTAAAATAGAGGAGCCTGGAAATCATTTTTCTCTTTGCCAAAACAATACTTCTCTTTTGTAATTAAGGTGGTTCAGGGATCCTTGTCATTTGTACATAACAGAATTCTCAAAGGAGCTCTAACTGCCACTAGGGGGAGCTAAAACAGCTTCACTGATTTCCAAGTGAAATCAAGGAAAAATAGTGGTGGGGTATGGCGAAACAACATATCAATATTGAACTATTTTGCTCCTCAGTGCCCAAACTTGGTGACTAGGAAAGGTAATTTTATGAGAGGGGAAATTATTTCTCAGGAGATAACTAGAACAAAAGGCACATTACTATATAGTACATATTTTAGATCTGAAACAAATTTACAGCACTGTTTTCCAGAATGATATCCTTTCTGTGGTGTGTATCATACACACACATCTGTGTGTGTGTATGCAAAGAAATGTCATAATTCTGACAGGGTGCTGGCAAGCAGTTTTTGCAAAGCTAGATAGTAGGTGTTCAGAAAATCTACACTTTATTTATCTAAAATATTATGGCCACATTAAGTTTGAACAATTAAGCAGTCAAAAGCAATCTTAACTCTGTCACTATCCTAATAACCATTAATTATACCATTTTCTTATACAATATATTGCGGAATTTTCTACAATTCTAGAGATGAGATTATTCTAAGAAACTGTGATCATGTAATGCATATATGTGAAGGGCAGAGTTAAGGTTGTGTGTTGAATCTTAATTTTCGTATTTCTTGACTTTTGAGTGCTCAATGCACCCTTAGATTTGCACCAATTTAGATGTTTACATTTAATACCCCTAAATGAAAGAATTTTTTTCTGTTTCCTAACAGGTGTCGGTTACCAAAGGACAATTAGTGCTTATCAGTGTTATTAGTTAATTGCACACATTCTTCAAGCTTCACACCAACTGGCCAAAGAATGAGTTTCTGCTAGCATTGTAGGCTAAGTACACATGTCCATATCTGTGTATGAATATCTATATTATATATGGATATTTATACACACACACACACACTTAGTGTGCATTTTTTAAAAAATCTTTAAAGCATCCTCACTATATACAGTTAGCCAGCATGCTTTACAAAAATTGTGGTTTGGGAATTTTTCAGATTTAACCTGACCTATATAGACTTATATCATCTTAAGAAACTTAAGCCAATTTAAGACTTTAGATAGGTTGAAGATGTTTAATTGGCTTGAAGGCCCTATAGCCTGATTTTCAAAGGTGCTGAGCTCCCACAACTCCCAATGAGGCCAAGAGGAGCCTTTAGGTCAGGGGAGGGCAAACTATGGCCCGCGGGCCGGATCCAGCCCATCAGGGCTTTCAATCCGGACTATGGGATTGCCAGCTCCGTGGCGCAGAGCAGCTAAGGCAAGCTCTCTGCCTGCCCTGGCCCCACACCACTTCCGGAAGCGGCCTGCACCACGTCCCTGTGGCCCTGGAGGGGGGAGGGCAGAGGGTTCCATGAGCTGCCCTCGCCTCCAGGCACTGCCCCCCGCAGCTCCCATTGGTTAGGAAAGGGGAACCTCAGCCAATGGGAGCTTTGGGAATGGTACCCGCAGGCAAGGGGACCACGTGGCAGAGCCACTTGCCCCGCCCCACCCCCAGGAGCCACTATTTGGTATGCTGGCCACTTCCGGGAGCAGCGCAGGGCCACGGCAGGCAGGGAGCCTAGCCTGCCTTAGTTCCGCTGTGCGCCGCTGCCACCCCAGACCCGCTTGAGGTAAATGGCACTGGGCCGGAGCCCAAAACCCTCCTGAACCCTACAACCCTGCCCTGAGCCCCCTAACCTCCTGCCTTGAGCTCCCTGCTGCACCCCAATCCCCTGCTGCACCCCATACTCCTGCACCCCAAATCCCCTCCATGAGCCCCTTGCTGAACCCCAACCCCTTCCTGCACCCCAACTCCCTCCCACACTCCTTCCCAAACCCCAAACCCTTGCTCTGAGCCCCTTCCTACACACCATACCCTCTCCCACACCCCAACCCCCCTGCCCTACATTCATGGCCCTTCATACAACTTCCCCACCCAGATGTGGCCCTCGTGCCAAAAAGTTTGCCCATCCCTGCTTTTGGTGTTCTACATCGCTGAAAATCTGCTCATTGGATTACTTTAAACTACAAAAACATCCCACAATCCCCCACAATCTGGAATAAAAACAGGGGCATGTGTCAGGAGACAGAAAAATGCAGGTTAAGAGGCAACAGTCAGACAGGATGGGGTTAGAATTTTTTAGAATGGAAAAATTTCTCCCCCCACCCTCACTGTCCTTAAAGAAAACTGAAGGGATTTTTCTCCAACTTTTTGTAAAATTCACCTTCCTTCAGACTCCAAGCATGGAAAATTTTAGCCCAAGAAGCAAATATTTCAGAAATTTACCATAAAAGCGTTTGAAGACAGGGGGTCATAATGGAAACTGTTTTACCCAGATACGTGTTAACTACTCTCCCACCCGCCCCCGCAAATGGATTATAAAAGGTCAATCTTGATTTGTTTTTAACCTTAATGGAAGACTTATTGTTTAACTGTAAAGAGCTATGTAGGTTGATAGAACACCGCATTTCAAAGGATACTGTGCTGATGTCACCCATATCCTTGCAGAAAAAACGCTCCCAGTTTTGCTCAGTGCAATGTTCTGAAGGCTATGTGATACAAAGAGCTTCACGGCAAGTGAAGTTAAATTATCAACTGCATTTGAAATTATATTAAAAAATTAAAGCCAGAATTTGAGCCTCTTGTTAGTGGTCACTGAGCTACAGAAAAGAAAAAGGGCATCATTTGAGACAGCCAGGGACAAAGCAGCAGGGTAAGGTTTCCAGGGTGGGGACTGGGATAGAGCAGCAAGAAAGAACATCTGGTAGAGGGGGAGGGGAGACAGGAGGACCAGCGCAGCAGGAGATGGTGGGGGGAGGGTAGAGAGACGAATGTAAAGCAACTGTCAGTTTGTTGAACATGATTAGTCACAAACATTTATCTCAGTTCACACGGACATGATATTTCTATCAACGTTTGATCATTCTTTGCACACATGTACATTCATTGTCATTTTTTAAAATAAAAAGATAAAAAACCCTCTTTTATCCCCCTGCGCCTACCTGACACTTATGAGGTCTCTCCGACGTGTGCACCTGTTTGATGTGCCCATTCAAGTGGTCTGGCCTTAAAAAAATATATATATGTATTTTTATATGTATACACACACCCACATATATACTTGAAAACAAAACACAAGAAAAGTTCTCTCTGGTGTGTCTGAGCTCCAGTTCATTCAAGCAGCCCATTATATTTTACAGAATTCCACTCTGATAAATATCCTGCCATCCCTCTGCAAGGAAATACTGTTTTCTGATCAGAATAATCAGGAGATCTAGGTCAAAGTTTTCATACTGGGATGCCTAAATCAGTGACCTCAGTGTCAGAAGTGCTGAGCATTTTAAAGTCGGGCCACTTTGATTTAGGTGTCCAAATATGGATTTAGGCATCCAACTTTAAGCACCCCAGTATGAAAATTTTGGCGTTAAGCTCTACTTTAGTGTCTCCATTTCCTCATATATAATATGGAAAAAAATATTGTCCTCCTTCACAACTATTTTGTGAAGCATAATTAACATTTGTAAAGTACTTTGAAGGCCTCAGCTAGATGGTGCTGTAGAAGAGCGAATTATTACTGAAATAAGTTAGTCCACTCCCAGCAACTGGTAAAGCTTTTTTTGAAGGAGGGAAGCCTGAATAGCTAATGATTTTCATAGTGGGTGTTTCTCTGGGTGGGAAGAAAGCTTTTCATTGTATGAGGCCAAAGCTGCTTGGAAACTCATTCTCCAGTTCTCCTCCCCCAACTTTCTAGTCTCAGCCAGTCAGAGAGCTGGGTAGAATTAATTTTCTGGAGACAGAAGATAAAGTTAACTCCACAATTAAGTTCTTAAACCTGATGGCTGGGCAGGTGGGCTGGGGCTGTTTAACTGGATAGACTAGTCAGAGGTTTAAATTCCTAGTACATACACCCGTGGACTTCAGGGATGCTACTTGAATCAATTCTTGAACTAAAGGCATACTGTAAAGTTAAACATCACACTTCTAGTCTGATTTATTTTGTTAACAAACTTTTATATAACACTTAAGATTACTAAAACTAGAAGACTAGAGAAAAAAAGATTCTCTATTTTTCAGTTTATTTTATGAAGGCATATGGACATTTTCACTGTTCCCACCTTTAACATTAGGCCCTGGTTTTCTGAACTCAATGGGAGCACTGAATTTTCAGTACCTCAGAGAATCAGTCAGTTACTTTATTTTACACGTGTAAGTCTTTCAGTACAGCAACAGCAGGGAGATTTTTCTTTTATTTAAGCGTGATTGGAAAATAAAAACGGGCAGGGGATCTCAGGGACAGGATGTAAAAGTACTTTTATTTCCTCATGGTGATTAGATTTCAAGTTGATGCTGTTTCTGTATCAAGTTTATTGTCTTAAAACATTCCTGCAGGTGCCGGTTTTTGGAGAGCTCCTCTTTATCAGAGATTATGTTTGTTTGTATAGCAAAAAGCCCTTATCCTTATTACCTGGGCAGATTCAACAGGGACAATGGTTTTTAAGTTTATATTCCTGGGATACCTTATCCAAAGCAGAATTCCACTGCTTACTGGTTCACATCTCAGTTCCTTCTCACCGGCCAGGGTAAGTGAAAGGGCTCAGATCCATTAACTAGGGATGTTGTAGAAGCAGGAAAGCTGGTGTTGACTCCTTTCCCTTATCTACCCATTCCTCAAATTGAACACTGAACATCAAATTCATTCCTGAACTTAAAGCACAAGACTTTGAAATATCAACTCTTCATTCAGATCTAGGTGATTACACATGAGGACAAATGGAGTGAAGTTAAGACAATGCAAATGTAGACTGTTCATTAGAAAAAAGTAATTTTAAGATGTATTAACAGTTGCACTTCAATAGCAACTTGCACTGGAGGGCTTCACATCACTTCACGCCTCAGAATGAAGCCTCTCAACACCCACTTATTTCAATACCCATTTCACAGAAGAGTAACTTGCCCACCATCACACACCAAGTCTATGACAAAACTGGGAACGTTACCCAGGCCTCATCCAACTCCCCATTTTGTGATTTAATTACTAGTTAACTCTACTACGGGGCTGTAAAATAGTCTCCCCCCAAAAAGTGATGAAAGCCCCATTTCTTGGGGTATTTAAAACTAGCATAGGATTCTACACTGGTCCTCAAGAGGTGGACTAGATAACCCTCTGGGTCTTTTCCATTTATGATTCACATCAATGTCCTCTTACCTGGAGAAGCCTTTTCCACAGCTCTGGCAGATGTAGGGCTTTCCCACAGAGCCATCATGAGACCGAACGTGATAGGACATCCTGTCTTTCCGCTTGAACCGTAGCCCACACACTGGACAAGAATATGGCTTCTCGCCAGAGTGTGACAACTTGTGCCGGTTCAGGTGGTACACGTCCCGAAAAATCTTGCCACAGATCTCACAGGCCACCTGCTTCCTCGTCCTGCTCCTCTTTCGGGGGGCATCAGGATCATCCTGACCAGGCACCCCGTTTTCACCAAGCCTTGGCGGTGGGATGTCTATGTAACCCAACTGTAAGCTGGTCACCCCATGCTGAGCCTCATGCTGCCGCAGACGATTGGCGTCTGTAAACACTTTCCCACAGAGGCCACAAGGAAGGATGCCAGCCTCGCGCAGGCCCCCTGGGGTACCAAACATCATGGAGTCCAAGAGGTTTGCTTTGCGGGGCCGCCCCCTGCCCCTCTTGGTGCCCAAAGCGGGGGCACCGGTCCCCACGTTCTGGAAGGGCGAGGCCAGCAGGGGCGGCGACAAGGGCCCCGCCACCATGGGCAGGCGGTCGACGCCCGGCAGGACGGGCAAGGCGGCCTGGGCGGCGGTGAGGGCGGCCCGGGTGGCCTCGTCGTCGGGCATGCCGGCGATGCCGTTGCCGTTGGGCGCCAGGCCGGCCCCGTTGGTCATGTCCAGGGGGAAGCCCAGCTCGGCGGCGCCGGGGCGGAAGAGCATGATGTCCGGGCGGGCGGGGGGCACCAGGATCTGCACGTTGGACTGCTTGATGACCTCCTGGCAGATGTCGATGACCGAGCGCATGAGCAGGAACTTGGCGGCCGTCATGAGCTCGGGGAAGCTCTCCAGCCGCACCACGATGCGCGAGGTGTAGGCGAAGTCCAGGATGTCCCCGAAGACCTTGGAGCTGATGGTGTGCATCTCCAGCTCCCGCCCGCCCGCCGCCCCGCCGGCCTCCCCGTCCCCGCCGGCCGCCTCGCCCAGCGGCGCGCTGAACACCGACTCGAAGTACTCGCTGCAGGCGGCCAGCACGGCCCGGTGCGCGGGGAAGCTCTCGTCGCCCACCCGCAGCAGCACGTCGCAGAAGCGGCCGCCGTTCTTGCGCTGCTGGTTGAGGCCCTGCAGCATGTCGGCGCTGTGCCGGCTCACCTGGTAGGTGTAGCAGCCCGACGACGGGCCGCAGGCGGCGGCCTCGCTCACCCGCTCCATGGGGGCTGCGCTGCCCCCCGGCGGCCTGCAGGCGGCGCTCGCTCCCCGGCTGCCCGGCGGCGCGCGCCGCTTCCTCCCCCTCCCCGCGGCGGTCCGGGCCCGACGGCGGCGGCGGCGCGCGCTGCCTGCAAAGCGCGAGGGGATTGACGGGTGGGGGGGCGAGACAAAAGGCTGAGGCGGCGGCGGGGCGCGCGCGCAGCACGGAGCTGGCGCGGCAGCGGCTTGAGGCGGCGCGAGCTCCGCCCGGGCCCGGCCGCCACGAGGCGCGGCGATGGCGGAGGCCGCAGCGGGCAGGGGGCGCGCGGCTGCAACGGGCAGGGGCTCCGGGCTGCCGGCTCCGTCCGTCCCTGTGTGTTTGGAGCGGAGGAAAGATGGCAGCGGCTGCACTTCCTCTTGCACTTTCACCCCTGGGGGGAGGAGAAGGAGGGGGGCGATACCACCCCCCCCGACAAAAATCCAGCGGGGGCCCCCCGGCTGCTGCTCCCCGACCAAGCGCCGCCGCCGCTGAGCCCGGCCCCGGCCCTGCCCGCCTCGCTGCACCCGCACCAGGAGCGCCGGAAACTTTCCTCTCTTCTGGGGTTCTGACGCCCCCCACCCTTTTCCTAGAGACCCCCCCTCCAGCCACTCGGGCTCCCCCCACCCCCCCGCTTCCTGCCCCCTCCCTCCCTGCATCCGCCAATGCAAGAGCAGCCAGAGCCAGCAGGCCAGCCCCCACCCCGCCCGCGGGGGCTGGGGGCTGCAATCCCCCCCCCTCCCCAGCACAGATCCTCCAATGCCGAGCCAGGAGCCAGGCCCCCGCCCGCAGCATATGGGGTGGAGGGGGTTGCACTCACCCCCTTCCCCAAATAACCAGGCTGCAGATCGACCCCCCCCCC
This sequence comes from Sternotherus odoratus, assembly GCA_032164245.1. Lineage (NCBI taxonomy): Eukaryota > Metazoa > Chordata > Testudines > Kinosternidae > Sternotherus > Sternotherus odoratus. The sequence continues at coordinate 4,763,218 of JAVMKO010000015.1, read as the reverse complement.
CCGTCCACCCCGCCCGCAGGAGAGAGGAGGGACGGGGGGGGGGCAGCGGTCTCACACCCCCCCCCCCCCCCGCAAGCGCAAAGCGTCCAATGCAAACCCTCCCTCCTGGACGCGCTGCAGAGCGGCCCCCACCTATTCTCCCCACGCCTGAGGAAAGCTGATCCCAAAGGGGCCAGGGGCTGTAGAGAGAGCTGCCCCCCGCACTTGGTCCCTCACTGCACCCCCTTCTCCGCTTGGGCAGGGAAGCTGGGCACGGGGGGGGGGGGAGTACAGGAGTTCGCTCCCAGCCCAGGGCAAAATCCCTCCTGAGACGAACAATTGGGGAAGCGCTGCCCGGGGGGGGGGGGGGGGGGAGCCGCACGAGTCAGCCGATTACACAACCCGCCTCCCTCCATGTTGGGGAAACGCGGACTGCCCCGGTTTGGTTTTGTGCTGACCATTGGGATCGTGGAGCTGAGCAAGCCTCAAGATCCGTCCAGGCAAGGCCCCCTCCACGGCGAGGCTGGGTTCCTCAGGCCCTGAGCAAAGCATACCAAGTGCTTTCACTACTTTGATTTAATAAGGGGCTTTCTCTGGACTGGCTTCCGTGTGCCCTCATGGTCTCTCCAGGATAAAATCCTCTTTTAATAGCTTCATCATAATTCAGTTCTGGATGAAATTGGACTTGGGGTGGGAAGCAACAGCATGCAGTTTGTTTTTGCACGTTTCCCCTCCTTCCACCACTCCGTTCACATTTTGTTCTAAGAAAGTATTTAAAAAGTCAAAAGGCTTCAAGTGTAATTTTCTAGACTTGTGAAATTAAATCAGATCCAGTATTAAAAAATTCCCAGATGATGAATTGATAAATATGGTTTCTTCACTTAAAATGTTATATTCAAAATATGGAACTTTGTGCATACAAGTACATCCCAATCTTTCAGATTTTTCCCCCAAGAGCTCAAACCAGAGCACATGTATAAATAGTGGAACTGAAAAAGCATTCTGGGTATTGATGTGCAAATGAGCACACCAAGCTTCCAACTTCTGAAATGGAGTTATTGTAATAACACTTAAGGCCATATAGTGCCCTCAATCTGTGTGCTGTTTTTCTGTTGATGTCAGTGGGAGTTGCTTGTCTACACTGAAGGCAAAGTTTTGACAGTAGCTTTTTACCATTGGATCAAGGTTTGTGGATATTGCATATATACACATGCAGTTAGGCAATCTGACAACTTGGATTGTAACTGTGACAAATCCACTTTAAATACTCACATGTTGCATAGATAATACATGCTTGTAGTAGTGTTCTCCAGATCTGTTTGCCTGTCACAGAAACAAGAGTATTCAATATAGTGAGAAAAAAATATTTGTATTTAAATATACGTCAGGCAGCATTTCACAGACTTCACACACACAATGCTAAGAGATTATCAGGAATGCTCTATATTTTCTGGTGAATTTTAGTCAGTTCTGTGTCTTTTCTCCTGTGGTTCTGTTGGTTTATTTTGCTTTTTGCCTTATCCAGCTCCCTATTCCAAGACATGGTTCTTCTCACCCAGCTTCCTATTACCGTTCCCCCCTGCCTTTTCTTTGTCTCTCCTCCTTAAGGGGGGAGGAGAGCTGAATTCCTCAGCCGACACTCCACTTTCTTCAGAAGACCTTTCTTCAATTCCCATGAAACTTCTCGTTCCAACTTTCCATCTCTTCCGGCAAAGATCTCACCCAAAACATGCTTCCTGCTATTTGTACGGAAAGTTAAACTACAAAGTGTGCTTTTTGTGGAAGGTGAAGTCAGGCATGCTTTCCATTAAATAGTGCACTGGATTAGCATTCTTCATACTCATATTCTAATTAATGTATTGTTCCTGTTAAAGATCATCATCTGCAGCCTACTGCAGTCCCAAGAGCAGCACAGCAATTTAACTAGTATCTTCATCTCTTTTACATGACAGAGGTTTCTCTTGCAGTGTTAAGGCTGGGATCTAATCTATTTTATTTTTATCCTATTACTCTTAATACCTTGGCCTTCATATATTTATGGCCTCTCCAGCTGTTAAAGCACCACTCATGAAAACCCCTCATGTAAAATGTAAAGCAGTTTATTCTTAATGTTAATATGGATTTAAAATACATACACATTCTCTCTCTATTTAACTGTGATCACTTAATTGCTACTAAAATCAACTTTATCCCGAGCTTGTTCTGTCTCAAACATGCACAAGCCATCAGTTCTCCCTGCCCTAGCTTATATTCCCCCCCTCCCGGTCCTCCATCTGATCAACTGCCATTTCCCAACTGTCTTGGAGTTTTCTGAATCCATCATTTTATTCCATTTATTAAAGGCATATCACCCACAAAACTGCTTTCTTGCTGTTTAAACTAGAATATGCCCAGATACTGAAGATTCAGAGGGAGAAGGGGGTATGGAGGAAGAGGAATATTGCTATCTATAGATGATTGATACTTAAAATCAGTTAACAAATGCTCCATATGTTACTTGTTTTTGTTAGCTTTGCACATATTTATTAGATAAATGTTTTTAATAAAAAGGATTAGCCACTCACCGTACAATAGACACTTGACCCATATACATTGCTTTCTATGTATTTTTCATGTAAGAGTTAATGTGAGACTAGTGTCTCAACATGACAGATTTATTGGATCAACACTGGACGGTTAAATATCTTTCAGGCTGCCTCATTTAAGATGTGATATGTACTGTTAGATTGCTGGGTAGCAAATTAGCTGTTGAATAAAGTATGTTTGGTAGAATTTAACTCCATTTCTTAACATCTATATTTAAGACAAGTTGTGCTTGATTGGCCTGACTTGCAAATAACATCCTAGCATGAAGGAGGTGCTAGGAGAGACAGAGGAGCAGGAATCCCGGAAGTAGTCAGCATGGGGCTGAGGGGAGCAGTAGGGTCTCTGCAGGCTGTCTCTAGCCCAAGTGCTGACTCTGCAGCTCCCACTGTCCGCGGTGCCTGCAGGCAGGGGCAGCATGTGGAGGGCCTATCGCCTAGAAGCCCATGCCAGAGAGATGTGCCAGTCGCTTTCGGGAGCCGCCCAAGGCAAATGCTGCACCCCTCAACTCCTCCCGCACCCCAAGCTCCTGCCCAGTGCCCACGTCCAAACTCCCTCTCACACCCCTCTGCCCCAGCCCTGAGCTCCCTCCCATACCCAAACTCCCTCCCAGAGCCCTCACCCCCTCCCGCGGCTCATCCCCCTGCCCAAGCCCTGAGTCCCTTCCTGAACTCAAACTCCCTCCCAGAGTCCCGCACCTCCTCTTGCACCCAAACTCACAGCCCAGAGCCCAAACCTCCTCCGGAATGAAAACTCCCTCCCAGAGCCCATACCTCTCACCCCCTTCTGCACCCAATCTCCCTATCAGAGCCCAAACCCACTTGTACACCCCAACCCTCCTGCCCCAGCCTGGTGAAAGTGAATGAAGGTGGGGGGGGATGGAGTGAGCAGGGGCATGGCCTCGAGGAAGGGAATGGTTCAGAGCAGGGCCTCAAGGAAGGGGATGGGCAAGGGCTGAGGCCAGGAGGCATGGGGTTCCCCCCCAAAAAAAATTAAATCAAAATGGAGGCTCTTAGGTTGCTAAAGTTTGAGAACTGCTGTGCTAGAGCATTGACTGCAAAACCTTTTTACTCTCAAATGCCCGAAAATCTGATCCGACATGGCCATGAGTGGCCATCTTAGATACAAACACTTGCAGTGGGTTGGGATGCAAGACGGGGTGAGGGCTCTGCCGGGGAGTGTGGGCTCTGGGGTGGGGCCAGGGATGAGGGGTTTGTGGTGTAGGAGGGGGCTCCAGGCTAGCAGGTGGAGCCAGGGGGCTCTGGGCAGAAGGAGGGGTTTGGGGTGTGGGAGGAGGTACAGGCTCTGGGCTGGGGGTGTGGGTTCTGGGGTGGGGTAGGGGGTTGGGTGCAGGGGGGAGTGAGGGCTATAGTTAGGGGTACAAGCTCTGATTTGGGTCTGGGGATGAGGGATTTGGGTTGCAGGAGGGGGTCCTATGCTGGGGATGAGGGGTTCAGAGTGCAGGATAGGGCTCTGAGTTGGGGCTTGGAGCACAGGGGTATGTGTGTGAGGGCTCTGGCTGGGGGGTGCAGACTGAGGTGGGGCTGGAGGTGAGGGGTTTTGGGTGTAGGAGGGTGCTCCAGGCTGGGACTGAGGGGTTCAGAGGGTGGAAGGGGGATCACAGCTAGGGCAGGGGGTTGGAGCATGCTGGAAGAGTGAAGGCTCTGGCTTGGGGTGCAGGCTAAGGTGGGGCTGGGAATGAGGGGTTTGGGATGCAGGAGGCGGGGTTTGAGGGGGCTCTGGGCTGAGGCTTAGAGGTTGGGATGCAGGGGATGTGTGAGTGCTCCAGCTGCGGGTGCAGACTCTGGGCTGGGGCTGAGGGGTGGGAGGGGGATCAGGGTTGGGGCTCGGGTGTGAGGGCCCAGGAGGGGGTCAGGAGTGCAGGCTCTCGGTGGCACTTACCTCAAGAAACTCCCAGAAGCAGCGGCACGTTCCCACTCCGGCTCCTGCGCAGCCAGGTGGCTCTGCATGCTACCTCATCTGCAGGCACTGCTCTCGCAGCTCCCATTGGCTGCATGCAGTCCCTGGCCAACAGTCGCTGTGCGGGTGACACTTGGGAAGTGGGCAGCATGCAGAGCCCACTGGCTGTCCCTATGCATAGGATCCAGAGGGGGGAAATGGTGGCCGCTTCCTGGGAGCCACGCGACACGGAGGCTATCAGAGAGCTTGCTAGCCCCACTGCGTGGTGACGCCAACCGGACAGTCAACGGCCTGGTCAGCAGTGCTGACCACAGCCACCCAGATCCCTTTTTAACTGGGTGTTCTGGTCAAAAACTGGACACCTGGTCACCCTAGAATATAATCTAGGTCGGGGTAGGCAACCTGTGGCACAGGTGCAGAAGATGGCATGTGAGCTGATTTTCAGTGGCACTCACATGCCCTTGTCCTAGCCACCAGTCTGGGGGGGGGGGGGCTCTGCATTTTAATTTAATTTTAAATTAAGCTTCTTAAACATTTTATAAACCTTATTTATTTTACATACAACAATAGTTTAGTTCTATAGTCTAGACTTATAGAGACCTTCTAAAAATGTTAAAATCTATTACTGGCAGGCGGAACCTTAAATTAGAGTGAATAAATGAAGACTCGGCACACCACTTCTGAAAGGTTGCCGACCCCGATCTAGCTGTTCTCACTCCTAATCCAGTGTCTAACTGCTGAACACACTAAGAATTAGGCATCTCTGGGCAGATAGGCTGCCTCTTGATAGATCTCCATTTCATAAAATATGTTAGATAGTAATTTAAGTAGGCAACAGTGACATTTACAGATTAACTAGTCAAGACATGAAGATTATCTGCTCTTCTGAGTAGGAAAATGTATCAATAATTAACTGAGTGTAATTGGCATGAAGGATTAGACTCAATAAGAGACATGACAGAGTGTGTAACTACAGTGGCACACCTTCATTTCTTATGGGACTGAGCAGGCAGACAACTTTTGGCCTTGTGCCTCAGGACTTACCTTAAATTGTTAGGTTCACTACAGTACAGAACCCTGTAACACTGCATTGTGAGATTCCACAGTGGTCCTTTTCTTAAAGGGAGTATTTTTCAGCACTGTGAATAAACTACTTTTTCATGAAGGGTTTGCCTTTACAGTTAAGAAAACAGTCATATACCTGAAGAAATTAGTTAACACAAAATGCTCCTTTAAAAATAAGTTTTGCATATTACTATAAATAAGGCAGAGACTATAGACATTAACGTTATTATTAATTTTATAATCATACAATCGTCACTGCATTTTACTCCAGTCACCCAAAATCCTAAAATCCTTATTTAATTTACTAAAAAATGTCAATTGGCTTCTGTCAACGTTTTACCTTAGTAAGGACCTTGGGCTGTGGCCCATTAAGAATAAGATTGTTTAGAATAGGAGATTTGGTAAAACTTGTTTGCATATAATACATAGCACCTATCAGTGCTATCCTACTCATTGCTGTGGTATCTGAATATCTTACATAGTGCCATAAAGGCATTCATTACTTAAATCTCAATACTGCTGTAGGGAAAGTAAGCATTATCTTTGTTGTACAGCAAGTGAAACTGAGGCAAAGATAGGAGAAGTGACTTGCCCAAAAATCACAGAGAGTTAATGGTAGAGTGAGTGAATGGTAGAACTGAGAATAGAAAATAGATCTTCTAACCTCCATCTCTGATTTTTTTCCACAACACCTCCTTAATCGTTCATAACCCTAATGGGCTGTGGTTGTGTACCTGATTGTGTGGTTATGTCTCGCAGTTCCTTATTCTAGCAGCATGACTGAAACCACACTGTGTAATACCTCTCAACTGTTTGATCGAGGGCATCTGTTAATTCAGATACAAATTTGCTCTCCACCTACACCATCTTGTGATATCTTGCTTTTTATCTTATTGATACAGTTTGATTAGAGAAGTTGAGGTTTTACACAATGAGAGAGACAAGGTGAGCAAGGTAATATCTTTTATTGGAACAACTTGTGTGTGGAAGAGACATTGTTAAGCATAAGGGGTTCAATCTGACCCACAGTGTATTTAGTTTTGAACTCTGGTTACCTCTCTATACCTAAAAAATAACTTTGTGTTGCTTGAAAGCTTTCCCTTACACCAACTGAAGCTAGTCCAGTAAAAGTTATCCCTCATCTTGTCTCATTCGTATCTTGGGACCAACACAGCTACAACAACACTGCAAACAACAGTTTTGGACAGCTTATTTACACTGTCTGATTTCTACTCGTCTTAAAGATACTTGTTTATTTTTTTGTCTCCCATTTTGGGTCTTCATCCCTAATTGTGCCTAATTTAGGCACTGGGCCAGTGGAGAGGTTGATCATGTTACATAATTACCTCAGTAGTGGGGATACCACCCTGAACCCCTTTACATTAATTAAAACTAACTGGCTTAGGGAACAGAATTTCCTCAGCAAAAAAAGGTTTGTTTTTCTATTAAAAAAAAAAGGAGAGAGGCCAGTAAAGCAGCAACTCACATCCTCCACGGCCCCTCAGTGCAGGGAGATAATATGGGGTTCAGTCAGACTTTCAGGTGGATTTTTCAGTGTCTTTCTCACCCTTTCTCTCATTTTTTGCCAGGTTCTATTGGTTTCTTCTCTCCCTTTTTCTTTCCTCACATCCCCAATATTGTGCTCCTGATACTCTATCCAGCTTTCTGTTAACCTTCCACCCTGCCTGTTCCCAGTCTCTCACCTTTTCAAGGGCCATCTTCTGTTGTCTCTGTGCTCTAATAGTATCCTCTGCATTTTTGACTGCTTTGTTCCAGTTGGCCAGTTCTAGCAATCGAGCTCAAGGAGCTAATAACAACTGTGCCTCCAACTGTCCATTCCCAACTATCCAATCCCCAACTATTTACTTCTCAAACAGTCACTTTCTGAGACATCCCATCATCTAACTGTCGTTCTTACACTCTACATTTCCACGTGTCACACAGTCTTTCATATCTTCTTTGAATGTAATTATTCAAATATATTTCCTGTGAGGGAAGGCATCACACTAAAGAGAAAAAATATTACTCCATGTGTAGCCCATTATCAATCTGCTTTTAATAAGCCTTGCTGCACTGTAAAAGGTTATGTTGTAAGCTGGTGGTGCTTGCCAGAAACACCATACTCTGTTACTGTTAGGCAATGTTGATCCCGTTGGGAAAGGCTTCCGATGGTTCTGTCAGCTCAGAGATGAGAGACTTTCTGAGGGTCTGGGCTAATCAGTTTTGAGGTAGGAACCCTAGGAGCAACTAAGCCTGAGGAACAAGCTTAAACAGAGCTATTGTTAGTATTATCTTTGTTAATTAAAACAAAACCTAGGAAGGGGTGAGTTTTTAGCCAGATACAATATGTACACTTCAGTTTAGAATCAACTGGACAAGCACCAATGCATGTATGTTTTACACCAATCATGAAACTAGGAATTCTTTGGTCCTGAGGGTTGGTTGTTATGTTAGTCTCAGTAATTATGTTTTCAGGATGGTTATTGACTTTTTTTAAAAAACAGAACAGGAAGTATCATGTGATCAGAGTTGTGAGACACCCCAAGGTTTGGACTGTGTTTTTGTGTAGGGGCAGGGCGGTGCCAACGTACCCCGGATGGGTGACCTGTGCGACGTGGCGGTGATCACCCACGCCTTCCGCCTCCTGACGTGCCCGGACCCGATGGTGAGGAGCATCACAGAGGAAGCCGTACGGAACGCCATCAGGAAACGAATCATCAGGACCCCCTCCGAGCAGGACATCGCCACCTACCTCAGCGGCTCCATGGAAGCCGAATTTGGGAGAGAGGGGGGAGACCTGTCCTCTCTCTGGACCCGTGCCCGTAACGCCTCGAGACGTCTAGGGAAGAGGATCGGCTGCCACTGGAGTTGGTGCGAGGAGCGCCGGGAACTGGGAATACTAGTGCCCCGCATAAAGACCCCGGACCACACCATCGTCACCCCAACCGCCAGAACGATGCTGGAAAGGACCCTGAAAGACACCATCCGCTTCTACTACACCGAGAACCTGAAGCGGAAGCCAGACCAGGGCAAGGTGTTTGAGGTGTCCAGCAAGTGGGACGCCAGCAACCACTTCCTCCATGGGGGAAGCTTCACCAGGTTCGCCGACTGGCGGTTCATCCACCGGGCCCGACTCAACTGCGTTCCCCTCAATGGAGCCATCCGCCATGGCAATCGGGACAAGCGCTGCAGGAGGTGCGGCTACGTCAACGAGACATTGCCCCACGTCCTGTGTGGATGCAAGCCGCACTCCAGAGCCTGGCAGCACCGCCACAATGCCATCCAGAACCGGCTGGTGAAAGCCATCGCACCGTCCCTGGGGAAGATCTCCGTCAACTCCGCCATCCCCGGGACAGACAGCCGACTGCGACCCGACATCGTCGTGACCAACACAGAGACGAAGAAGGTCATCATAGTGGATGTCACGGTGCCATTCGAAAACCGGTCACCGGCCTTCCATGAGGCCCGAGCTCGGAAGGCGCTGAAGTACACCCCGCTGGCTGACACCCTGAGAGCGCAGGGCTATGAGGTGCAGCTCCACGCCCTGATCGTAGGAGCCCTGGGTGCATGGGACCCCTGCAACGAGCTGGTACTGAGAGCGTGCGGCATCGGTCGGCGCTACGCCCGGCTCATGAGACAGCTCATGGTGTCAGATACCATCAGGTGGTCCAGAGACATATACACGGAACACATCACGGGACATCGCCAGTACCAGGTCGAGTAGCCGAGACCGACGACCAGGGAAACAACCCACCCCCCCTTCCCTGACAAACAGAGGGACGCGCCCACCCATGTACTTATTGCCTGAACCACCACTGACTCGGACCTTCACTACACCCCATGGGTGGCGTACCCGAACACACCTATAGACTGACACTTTAAAAACTCCCACACCCCAATCTGGAGCTATGCTGGATATGTGATATGCATGTGCCCTGTAAAACCTGTACCTACTACCTACAATCGCCCATAACTCCAGCCTGACCCCAGATGTCCAGTACCTTACCTATCAATCTGTGTATGTTTTCATGTTGAACATTAGCTTTAATAAAAATTTTAAATCTGTTAAAAAAAAAAAAAGTCCTTGTGGTATATCAGAGACCCACAGGCCTCTCCACAAGAGCCACAGAACATGCTTATTAAGCAAGAGGTGGGTGGGAATCCTCTTTTAGATAGTACTTTAGATTTATTTTAAGAGCTAGTATAACCTCTCTTTATAAAGCCCTCAGTTCCTTTGACTGCTTAAGAAACTAAATTTTCAATACACAATAAATGAAACAACTATCTATAGTTAAGAGCTTTTCCTTCCACCAAGTGGCCACTATTTACTCACCCTGATCTGTTTTATATAGGCATTAGCTACAGCTGCCCTGCCCTCTTACCTTGAGCTCTGAAGGGAATGGTTCCTCAGGTTCCGAGTTCCTTATCTTCATGCAGAGGAGGGTTATACAGCCAAGACCTTTTTTTTAGTGCACAGGGAACCTGCACTGCTCATCACAGTCCAGCTTTTTGTTTAATGGCAAGATTTACAGGTCCACTATGTCACTCATATGGAGGGAGATGTCTTCCTTTTGTAGTTTTAAAGCCATTCTCTTTTTATGAAGAAAGATTTTGCTATGTGCTTCAGTGAGACATTTAAAAGCTCTCCCATTCATCCTTGAAATCTCCCTCATACAAATTCTCATAGTTTTACTGCCTTGGAATTGCACCTGGAGGAAGAACTAAGAGTGGCATCCCATTCTATGACTAGGGTCCCTAAGTACTATGGTAATACAAACAACAGTCACAATAGAAATAGGAGTATGTTTTCCCACAGAATCATAATTTTCTGGCACCTGACTCCTGATTGAATGTTGTGTAACCCACTGGGCTGGTAATCTGCAGAGGACATACCTTGTTACAGCCTCCTCTGCTAAAGTTTTAGCTCAAGCTGTAATGGCCTATGCTTTTAGTTCCACTGAGAAGTCCCTGGTTCAATCCATGGCGCATCAGCTGCCTTGCAATGGGCAGCCATGATTCCCCAATAGGGTGAGCAGATGTCCTGATGTTATAGGGACAGTCCTGATTTTGGTGTCTTTTTCTTATATAGGCTCCTATTACCCCTCCCCATCCCAATGTTTCATATTTGGTGTCTGGTCACCCTAGGCCCAGCCTCTCTCCAGCCATGCCTAGCTGGTGGGGAAGAGGAAACCCTTGAACATGGTTTATTTTCTCTTCATATCTCTGAAGCAACTAGAGCTGCTATTTGACTGGCTTGTTTCCATCCCCCCCCCGGGTATCAAGCAGAGACACCCGGTAGGAGGTTGGGGACTGAGCCAAGGACGGGAGTTGATGGGGAAGTTTCCCTCCAATACTATGACAGGGCATCTCCGGTGTGGCCCACTCGAACCACAGGGCAGACCGCGCAGCGTGCCAGGCTGCTCACGTCCTACGCCTGGAGGGTTAGGTGAGGCCTACGGACTGGGGGAGCAGCGCGGTGCTGACTCCTAGGGGGCGCTATGGCGCACTAGCTCTGTGACTTTGAAGCTCGACCTCCTCGGGTTGGGGAGGCGGAGTTTGATGAGGGGGCGGGGTTAGGGCGCAGTATCGCGTGCGGGCGGGGCTCTCTTCGGGAGGCGGTGGCTCTGGGGAGAGGCGGAGTTATCTGCCAGAGTGGGTGGGGCTTTGGCTCGTGAGTGGGCGGGGCTTCTCTTCAGGCGGGGGCCGGCTCCTGGGTCGGTAGGGGGAGCTCGGTGGAATCTCGCGAGTGCAGCCAGGTTCCCGCGAAGCGGTGCGTCTGCGCAGTGCCGGGTCTGAGCCCGCGGGGGTCGCTGTGGCCGGTCGCCGAGCGGGCGGGGCTCGTCGCCAACATGAGCGGGACGCTGGCCAAGATCGCGGAGATAGAGGCTGAGGTACCGCGGGGGGAGCCGAGCTGCCGGCTCGGAGGGGGGCGGGTCCCCCGGCGCTGTGTGCGGGAGGCCGGGCTCCACGCCGGGGTGAGGGCCCCGCCGGCTGCTGAGGGGGGAGCAGGGCGCCTGGGTGCCCCGGCGGGTGGGTAGCGTTGCGCTGTGGTCTCCCGCAGATGGCCCGGACGCAGAAGAACAAGGCGACGGCTCATCACTTGGGGCTGCTGAAGGCTCGGCTGGCCAAGCTGCGGCGGGAGCTCATCACCCCGAAGGGCGGCGGCGGCGGCGGCCCCGGAGAAGGTGGGTGGCCCCTCGGGAGCGCTGCACGAGCGCCCCCCTCCGGAGACGTCACGTCCCGGTCCCGGGGCAGCGCGTGGCGCTGTCTGTTGAGGTTGGGATGCCCCAAATTTCTCCCAGGGAACGTCCACGCGGCAGCTGGGAGCAGGGCCGGCGACAGAAATTTGGGGACCCCCTACGCTGATAGTTTGGGGGCCCCCCAGCCCAGCCGGCGCTCCCCCCCCCCCAGCTGACAGCGGCTGGGGGGCCCCCAGCCCAGCCGGCGCTCCCCCCCCCAGCTGACAGCGGCTGGGGGGCCCCCAGCCCAGCCGGCGCTCCCCCCCCCAGCTGACAGCGGCTGGGGGGCCCCCAGCCCAGCCGGCGCTCCCCCCCCCCAGCTGACAGCGGCTGGGGGGCCCCCAGCCCAGCCGGCGCTCCCCCCCCCCCAGCTGACAGCGGCTGGGGGGCCCCCAGCCCAGCTGGCGCTCCCCCCCCCCCAGCTGACAGCGGCTGGGGGGCCCCCAGCCCAGCCGGCGCTCCCCCCCCCCCCAGCTGACAACGGCTGGGGGGCCCCCAGCCCAGCCGGCGCTCCCCCCCCCCCCAGCTGACAACGGCTGGGGGGCCCCCAGCCCAGCCGGCGCTCCCCCCCCCCCCCAGCTGACAACGGCTGGGGGGCCCCCAGCCCAGCCGGCGCTCCCCCCCCCCCCAGCTGACAACGGCTGGGGGCGCCCAGCCGGCGCTCCCCCCCCCCCAGCTGACAACGGCTGGGGGGCGCCCAGCCGGCGCTCCCCCCCCCCCCAGCTGACAACGGCTGGGGGGCGCCCAGCCGGTGCTCCCCCCCCCCCCAGCTGACAACGGCTGGGGGGCGCCCAGCCGGTGCTCCCCCCCCCCAGCTGACAACGGCTGGGGGGCGCCCAGCCGGTGCTCCCCCCCCCCCCAGCTGACAACGGCTGGGGGGCGCCCAGCCGGTGCTCCCCCCCCCCCAGCTGACAACGGCTGGGGGGCGCCCAGCCGGTGCTCCCCCCCCCCCCCAGCTGACAACGGCTGGGGGGCGCCCAGCCGGTGCTCCCCCCCCCCAGCTGACAACGGCTGGGGGGCGCCCAGCCGGTGCTCCCCCCCCCCCAGCTGACAGCGGCTGGGGGGCCCCCAGCCCAGCCGGCGCTCCCCCCCCCCCCCAGCTGACAGCGGCTGGGGGGCCCCCAGCCCAGCCGGCGCTCCCCCCCCCCCCCAGCTGACAGCGGCTGGGGGGCCCCCAGCCCAGCCGGCGCTCCCCCCCCCCCAGCTGACAGCGGCTGGGGGGCCCCCAGCCCAGCCGGCGCTCCCCCCCCCCCCAGCTGACAGCGGCTGGGGGGCCCCCAGCCCAGCCGGCGCTCCCCCCCCCCAAGCTGACAGCGGCTGGGGGGCCCCCAGCCCAGCCGGCGCTCCCCCCCCCCCAGCTGACAGCGGCTGGGGGGCCCCCAGCCCAGCCGGCGCTCCCCCCCCCCCCAGCTGACAGCGGCTGGGGGGCCCCCAGCCCAGCCGGCGCTCCCCCCCCCCCCCCAGCTGACAGCGGCTGGGGGGCCCCCAGCCCAGCCGGCGCTCCCCCCCCCCCCCAGCTGACAGCGGCTGGGGGGCCCCCACCCGAGCCGGCGCTCCCCCCCCCCCCCCCAGCTGACAGCAGCGAGAGCCGGGAAGTGGTGTGAGCCGCCCTTGCTGCTCCCTCCCTCCCTGCTCCCTCCCTCCCATCGCCCTTTCTCCCCCAGACTGAGCCGCTGCCGCCGGCCCGGCTCACTGCTCCAGCCACACTCGTCTGGGGGAGAGCCACGCCGGATGACTACGGGTAGAGCTGTACTGGGCCCCCCCTAAAGTGCGGGGCCCGGTACAGCTCTACCCGTAGTACCCCCGTCGCCGGCCCTGGCTGGGAGCGCGCCCCCGCCCCCTATTGCTGGTGCACGGACTCACCGGACCCGCCCCACTAGCTACTGAAATTGTACCTGGGGAGGGAGAGTCTCAGAATAGCGGTGACCGCTACAGTGAGGAACCAAGTGGGTTTATTTCGGTGTTAGACACAGAGCCTCAGAAAGAAGTTGCTTTAAACTCTAGGTATTTGGTATGTAGATTTATTTAGGATTTAGTGAAATGGCTGCGTTGGCAGAAACTGGAGAGTGTCAATTAATGAAGCATCTTGCAGTAGCCCTTATTATTATATGTGAAAGTGTAGTCCACGTTGGGTACATCGCTAAGAATTCATACTCCACGTTCACCTGTCTAGGCTGTGTCTCAATAGTAAAGCTAAATGAACTACACTTCCTCCTGTTGGAAAGTATATGCCTTCCTAATGGGCCGCCTCCTCCAAATCAGAGGACCTTTGAACTTCCTTGTTCATTTTTTTGTGTTTTATGTTATAGGTTTTGATGTTGCGAAGACTGGTGATGCCCGAATTGGGTTTGTGGGTTTCCCCTCAGTGGGGAAATCAACTCTGCTGAGTAACCTTGCTGGTGTGTATTCTGAGGTGGCAGCATATGAGTTCACCACACTGACTACTGTGCCTGGAGTCATTCGATACAAAGGAGCAAAGATACAGGTGAGAATGTTTTGCTCACAAGAAGAAGGGGTGTGTAGCTTGGCTCTGGCTGTAGCTGAGCCATCTAGTCTGCTGCTGATGAGCCCACTAGTGGCTATGTAGTTTAGCAAAGGGAAGGTTAAGGGGTGACTTGATTACAGTGTATAAATATCTACTTGAGGAATTATTTTTTTGATAATGGGCTCTTAATTCTATGAGAGAAAGATATAACATGATCCAATGGCTGGAAGTTGAAGCTAGACAAATTCAAACTTTACATTTTAAACAGAGTAATTTAACTATTGGAACACTTTACCAAGAGTTGTGGTGGATTCTCCATCACTGACCATTTTTAAATCAAGACAGGATGTTTTTTTCTGAAAGCTATGCTGTAAGGATTATTATGGGGCCTGTATTACACAGGAGGTCAGACTAAGTGATCTCAATAGTTCCTTTTGACCTTGGAATCTATGAAAGTTATGTGTAGTAGTTAAAGGAGATATAATTGTTTCATCATTTATTCAGATTGCCATTGGATTCAGTTAATATTAGAAGACAGGCATTCTGTACATAATGGATTTCCTTCCTCTCTTCTAAACACACAGCTTCTTGATCTCCCAGGAATTATTGAGGGAGCTAAAGATGGGAAAGGCAGAGGCCGGCAGGTCATTGCAGGTGAGTGTTGCAGGGCTGGAGGAAGCAGTCAATCGTCAATTTAGCCATTATCTTTCATGCTAGTGGATAGGTCAGGTTTCAGAACAATTGTTGTATGGATCTGAGATTGCTTTCTGGGCCCTGGAAATCTTATATGTGCTGTCAGCATTTCTAATGCTGTAGAAGCATTGGTTTCTTTTATGATGAAGTGAATTACTTAATTTGTAGACAGTGGGGCTGTAGCTGTTTTCCACTTGTGTGGATCAGGCTAATCCTAGTGCTGAGATGTTCTTTGTGTCAGCATGGCTTCTGCCTTAAAGCACACTAATGCTCCAGAGGCAGACACAATTTCACATGAAACAAGGCTGTTTTTAATTTATTTCTCACACTTGTTTTCTATACCTATTATTGTGGTATCAAAACCTAGACATCAGGTTATTTCAGCCACTTAGACTTCGACCTAAAGAATCAAACATCTGCATTAGGTGACCTTATTTGACCAACAGTGAAAGTGGTAGTGGAAAACCAAATAGATTATAGACCAAGAAAATATAGCGATGCTTTAAAATGTGACATGACTTATTCCTTATTGGTCCCCATGGGTTTCACTGACATCATCAGATGACACATGCCTCCTCTTAAGTTCAGCCATGAAATAAGTTATTGCTCACCCAATATGCCAGTTTAGTGGCACTGAAGATTGAAGTCCTCTGTTAAACTAGATTACAGCTCGGATAATGGGAGTAAGGGCTCTCCAAGTGCTCCCCCAACTGACTTCAATTATTACTTCTAGAGGTGAAAAGATAATTAATTCTCCAGGGTCATTCAATCATTGGCCTATTAGTTTGCTATCCAGGGTAACTAGGTAGGTTTAAGTTCAGACTAGATGATCTAATGGTCCCTTTTGACTTTTAAAATCTCTGAACTATAAGGTTGATATTTTTATGTGTTTCAGGAAATAGAGTGAGACTAGAAATTCAGCTCTTGTAGACCTTTGAACAAAGTTCAGAGGGTAACTAAATTGCAGTTCAGCCCACCGATAGTATCTCATCTTGTCATCAACTTTTATGGATTTTTTTTTTCCCCTAGTGGTATTGTGCTTTTTGAAAGGCTATGTGTATTTACCCTTTTTGAGGAACTTAATTTTCTTATCCTCAGTTGCTCGAACCTGTAACTTAATTCTGATTGTTCTGGATGTACTGAAACCACTGGGACACAAAAAGATAATTGAGAATGAACTGGAGGGCTTTGGAATACGGCTGAACAGCAAGCCCCCCAACATTGGTTTTAAGAAGAAAGATAAAGGTGGCATCAACCTCACAGCTACTGTAAGTATGGAAATTGCAGCAAGCTGTTACAATGAGGGATTCAGAAAGCTGCTTGATTCTAGGAAGTTGCTTTTCAGTGAATGGAGAATCTGGAGGCACTGGTTCTGTGATTAAGAAAGGGTCTTTCTGGGGTCCTTGTTCTTGCAGCAATGACCTCCTGGAGGCAGTACTTGTAACTAAGTGACTGAAAGTGCTACTTCTGAAAACATCTTACCACAGCCATTAGTGGGACAAGTGGGATCAATAAGATAATACCATGAAATGAGGTTCCTCTCCACTGTCCCCAAGTCATCTATGCCAAAAGCATCCACTACAGCGAAGTGCAATATATTAATTATTTCTGGTCAGTGTGCAGTTTGTGCTAAGTGCTAGCATCAGTAATTGTAATAGCTGACTGAATGTAAACTCCATTCCCTATGTAACATTGTGTCTGTGTACAGTGCCCTCAGAGCGAGCTGGATGCTGAAACAGTGAAGAGCATCTTAGCAGAGTATAAAATTCACAATGCTGATGTCACACTGCGCAGCGATGCCACTGCTGATGACCTAATCGATATTGTTGAAGGAAACAGGTACTGTCAGGGCATGGAGATGTGTGTGATTAGCATGCCTATATTTAAATGACAAAGACTTTGGAGAATAGCTTATTTCCAATACAAGCCAAGATATTGATGCAGTTTCACTAGTCCTTGTTTCATACCCGCTCAGATGTTTTTTCTTAGGAGAGTAGAAGGAAGTAATTTTGGGTGTTGCTGACATCCTTATATCACCGTTTCCTTCTCTTTGCAGAGTTTATATCCCATGTATTTATGTCCTGAATAAAATTGACCAGATATCCATTGAAGAACTGGATATCATTTACAAGGTGCCACACTGTGTACCAATCTCTGCTCACCATCGCTGGAATTTTGATGATCTGTTGGAGAGAATCTGGGACTACCTGAGGCTGGTGCGAATGTGAGTTCTAATAGCTGATTTTCTGCATTGTTAGGTAGAGGATTAGCTGGGAATCCTCATTCATCCATTCTAGGTATAATGACTTCTTGCAAGCAGGTACAGAATATGAAATAATTGTTCAAGATGTGATTTAGGATAGTGTGGAAACCCTGCTGTGTTAAAAGGAATATTGGTGGGGGGCGCAAGGGGAAAGGGAGGTAGTGGTTGTTAGCTGACTGGTCACTCTGTATTGCAGCTACACCAAACCTAAAGGGCAGTTACCAGACTATACTTCTCCTGTGGTGCTTCCTGACTCCAGAACCACAGTGGAGGATTTTTGTATGAAGATTCACAAAAATCTCATTAAAGAATTTAAGTAGTAAGTACTGTCTGCAAAAGACTGTTACCATATGCCAGAAATATTCTCCCCCTGCCAAGCTTTTAACTGATTTCCCCCCAGTATAACTTGAGGAAATTTCAGAACTTGAATTTGCAGCCTGCCTCGAATAGAATTCTGTTAGTCTTCCATTACTGTCGGCAATGGTTAGACTGGATAACCCTTGTGGGCACTTCTAACCTAAAGTTCCCAGTAAGCTGTATGGCTGCACAGCACCATGCAGCTGCTCAGGGACCCCACCCAGCTGGAACCTGGTGCCAACTTCCCCTTTAGCTGGGGTGTGCTCTCCTGCACCCCACTCCTCATCCCTGGATACTGCCTCACCCTGAGCCCAGACCCCCAGATGGACCCCTCACCTCCCCCCACACTTCAACCTTCTGCCCCAGTCCTTACATCTCCCTGAACTCCCTGTAATGAATTTTATTTGCACCAATATGAAGGTGTGTCACACTATCTCCATGTGGGTGCACATAATATTGTTCTGCACAGGTGTGGGGAAAAATTAGAGGGACTTCTGACAAAGGTGACCAGACAGCAAGTGTGAAAACTCAGGACAGAGGGTGGGAGTAATAGAAATCTATAGAAGAGAGAGACCCAAAAATCAGGACATCTGGTCACCCTATTCTAACACTATTATTCTGTGTTTAGTTTTAATGTTTTAGTATTCTGTCTCTGGTTTATGTGTGAAATTCTCTCCTGGGACGATATGTTTAAAAGCATAAACACATTGATCTACAGTACAATAGGTAAAGTACCTATCTGTACAAGGGGCTGCTTTGCTTAATAGCTGTGGCTGCTTTTACTCTTTAGTTGGAGTTGAGACAAATAACTTTGAGGAGGTACTTGTATATGGGCAAAAGGTATCTTTTTATAAAGTGCCCTGCTGTAGAATCAGAATGGCACCTGCCTCTCACAGTAAGCAGGATATTATGTGGCACTTCTAGGCCTTGTAAGCTAATGTTTCTCTCTTCCTTTCAGTGCCCTGGTCTGGGGTTCATCGGTTAAACACAATCCACAGAAAGTTGGCAAAGATCACACCCTTGAGGATGAGGATGTCATTCAGATTGTGAAGAAATAAAATTGTTCCCGCTAACTTGTCATGATGGCTGACTTAGTCAATGTTACTTCCTTTATGCTCAGCTTTGAGTGCTGAAGACCAGACCTTGTTGAGAAGTGGAGGGGGAAACTTTGGTTGCTTACTTTTTAGTGATGATCCTTGGTAGCCTAAGGCGTGGTTGATTCTTTATAGTGTAGAACTCAGGAGCCCTACTTCATAGTAGGAAGGCTTAGGTCTAGCAGCCTTCACAAAAGGGGTTTGTTTAAATATTTAAGACTATGCCTTGCAGCTCTGGTTAATACCTGATTCCTCAGATGTGGCTGTAGCTCAGTGATAGAGGGAGGTTACCAAATACTATCATCCCATGAAGTATTTAATTATGCCATGTGAGAGGGCTGCTGCCCTACATTTCACTTTCTGTTGTCTACTTAAAGAGTACCAAGAAAGAAACTCTTAACTGTCACTTAAGTGCTGCTTGGGAAGTAACAGGATGGGCTTTGTCTAGCATTGGTGGTAGGGTGTTGGACACTCCAGCTTCATGGAAAGTACACAGAAGCAAGAGAATTCCTGATGGCTTATTTGTATAGTGTAAGCTGCATTTGCTTGAATGAATTTAGTGTACTGCTTTGGAGAATGGGTATAGTACCTATACTCCTTATACTTTAACACTAGGTTAAGGCTTGCAAAGCAGGAGAGTAGTGAAGGTTTTTTTCCCCCCTGAATAATCTTCCCCTGTTACAAGTGTAATTTACCTGTACTATGGCACCAGTTCAGCTGTAAAAGTCAGACTAAGGTTTTTGGAAGGATCAGTTGCCTTGTGTTCTATACTAGGGGTTCTCAACCTTTTCCTTTAAACCCCTCTCCCCCTCTGCACATAAAAGGAAGGGCCAGCATGGGGCAGTAGCTAGCAGGGCAAGTGCCAGGGGTCCTAGACCCCAAGAGATTAAGAGCTTGAGCTAGCTTTGTCCTCATACTAGCAAATACTTTTTCTCCCTCCAAAACCAAACTGTTTCAAATTAACAGTAAGCATCTGCTAGTATAGCCTTGGCAAATGGAAAGACCAAACTAGTTTTTTTGGGCTGGAACTAGTTGACTAAGGAAAGCTTCCTTTAAGCCCTTGCCTGCCTGAAGCTAGTCATAACTTGAAGCCAGCCAGAGGCAGGTAAACATTTTGGCCCAAGGGTCACACGTGGATATGGAAATGTATGGCAGGCCAGGAATGCTCATGGCATTGGGTGTGGGAGGGGGTACAGGCTCTGAGGTGGGACTAGAAATGAGTTGGGGGGGGGGGGAGAGGGATGTCAGCTGGCAGTGGAAGAGGATGGGACTGGGGTATAGAGGGAGATGAGGGTACAAGCTCAGGCTGGTACTTGCTCCTGCTTCCTGGAGCTGCTTGAGGTAACAAGGGGACATGTTACTGGCTCCTAGACACAGTGGCATGGCCAAGGAATTCTGCCCTACTGTATTGCAGGTGCTGCCCCTGCAGCTCCCATTGGCCATGGTTGTGGCTAATGAGGGCTTGGGGTGGCCCCCACCCATAGGAGTCAGAGAGAAGATATGTTGCTGCTTCCAGGAGCTGCATGGAGCCATGCATGCATAGGAGCAGGGTAAGCCCTGGACTTTACTCCCCTGCAGGAGCTAGAGGCCCAGATATGGGTCCCATTCTTGTTTGCCCCATGTCTGAAGTAGGCCTTATTTTATCTGTCCTGTACCATTGAATCTCAGATAACAAGATAATCTTATTACAAGACCATTTTCATAGAACTTACTTTTACGGTTACCACACAGTCAGAAATACAGGCTAGAAAGGAGCTAGTTACCGCATTTGGACATCTTCAGTTAATGACTGTAAACCAGTGTTATTTTAGAAAAAGTAAGTACTTTTGTTTAAATACCTATGGAAGGGTCTGACAACAGTGTAGCTGGTACCCAGAGGGACAGTTCTGTTTAAGAGCAATTGGGACAGAAAGCGGGTAGAATTGACTTTATTTACAGAATATTTTGGGGGAAGTGTCAAGTTAAGGTCAATGTAAAACAATCACAAATTTTTGAGTATGAGTAATAGCTAGTGAGACTTTCTTCTAAATATTGGTGATCCCAAGGGATTTCACATTAAAAAGATGCCCACCTGGTCTTTCTGCACAAAAGTCCCTACTCAGCTGAAACCTCTTACAGCTTGCTGGCAGTTTAAGAGTACAGAGGTGATTTCTCTGCTGCTAGTTTTGCATTCAGGGAAAAGCAAATCCTGGTGAGAATTGAGTTTTCACTTTTTTAAAAAGGGTACAATGTCAGATAAACAGGTAAGAATACTGCTAGACTCCAAGTGAGAAAGTGAATGCAGGACCCATACAGTAGAAAGATGGAAGAGCACATGTGAGCTGTTCAGAAAAATGAAGCACAGGCATTAACCCTGCTGGTATTTTTTAAACAAATGTACAACACCCTTACCCCTCAAAAGAGAACCACCAGATTTCACAGCAACTCCATCAATAAATGCATCCTAGATTGTAGAGGGGAGTCCCAGCACCCTGTCCCAAATAGCTCCAGGAACTGGTTCTATGGTTAATCTAAAGCATTGAGGATCCTAGGAAGGATAAGAATGTTAAAGGCTCAATCTGTCCACCTTTAACTTTGGAAGATCCAAACAAAAATAGTGAAACTAAATAGTGCAGCACCACCCCTGCAGTGTGCACTAGAATAACCAAGACAGGATGCATTTACCTTATCTGCATATAGAGTAGGGGGCAAAGTCTTGGACTACAGACTAAAAGGACGGACCTTTTTAGATCACTGCACCAGGTCTCATCTTTGAAGCAGTTTCAAGAAACTAAACTATTCCCACCTTTGATGGAAAAACACCACAATGAATCAGAGTTGCACAAGGAGCAAGTTGTGGGCTTTTACTCAAACTTTAGCTACACTGAATCTGCACATTACATAAAACAAGGAGAAATGTGCTCTGAGAGGGAGACGTGAGAGAAAGAGCAAGGAGAGGGAAATTGCTTTATCTTGTTCACACACACTTGGCATTGCAACTTTAATCTTAAACAAGGCCCACAGGCCCACATGTACAATGGAGCAATCCAAACCATAGGCACAACTCAAGCTCAACTTATCAGCTACTCTTATGTACAGCTGTATAGGTTCAAAAAAGCTATCCTAGATATATATATACAAAAGGTTGTTTATACACAAGTTTGTACACAAGGGTCTATACATTTAATTTTCTGCAAGAGGAACCCTTAGCTGGTCCCTCTACACTAGAGGATATCAGCACTTCATTCACATATTTTACAAAAACAAAAAAAATAGACATTTCCAGGATTAAACTGGCTTTGTATTGCATCTAAATGTCTTTAGGCTTCATGGTTCAAGCCATATGGATCCTTCAGTCTTGACCCAGACATGGAGATCAGGACAGGTGCCATGTGCTTTAGTCTCTTGAAAAGTTCTGCACAGAGTGCTAAAAATAAAAGCCCCAAAACAAACAGGTGAAGCACAATGTATACTATAAAGGACTCTTTCCAGTCTAAAGAAACAGCTACCCATCTTCCTAGAGGACACTGCTCACTGCCGATATTCCAGTTCATCTACACTGATGACTTTGGATGGCATGGAAGGGAGGGGCTGCTGCAAAACATCTGAACCAAACCATTTTGCAAGGCCAATAGGAGAACCACTTCTCTGGCTGGTGCGATGGTCAAGCTGTGAGTGTACATGAGGCAGTCCAGTCCGAGTTGGCACATTCTGAGGGGTGGTTTGCACACCAACAGCAGATCCCTGTGCTCCAGAGGCTGGAGAATGGAGAACTATTAGAGGGAGAGGGGAAAAAAAAAAAGCAGAGTTAAGGCCAGGAAACCCTTTTAGTCCCAAGAGGAATAGTGAACGAGCAGCTAATATGGAACCTGAACAGGGCAAATCTGGTATTTTCTTATGCTACTAACTGCATGTGGATCATATTGATGCCACTGTGTAGCAGCATTGTTGACTAGAAGGAACCACATCTGGATCAACATCTGAGTCTCACAGATTAAAGAGTTGTGGGTTATCGGAGACACCCCCCCCCCCAATAAGGGGGGGGTAAAGTAGAGAAGAGTAGGTGGTAGAAACACCTGAGTAGGTGGTAGAAACTAATTGTGCCACAGGAGCTAAAAACCCCAGTCCAATCAGCTGAAGGCAAAAAAGTCACTATGATCCAGGGAGTGTGTAGTCATGCTACAGTTAGTGGAAAGGAAGCTTCAGACTTTCAAAGCTATCTAGGGAATTTACATTTTCCCCTGAAGCCTAGTTCTCATGGATTACTGTTTCCTAGATAGCTTTGAAAGTTTTAACTGTAGCATACAAATACCAGGTAGCTTCAGTTAGCTAAATTCATTAATTGAACATGGGACAGTACCAAGGAGTTCCTACAGTGCAGGTTAGTCAGGTCTAAAAGGCCAGAATTATCTTGGGTTCTCTTGTTTAACCTACCTGATCGCTGTAGTTGCTGTTGCATCATTGCCAGCTGCAGAGGTGTCCCAGAGCGTGGGTTCAAGAGGTGATGGCCAGCTGTTGCTAATGGATAAAAAGGCTGGCCAAGGAGGGGAGTAGATATTCCCTGTATGTGAGACAAGTCCAGCCCTGGAGGAATCATACCTATTGATTAGACAAGGTTGAGGGAGGCTTGTTATTTTATTTGCTTTATTAAAAAAAGGTCAAATATAAACAAGGGACTTCATTGGCAAGGCATGATTATTTAGCAATTGCTGGTTTGAGAGAGTACTGTCCATCTTATGAAAGGAGTTTGTTGGAAGAGAAAATAGCCTATTTGTGGCAATTACCATGTCTTAGTCTCTAGACCCATGCTTCTTAGGAGGCTAAGAAGAAGAAGAAGAAGAAGTTTTACCCTAGCAGTTAAATGGTACAAGTAAAAGGATTACCTGCTTGTAGCAGAGGAAGATGTTGTGGATGCATCCCCTGTGCCAGCATCCTCTGGACCAATCCTGGATGCAGTTGATGAGTAGGTCGTACAATTGGTACATGGGGAACAAGGGGTACCTGGTGAACAGGACGAAGGAAGGGAGACCCTGGTACAGGGGAGGCTGTTGTAGGAGTCTTTCTGCCAGTTGATTTAGGCCTGTAGTCTTGTTCTTTGGTGCAACGGTTTGGCTGAGAAAGCGGTGTACAATATGCAGTGCGTTGCAACGCAGCTAGTTTGGTACCTATAACAGGCGAAGTATCTTGATCTGCATTGTCCACCAAGCTAGTTGATAGGAGGTTATCTGTAGTCAAATTAAAATATGACAAAACAAGATTTCTAGTTGCGCAATGTACAAGAAGCAGAAATGTCCAAGCTAGGTATGGTGTTTTCTAGACTATCAATTACAAGAGTGAGCTTAGTCAGATGTATTCCTACCACTTCCCTCATCTTTCTTGGATTCATTCAGAAAATAAAGTTAAGTTGAGAAAGCAAAGATGAGAAAGGAGTCAGATTTGTTAAAAAAAATTCACTGTTAGTGTCTCAGCTTTATTAAATTCACACTGAAACATGGACAAGCTAGGTCTGAAAACTTAGTTCAGTACAGTGATATTCCTCAAACCCAGGTTCTTCAGATTAGCTTCATGAGCATAAAGCCCTTCTAGCTCAAGGATTGGATGCAGTCTTTACTAATAGAGGCACACACCTGGAAATCCAGTGGGACAGGTTATAATTTAGAAATATGGCTAGATTTGACCAACTGATAATTGTCTCGCCAGTAAGTTTGTATTATTGGGGATATATATCCAGTCTTACAACTACTGGAATTAATCATATGTAAATTGGAGGCAGTCCTTACTTTCTAACACCCACTCTTTAGCCCTTCAGAGACTGAGGCACCCATAACCATAGAATATTTCTAGAGTTAGAGGAGAAAAGGCAAAAAGGAACAGAGGATTATCAGTTTTCCCAAAAATGAAAAAACATTTACAAGACAAGCCAACGCCTATAAAATGGCCAGAAAGCAGGGTCAACAAGTGTGTTGAGGAATAGAAGTAGTTACACAGGAGGAAATTCCTGCATATTCTGGTAACCAAGAGCAGTGTCAACTGAGGATGCCATGTCCACTAATGTTTAGTGAAAGTGGAGAGAAACAAGCTGCAGCTTTTCAGATCTTAAGAGGTCTCTCCTCTCCTCCTCCCAGAGTACACTCCCCTCCACTGCAGCAACCTCTAAGCCCAGTCCTCCAGTGTATACTCATGCCAGTTTTAAGGTTAGTGGTTTGACAATTACTTCAGACCCCAGCTCAATTTTAGTCAAGTTACAAAAAGTTAATCAGTGAATGGAATCTAACCACGTGAGGCAGAAACATCTGAGTAAGGGGTGATGGAAGGCTATTAAATTATAAAATGTGATGTGAAGGGTAGATGTTTTATCCAGGTATTCATTTTAAAGAAATCTAGTCTGGCTCTTGACACTATTCTAACCCCCTTCACCCCTATAATCTTCCATTGCATTTGAAGCTTGTTCTATAACCATATAAATCCTACAAAAAGGTACAACTGAGGGATAACAAACAAACAATAGAACATCTGCTACTTGATCACTGTGGGAGTTAGAAAGCCATCTTCTACCATGCTATATTTAGTCAACTGAAATGACTGTTAAAGGGAGTAAAGAAAAGGGCTATTATTTCATTAGTGACTGCCAGGCAGTTGCAGAATCTTCACAATATACAATTTCTCAGTTCCAGTTTACCTTAATACCATGCTATTTTTAATCGGGAGAACCAATTGCTATTTTGAGCATTTCCTTCTTTGAGTCTGCTCTGGACATCTTTTAAGGAAGGTGACAAGAATCCGCTGAATAAAATCTCAACTGCAGATCGGTCATTTAAAGATAGTCTCAGGAGTTCTAGATTGCACCTAATCCCCAAGAACTTCTCAAATAAGAGATGGAAGTGTATTTTACAATGTTACACACAATTCCTACTGAATCAACCTACCCTTTTCTAATAGGTTAGAGGGAAAAAATCCTGTTTGCAAGTCTAAGCCATCAGCAGCATTTAGATTTTCAGATCTTTTTAGACACGACTGTTCAACTGTAGCCAAGAGGATCTGACCTTAGGAAAAGTGAGTTTACCAAAACCCACAGTGGTGGAATCTGGGAGAGGCAAGTTGCTTCCTGTCCTGGAGGCTGGGGAATGTCTTAACACTACTTTAGAGGACCAGAAGTTCACAACTTTGATTCTAGTCTTGTGTATTGGTGAATCTGCCATCAAGAATAAAGCCATAATACCTTCATGTGTCCTTTGACCTTCATCTTTACTATCGTTGGCTTTCATTTTTCCAGCAACTGGCTCCTCCTTATTTTTTTCTTTGCTTTCATACATCTTACGAATCACTGAGGTAGGCGTGAAGGAAGGAGAGAGCTGTGAAAAAAATAACCGATAGTGAGCAAATACCTTATACAAATGGTCCTGGGTATTGGGCATTATATCTGTTAAGTGTGCAAATGCAGAATCTTTTTTGCAACCCTACACAAGGTCACACATCCCAGTAATCATAGTATTTTCCCCTCCAAATAAAACATTCCCCACTTAAACTAAACATTTCCCATCATGCCTAATGTAGCTGAGCCCCCAACCCCAACATTTTTTGCTTGTTCTCACTACTCCAAGTTTTTCACTTTTTCTTATAAATCAGATTTTACCCAAGGTTTGCAGACATTCATGAGTTTACTTTGTACCGGTCTCATGTATACTTAAGGATTTGTGTGTACTT
This sequence comes from Sternotherus odoratus, assembly GCA_032164245.1. Classification (NCBI taxonomy): domain Eukaryota; kingdom Metazoa; phylum Chordata; order Testudines; family Kinosternidae; genus Sternotherus; species Sternotherus odoratus. Next base: position 4,736,857 of record JAVMKO010000015.1, on the reverse strand, counting down.
GAAAGGCAAGAGGGTATGAATTTAAAGCACAGTGGCTATTCCTAAATCACTCCATGTGGTAACAAGAGGGCCTTATTCTTGTTTAACTCTAATCCACCTTCAGTGATTAACTCCCAGTGTAGACAGGCCCTTAAGTTCTCACAAAAGCCACTTCCCCTCCCAAATTACACATCTTTGTAGCAACTGTAACAATTGCTTACATAGAGTCAGTTATTCGGAAGGTTTATTTTTAGCTGTTTTAATGCAGCAGCCTGAAAGAGCCAGAATGTGGTGGCCAGAGTTCTTGCCATGGGTCACCAGCAAGTGCTCTGCAGACCAGCTGGGGAGGTTCTTATATTGGGAGGAGGGAGGACTACTTTTCTGGACTGTAGTGCATATTTAACTTAAAAACTTAAATGTCAAAACCTTTATTTTTGTTCAGATGTGGATTAACTGATCACAAAACTACTTTAATAGATTTAAGTCCTACATAAATTCAGTTGAATTAATTGTCACTTAATGTTTCTACTGAAGGCCCAAATTCAAGAGTAGTTAGGATTCTAGGTTCTTAACTCAATCGGATAAGACCAGGGGTGGGCAAACCTTTTGGCCTCAGGGCCACGTTGGGGTTCTGAAACTAAGGAAGGCTGGGTAGGGAACCAGACAGCCTGGCTCCCGCCCTCCAAACTATACCCTCCCCATGCTTACCCCGACTGCCCCAATTAGAACCCCTGACCCATCCAACTCCCCCTGCTCCTTGTCCCAACTGCCCCTCCTGGGATTGCCCTGCCCCTAGCCACCCACCCAACTCCTGCTGCTCCCTGACCCATATCCATACCCCCCTTATGAAAGCCCCCCCAGACTCCTACACCTATCCACCTGTGCCCTAACTGCCCCTGAAGACCTTCAGCCCCTATCCAACCCCCCCCCCCCAATCCCCTTACTGTGCTGCCCAGAGCGCTGGCAGCACGGTGAGCAGAGGCTGCAGGGGAGGGGGACAGCAGGGAGCTCAAGGGCTGGGCAGGACAGGACAGGACAGTCCTGTGGACCAGATGAGGACTGTAGTTTGTCCACCTCTGATAAATCACAAGTGCTTAGTGGGGGGGGGGGGGGGGGGGGGAGGGAGGAGAAAATAAGGGAGTGACAACAAAGAAAACCCTCCTCCCCACAGTCCCTCTATGGTGTTCTAAATTGGGAACTCAAACATTAAGGTATTCTCTCCCCCCCCCTCTCAAAAAAAAAAAAAACAAAAACAAAAAAAAAAACAGACCACCCACCACCACCCACATCCACGTCATGAAAATTCAGGCCTTCATGTTAAATTAAGAATTATGTTTTCATATTAAATCAATATGAAAAGCCAAATCTAAGAGGTAGAATGACTAATGCTTGGATTACCATATTGTATATGGTCATCTGACATGCCAATAGAGATTAACTCATGAGCAACAAGTAGTTATGCTCAAACAGCATTAAATCCTACCATAAGTTACTTACAACTACAAGGTATTTCAAGAATGGCAATTGGTATGCGACTTTAAAATTAACTTTTTCCTTAATATGGGGAGGAAAGAAGAAACAAAAACACTGATACAAATACTGACCATGCTAGTGATGGATGCAGCAGGGGCTGGAGAAGATGCATTCCCTCTGTGGCCTGGGGCTGGAGACTTCATCACTCTCTGCTGCCTATGAACAGACATTTATGTTAAGAGGCCGCATTATAGTATCTTGGTAATCCTGCTTTTCACTTTTGATGCTAAAAATAGGTTCAATTTAGGATATTCCTTGGCAGTCACTAATTTTGGTATCAATGTAGTATTTCCAAAGTTCACCTTAAATGGCAGGGTGACCTATAAAGTGCCAATAATCATTTTGTGCTTCAAAACAATGTATTAAAGAAAGAAAAGCCTGCATTTTCATTTGTGGTGAAGGAGGACTGTAGATTCAATTTTCTATCAAGTATTTTTGGTGTTTAACAAGATTTTCTACAGTCTTCACTATAGTTCTGGTCTTTATAGCCATTAGTTTCTCAATAAAGCATAAAATACTCATCTTCCTGTAGTTAAAGTTTTAGCTTCTCATTCTAGAAGTTCTAATTACATTAAAAGTAGGCTCTCAGGATGGGTGCCGTGCTGTAAAGGGTGTTTAAACAATATACCTCCATCCATGAAAGCCAGCCAAGATGCTAGACAAGCGGCCTTCAAGATGGATATTGCTATGACTAAGTCACCTGCTAAGAGGTTATATAGTAAAGTGGATGGCCTGTTTACCCACAAAGATACATATTTCATGCTATGCCTGACCTCTATTGCTTAAAGCAAATCCCAAGATCAGCTTTATTACTTTGGCCTATGGCAATGCATACACTTGCACAGCCACGGAGCCACAAGAACAAGGTGTTTTACACATCAGCTGCAGTTACAAGTTCAGGTTTTTCATAGGATGTTTAATAGGACTGTTTCTTATCTTCTATAAACACAAGTTCTGAAATCCTATTTTCTAGTCAGGCATATTAATCCCCTTTACATTACACCATAAGGCAATATAATGTCCTGGCAATAAGGCTAGACTAGGTGCCTTGAAACCAAAGTACTAAGTGCATCCATTATTGAGGAAGGGTAATGAGCTATGGGCTCCACTGAAAAGGAGTGGGGCACAGAAAAGCTGAAAGGCATCCACTGCACTATCATATGGTTCTCCAGTCAAGCAAGTTTTTTAGAATCTCACCGGTTCCTGAAGCCATCTCTGCTTTTGTCCATTTGTGGTTTGCCAAAACCTGGTTGGTAGAAATTGGTTGCCTGCATGGCTAAATCATGTGGTAGACCTAGTCCCTCTAAAGCAGCTTGCTGCATCTCCAGTGGACTCATCTGAAGTCAAGGAGGAGGAGGCATTAGAATTTCAGTGAAGCCTATTTATTTTTTATCCCAGATCTTGCACTATTCCATAAAGGGAAATACAAAGGTTTGAAATAGTTGAGAGTATTCGCAACTACACAGTCAACAGGAGTGGCAGACATTTTAATAAGTTCATAGGATTTAAACTTGCACCACTGAGTTACTGTCTCCAATTCATCTCAATACACTGTTACAAAAAAAACTTTAAAAAAAAAAAAAAGCTACACAGTTCTAAAGACATTTTAGAAAATAGGTCCACTGAGCACAGCAGTGTTATCAGACTGGAAATGGCAAATGCATTCTCAGGATCCAAAGCTGAAGCACATTTCCCCCAGGAGTGTAAGTGAGGTGCTGAATAGCATGCTTCATACAAACTGCCAACAACAAAGAATTAGCATTCCATCATTCAAACCCTCTACATTCCCATTAGGTCCTGCAAGAAATGGATACAAAGTGCTCATTAATAAATATTTAAGTTTCAGAAATCACTTAATCTAACCTGTGCAGCAACTGGGCTCATTGACTTCCGCATCCCCTGAAATGGATCACTGAGCAATTGCTGAGAACTTGGTCCAAAACCTACAGAATGACGACAACTTTATCTACAAGTTTTAGAATAGACATTTATCTTCCGTTGACTCCAGCCCCCTCCCCAGTTGCCTTCCTCGATTCAAAAGGTGGTTAGATGGGATTGCTTTTGAAGTGCCTCAGAACCACTCACTTACAGATCTGTACAAAGCATCAAGGCATTTGCCTCACATGACCTGGGAAGCAAGCCGTGCTCTTTGCACCACAGCATGCCAGCCAGCGTCTGAAAAAGTATTTTCTGGTTCATAGCACTGTGGTCTACAGTATAAAGTAAAATTAGTCTTGATAATACTGCAAATTAAAAGTGCAACCCAGTCTGAGTTTTCAGACTTTTGCATCAGCAGCAGATGGATGGGATTCTTTGAAGCAGAGGAGACAGATGGCCCTTAAGGTGGTTACCCATTAAATGTTAGATGATGCTGTCCAAAGTGATTCTCTGAATTCAGCTTTAAAATTGAAACTTCAAAATTAAAATAAATAAAATCTGTCTCCATCCCTATAAGAAGTTGTGTGTGCTAGAAGCAGTCTTGTTTACCAATTGGTGAGGGGATCCTATGACGGAGGTAGTCAGCAGAAGCAGCCCGAGTTGGAAACACCTGGGAAATTGGAGGGGAAGGTGCTCTTTGGCTCAGCAAAGATGCTGCTGGTTCCAAGCCACCTATCAAGCCACTAAGAACATTGGATGAAGCAGGTCTGGCAATGGGTGGACCAAGAAGCTCCTTGGAGGAAAAAGTAATGAATAGCTGTCAAATATTGACAATATTTAATGTAGTCTTCATACACTTTGCAGACAGTAGTACTTGTGCCACATTGACAGCTATACACATACTACATAGCTTGACAGATTTAATGTACATACTTAAGTTTAATGGCCCATCCAGTCTCCAACAGAGCAAACAGATTACCTTTCCATACAATAGAACTCATGAGGAAAAACAGTAACATTCAGCAAAGTTTTGTTCCAATACTCTGAATAGTGGTCTGCAGCAATTTTTGAATGGCTAGTTCAGTCTTATCAGTGATTTAGCATGTCATCTCTCCTATACACTTTTTCCACTTCTGTCTGGTGGGAATGATGCAGACTATTGAATATCCCTATTTCAACCCATGATACACATGTAAAAATCCCATTTTGGAATGATATTTTGCTTCTCATACAGTAGAGAGCACAGGAGTATTTCAAAGTGACAGTCTCAAACAAATACCTGCAAAATGTTCTTTGGGAGAGGTTGGCCTGGGATCTCCGGAGGAGACATCAGGTGGCTTTCAAGGCTTTGCTAGGAAATAAAAAAAATTCTTATGTCTGCATGCAGTTTGTAAAGATTTGACTAACTACAATAGAGGCTCAGAACCCACACCATTCCCATAACCTAGGAGATACCCACCACAAGCTGTAGTGATAAAGATCCTTGTACATACTTCATTAAGAGTCAAACCACCCTATCCCATTAAATTACAATTTCATAATACAAGTCTTCTGATAAGCACTGCTAGCTAAACAGCTCAGATGGGTCCAAATTAAAAACTGCTGATTGATCTCAGTAAGACCTACAACAGATTTTCTAAACTGTCATTGAGTGCTCTCAGTGCAGACTTTACTAACTTATCTGCTAAATTGCAAAAAGGTAGCTAAATTTGTGAAACTTTATTGAACTTTGTACATTAATGCTCTAGTTGCTGTAAGGATGACTGGAAATTGTGGGTGACAGGGGAGAGAGTCTTCCATATGAAGAGAGGGGAGATCTGAACTAGAATACTTTGAGTCCATTTCTGATGCACAAAATGGATTATCTTGATGCTTGCATGGTAATCTATGGGGATGGAAAAATTAACCAAGTAATGAAATAAATTAACCTGCCAGACATCACCTTGCTATAAGTCTTCCCACTCACCCAGTTTGTGTCTGATCAAATACAACATTGAAGCTTGAATGAATAGTCCAGCAAAATAATCTTGCCCTCTCATCCCTCTTTCCAATATGTGGGAGTGACAATTATGTTGAAGTTTAATTTTGGTACACCATGAACAGATAAGCAATTTTCATTTACAATATAGGTTACAAACTTTGTAACTATACAAGACTATATTCCTGGAGAACTGTCAACATTTGGAAAGTCAAAAGGTTTAATAGACAGGACATGGAAAAGCCCTCCTTTTTTCCTACAACTATCATGCACATACTCAAATTCTTAATTTGTGCAATCTCATAGAAACTGCCAATTCCAGCAGAGACCAGTGCTGAATAAGGGCATTTATAGTGTAGGAAAACCTCTATTACACTTACATGGAAAGAGTTTCTTGTTCCAAGAGTCTTTAAAGACCCACAAGTCAAACCCCAAAACCTTCCAGATACACAAACTGGTGTGTTTGCAGATTGGAGAGAAATACTGGACTGGACTAGATGAGAAAGCTGAACGTTAAAATTACTAGTGTGGCACCTTTGAGAGCTGTCTAAATACAGAGAGTTGTAAGTGTGTCTTGGTGCCTTCCGGATTAACGGTGCTCTGTTTCTACACATGTTTTGCCTTTTTAGCAAGATAAACCTGACTATAAAACTAGGCTCACAGCAATAATTCTACAGGCCAAATTCATACCCCAAGTTATACTTCTAAAACTCCACTTTCTTCATTTTGCCTTCATATATGCTTCTGCATTGAAAGTTAGAGGTTGGATAGGTATAGTGATGGGCAGGAGTTGGCCTGTGAAGTCTTACTAGTGATTAAGAATCCAGTTGACTTTCAAATTCCAGGTTGTCTGCAAGTCTGGAAATTAAAAGTCAAGGGACATTTGACCTGAAGTTAAACAGAAATACATAGAACTTCTGCCACCATTTTTACAATAAAGAGACATTGATTTAAAGTGCATTTATAGTGTGAAGTCGCAATCATGCATCAAATACTTCCTACTGGATACAGAGATCACATTTGTTTTCTGAAAGTTTATTATAGTTCTCAGTTTACCTCATGTTGGAGATGGTCATAATTTACTCCACTAAATAAGAGATGAGCTATTTTAAAATTTAACATACAGATACAGTATACAATACTAAGATGTGTATTACCACAATTGTACAAATATTCATTGAAGCAAAGAGGTTTCAGATCACCCTACTATTACAAGTATTAGTGCTATCATCTGAAGTAGTGCAGGAAGCCAAATTGATCTCAGTGTTTCTATTGGGGAAACTGCTCCAACACTTCCACAACACAGAGGAAACAAAGCAGTATTAGTGTTCTCTCTGAAGTGACTAACACATGTGCTTTGTGCGATAGAAATAAATCTTCAACAGAAAAAAGTTACCCAAAAAGTTATGCCTTGAAGAGGTAAGACTAAGTGTGGTGATAAGCCTTCTCCCCGAACCAGAGTGGCCAATTCTTTTGTAGCACGAGATCTAGAACTTCAACTATTAGCTGGTGGGTCAGACTGACCAGTCTTCCTAATTTTTCAGTAGAAGTCCACTGTGATGTCTGTCTGACTGATTAGACGGAAGACTTACATTTTAACCACCAGAAGCTCTTCGGAGGTGTTTGGCTACAGACTAATCTGGAAAACATGCACATACCTCTTCTGTAGAGTGATCCCCTAAATGGAAGGGGTTCAGTTGCCAACATCTCCCCAGAAATAGTCTCACTTAATATTTCCAATTCTCAAGGCCAGTATATTTACCACCCCCCCATCGGATCCAACCAATGGTGAATATTAAATCAGAAGAGACATACTAAGGTACTTCATTTCCTGTACCTTGTCATGAATCCATTTATATTTTACTAGCACAAATACCCGGCGCTGCTTGGGTCCGTTGGAGGGGGGAGAGCTGAGCGAGTGCGGGGGCCGTTGGAGGGGGGTATTAATTACATCATAACCTGCTGCCCAGCTGATGTGAATAGGCTTTAAAGAATTTCACCCCTAGGGGGTGTCAGAGGTGAGATTTGAAAGGGAGAGGGAGGACACTAGTGTAAAAGCCCATGTACACTGGACAAAGTGCTTAATGGTGTTTGCCCTTGGTCCCCCTGCACTGTGCCCTGTTACCTCACTGAGTCCCTCCCCCGCTCTGCCACTGCCTCTCAGTCCCACTGTACCATGCCCTATTACCTCACTGGGGACCCCCTCCTCTACCACTGCCCCTCAGCCCCACTGCACTGTGCCCTGCTTCTCCCTTGGGGTCCCCCTCCTTCTCTACCACTGCCCCTCAGCACTATGCCGTTACCTCACTGGGGTGCCCCCCCCCCCCCAGCTCTACCACTGCCTCAGCACTGTGCCCTGTTACCTCACGGGGGACAGGCCAAAGTGCTTACCATGGTTTGTCCAGGCCATCTCTGCAGCTCGCGGCGGCGCACGTGCGGTGGCCATTTTGTGCCACTGAACTACCACTCCCAGCATGCTGTTCGTCTGGGCCGTCTACTGCGCATGACTGCTTTGGACAAACTCTCTCTGGCCTTATTATATAGGATTAGTGTCATGAATTTGTTACTTACATTGACCTTGGGCTGTGATGGTAGAGTCCCACTTGCCTTCATGCTGCTGACCAATTTATTAAATGCAGACATATCTCCATCTTTCTTGATCTGTCTGGAGCCAGCCACATACAGTGCTTCCTCCATTTGCTGTGCCATGAATGGAGTAGCAATTTTCCCCTCCTGGTCCATTTTCAGGCCTTTTAGCCCAGCTTCTACTTCTTCCACTGAAAGTACAACTCCTGAATGTGCTGAGAGGTGGAAGGGGAAGACAGTTAAACTAGGTGCTCACTTTACAAGCATATGCACTAGTGCATAGAAGGGATGGGGGAAATCTGGTCATGTGCCATGAACGTGAAGCTAGTTCTGGTTGTCACTTCTGTTTCAAACCACTGTTTGAGGTACAGTACAATATTCTCCTTCAAGTTAAAAATAACCTGAGCCATGAACAATTATAGGCACAAATTGTTACAAGCATCTTAATTTTAGCTGAAGTTTTTAGTTCTCCTTTATCTTAAGACTTGGAAATTTTGGAAGGGAAGACATTTCATTCTGCAGTTTTGATACAGTGGATTCTTAGCAGGAAGTACAGTCAGCAAATGCATTAGTGAGAATTATTTTTATTGCAGGTTCTTGTAGATTTAAAGAAAGTCATTTGCTATTGTGTTACAAGTATGCATAGATTATAATTTATCTTATACTTCAGGAAACCAGACTTCTACAGCCATACAAGTGATGGCTATTGTCGGAAAAGAAAATACATACCTGGAAATTTACATACTTAGACAATCACATGGTTAGAATTTGAGCTGCATACATTTAACTGGGCTTAAGTTTCTCAAGGAAAACCAAAGCCATTATGGATCAGGGAAAGATTTCTGGAAGCACCAACAAAATAAGGAATAAGCATCAATAAGTACTGCTTATTTTCTCTATATACACCAGTGCCTGACATCCTTTGGTTGTGCACGGATGTGAACAGATGGCAATGTATATGGGTATCTTGAAGAATAAGGGAGCAACAGATAAAAATGTCCAATGGTTTTCTGTAAGAGATGCTGGTCTGGAAAAAAAGACTTTAGGCAGGAGGGGGACAGCACATCATACTATTCTGACATGCACTGCAGGGCATGAGAAAAAAGCTGAATGCTGGAGGAGAGACTAACCAATAGAGAGAAGCCACCAATAGTTTCTCAAGTGCTTGATTAGTATTTTATCACTGGGGACCCCCATGTCAGGTACTCTGACATTAGAGTGAACAGAAGTCTGCTCCATAATTTGTAGGTCTTTATCCTTGTTCTGTGATGAATATGCAACAATTAGAAAGTTGTTGTGGTAAAGGTAGAAGTTGGAGCAGAATTCAACATTCAGACTTAGTTCAATATTTGTAAGCCAAATTGGGGAGATCTTTCCTCCAATGTTCACCAAGCACTTCCTGCTCCCCAAACTGGATGCTGATCAGAAGTGTTAGCAATATTTTTGTTGGATGAATTCCTGTTCCTCCATATTTTCATCACTCAAATCAGGCAGCATTTAAAGTTTTGCTCAGCACAGCAATTAAAAAGTTTACATGGCAATGCATGCTGCTTGCCAATAAGACTGAAAGATTTGGAAAGTAAACCTCAAGTTTCACAATGGTATGTGCACTTATGTTCAGTTTGCATATGCACATGCAACAGGCCCAATGAGCATGCAAATTGGCAATGTGTGCGCATGCACTTAAACCTGTCCTTGGTAGACCAGGCATTGAAAAGGTTACATCTGACTTCAGTAGAAAAGCAGCACTAAGAAGGGATTTGATTCCTTCCATAATTAGATATTTGTTTAACATCTGATACAGTAATTAATAAAAGTCAGTTACAATCTGTGTTGTATTCCTACACTACCCAAGTTATTTTTCACTACCAGAGCGGCTATTGAACACATGTTTATGAGCCACAATTAAGACTATTGTGCCAGAAGTGTTGGGTACAAATTTCCTGATGGGAAATTTTACCAGCTATACCTGAAAAAGCTGCTCTGGGCCCTCATACACCTTAAAGCATGCACCTTAAATTCACTGGTCCCATTTTAGATATGGAGACTTCCAGGATCACTTGGTGATCCAGCATACATGTACTTGGCAAAAAATAACTCATGGTGCAAGTTTTAGGAAGAGCTGCGTAATAGGAATTTAAGTGTCAAGTAAGTTTAGGAACACTGACATTTTACCACTGTCTAATGAAGACCAGTCTAGATGACAGGAACAGTAAAGCTGGAAACATTTACACAATCTTGATGTATTAAAGTATCACAGGGTAATGAGCATGTTCATGATGAAAATCCTGCTGATATCATCCTATGATTAGGATGGAAAGAGTCAGTGTTGGAATCAACGTAACTGAGATTTGTGGGCCAGTGGGTTTTCTGAAGTGTAAGTAAACTTATAATACTTCCTACTTCTGAACCTCAGTAATCAAGGATTGCCAGATCAAGGCAAAAGGTTTTTCAGAATGCCACCACAGGAACTCCACAATATCTGAAGAGGCACTTACTGCTCTCTCTAAGCTTTTCCTTGTTGGCTGAAAGACTTGAGAGGAGAGGTTTTAAGTCCACTTTGGCTTTCTGTAGCATCTCAAGGATGTCCACTTTGTTTTCAGAATGATCTTCCAATGGAATGGGAGCAAAGTAGTTTCCAGGGTTCTGGCCAGGGGAGAGAATTGCTTGCTCTAGACCTGAAACAGCAAAACCAGGAGCACTGCCACATCAGTTTACCAACTAAATGTCTCAAGAGAACTATATATGGCTACGAAGCGTAATATTTCACTGAAAACCATGACTCACACCCCCTGCTTGAGATCAGCTGGAAAATAGTAAGACGTGAGGAGACCTTTTGCACACGAGACTAAAGCTGTATACTTCAACTGCTTCCAAAAGGACATTTCTTGAACCAATTACCTTATATTCTTATCTATTATGTTCTCACTGAAAGAATGGACAGGGAAAAATGTGGAGACTAGTACACAGAGTACAGGACACTACAAAAGTTAGAGACAGTTTTACCTGCTAGCCTCTCTAGTTCTTCATGTGGTGTAGATCTCAAGCTACTAGAGTGACTTCCAGAACGACTGGGATTAGAGAACCACCTACTGAACCTGCTAGAAGACATCGAACCTTCTCCCAGCACATCCTCTATCATCTATATCATGGGGAAAAAAAAAAAAGTTTTAGGACAACAGTTTTAACACAAGAAAGAATAGGAGGGTTTGATATACAAGAGAGACACTTACTGTGCAACTTGTAAAATTCCTTTGCTGCTGCTGACACTCCCAGAATATAGGATTTGGAGTAGATTTTAAGCTACCATTCCCCTCTCCCCCCAAGAGTTGCACCATATTTGTGTAACCAGTGTGTTGGTATAATCAATTGTGCATTGACAAAATGAAGTCTGTTCCATATTTTATATTCTGAAACTGTGATTACACAATTGTTGCAGATTCCACTGCACCAAAACAGCTGACAGATGAATATGCAATTGCCAGAATCTTCAGTCATTGGTCCAGAAATTAGCCCATGTGAGAGTAGTTAACACTTGACTCCATAGTTCAATGACCTATGATGAGCACACAGGTTATAAGAAGAGTTCAAGTGAAGAGGGGCCCACATAAAAATACTGTATCTTCTGCAGAAACAGATGAGGTAAGCCCAAGCAAAGAAAGCTAATTAACATTTAGAATGGTTCTTCTGGAGAGGGGAAAGGCATATTAACAAGATCTCATATGGAAGCTTATACTACCACCTGTGCTATACCATGTTGGTTATTCAATCACCTGAAAACAATATTTGGACAGAACAGAAGAAGTAGCAAGCAGAAACTACTTTAACTTGAATAGAGAGTTCATCCATTCCTGGAGATTAGTGACGGTCAGTTTAGCAACTGAAGCTTGTATATGGCTGTTCAGCTTCTAAAAATTCTAACACTATTGCCAACATAAGCCACCTTGTCAGCTCAACATTGGTTGCTACAAGTAGTTCAGAAGCAGTGACATGTGGCAAGAGACCATTTGATACATGTTAAAGCACTTCCAGTTTACATTGGTTTTCAGTAATGCATGTTTTATGACTGGTATAAATTAATTTCCAGGGGGGAAAAAAAAAAAAAAAAAAAATCTAGTCCCAAAAGAATCAAGTTCACTCCAAGCAACCTTTACTGTCCCACAATGTGGGACCTCATTCACAGTGGAGACAATGCTTTGCTGATTTAGTTTCCTTGTGTTTCATTCAGTCCAAGATGAGAAGAAACTTAAAATTCTTTGTTAGATGAACCAAGCATGAAACCATTTATCTGTGGTTGGCATCTTGATGCCATTTGATCATACATGTAAAGTTCAAGAACCTGAACAGTCTAATCTTTATTTATTTCATATACATATGTATGATACAACTGGGAAAGTAATCCTTACAAGGATGCCTATAGACAGGACAGCTGCTAATATTTGGAATAGCTTTTAGAGCACAACATTGTGCATGAGATTTTACATTTTTAGGCTGTTGGAAAACTGGAATACTAGTTTTCCTACTATGTAGTCACTGAATCAGCCACTTAAGTTTCTGTTTTTGAATAGAAACAAAAGCCAGGCATCATCCTGAAAGCTCACAGACCAGACAATCTGGTTTGTCATCACCCCAAGACTTAAAATTCCTGCCTTCTGTTAAGTTTGATGCACCATTTAAGAACATTTATTTGAAAGCCTTTATAATAGAAGTATGCAAGTATATATTCTGCAAGTATCTTGAATTCTAGCAATAAAGTTGGTTCCCACCACACAAAACATTAAGCCAGGACTCAATTTTTCCAAGCCCCAGTGCTTGCATTTTGCAGCCTAATCACTTACTTCCTTATTATTTAGGATCAATTGTTTCAATAATTCCACTTCCAAGGAAACATTTCTACTTCCCCATCCCTGCTTGAAGTCACCCCTCACTATCCCTTTCAAATCCTTCTCCAACATTACCTGATCTAATTCTGACTAATGAATTGGGATTGAAAAAAATAATTGTTCCTCATCCTACCAGTTTAGTTAGCTCAATGCTAGGAGGGGCAGAAATAAATATGGATGTGTAATTTCTGCTATTGCTAGCCTCTTATGAAGTAGCATTTCAACAAAATAAGTAACAGGCTAAGTCACAAGAACTAATTGGTTTACAGTGACATGAGGGAAAAGCAACTTGTAATGAATGGGCCAGTTGCAGTTTATGATTTTTTAGAGAGACAGTTATGGAAGAGGATTTTGCCTGTCTAGAGACAAGATATCAGTCCATGATTTGCAGCCAAGACTACTTGTTACTGCAGTCTGTCAAAAGTCAAAATAAAATGCATCAGTACACATGACTAGGGATCACCAAATGAAATAGGCAGCAGATTTAAAAACAAAAGTATGTATTTCTTCAGACAGTCAACCTGTGGAACTCTTTGCCAGAGGATGTTGTGAAGGCCAAGACTAACAGGATAAAAAAAAACAACCCCTAAATTAATGGAGAATAGGTCCACTGATGGCTATTAGCCAGGATGGGCAGGGATTGTGTTCCTAGCCTGTTTGCCAGAAGCTGGGAATGAGCGCTAGGGAATGAAGCACTTCTTGATTACCCAGTCTGTTCATTATCCTGTCTTCGGACTGTGGCCAATTCAAGGGCTAGATGGCCCTTTGGTCTGACCCAGTATGGCTGTTCTTATGGTCTAAGTGATCCAGTATTGAAAGCGTTAACATTAGTTGATTTTCATTTTCACCAGTTGTTTTGTCTTCCAAAATTAAATTTACTTAGTGACCAACTACCGTTTATGGACCTCAGCAACAGAGCATCTCTCTGATTAACACATTTAACCAAACATCTCTGTACTTGTGTTGTCAGTCCATTATCAAAACAGTGACTAGTCCTAGATTTCTTTCAATAAGAAAATCTGTTCAGTCAAAATTTTCTAGAACCACAGAGCAGGCCAATGCTATTGGCACAGCTTCATATTCCTTCAACCTATAATCTAACACTTAATACTTTTGGTATCCAGCCTTCTACCTCCTATAGAGGCTTGGTTAGTTGCATTTTATATGGAACAGTGCCTCTGGACATTCCTTACAAGATGAAGCCATGTTGGCCCATAAGCCTGGTCAACTAAGTACGAGACACTCCCACATCAGTTTATCCATATTATCTGCTACGCAGCTAAATGATGCATTAACAGGATTCAACTTGAATCAGTCAGGTTAAAATCAGCCTTTGAAGAGCAGGCTCTTCCTCTACTGTACAAGTTTTCAGAGGTTGTCTCTTAATGTGAAGTGTTTGAGAATCCATGATTAAGAGTAGACTAGAAAAATAGACAGTGAATTATATTTTGAACTTAAGTACAGTGTCTGAAGGAAATCCAACCAAAAAAGTTGATGGGAAATCTTTAGCTCCACCATAACCATTCCCTGCAAATACTGTGTTTTGGAACTCCTAGAAAAGAGATCCATAACTAACTTAAGCAACCTTGACCAAAAAAAGAGTGAGGAAAAAAAGGAATCAAGTTGTGACATATTAAGTGCTTCTTTTAAACCCATAGATTGAAATAGTAATCCAAGAAGGAAAAGTGATTTTAGAAGCAACATCTTAATGTTTTACTTAAGGGGCTAGAATATGTACTTCATTTAACAAATCAGGATGAGAAAGTTTCCCCAAATCTTGAGTATTGGCATTTTAAAGTGTATTAAAAAAAGGGCTAAAATTTTTCCATCACCAAAAGTAATTTTAGTTCAGAAAAAGACTAATAGCTAAAGATGGTGCTTCTGTCACACGTACATACCTGGCCTAACACGTCACTCACCGAAGCCAAACCAGGAACACTCTTGTCCAAATTAAAGAACTCATTGAAGTCAAACTCTCCTGGAGCTGGTTCTTGTAGAACAGCTTCCCTGGGAACTTCTTGATCTGCTGCAGTTTCATGGGCAAGGACAGACTCCACTTCACCCTCTTCTGCCACTCCACCATTGCATTCTATTCCTTTGAGAATAAAAGAAACGTAGTTCATTGCTCTGGATTAGGAGACCAGAGGAGAATTATCTACTGGTTAATCCATAGGATTGGGGTTCAGATGTGGTTTTTGTTCCAGACTGACCTGCATGAATCAAATTCCATGAATCTGCTTGAATTTAACCCAATTTATGTTGCAAGCAGCACCCAATGAGCATATACAGGAATTGGGTCTCATTGTGTCTATACAGAACTTACTTAGCACAAGAATCCCTGGCATTAAGATCTTAGAATCTGTTTCATCTACTTCGATCACTATACGAATGATACACAAAATCTTGTTTTTAAACAGCTTTACTAATTCCCACAAGCTGTCTCTTCTCCGGTGTCTCCACAAGCCCACTACATCATTGCTGCTCTTTTATCTACTGCTTCACCCTGCCCACTCCACAAAAATAGACAAAAGCCAAAACACAGCCAGATGTTTGTTACGGCAAGTGTCCAAAAGTTGTCTGGCCTCTTCAGCCCACTGCACTATACTGGCAACTGCCACTCTTTCTTGACTGAGGTAGGGTGTTTTTTGGGTAGTTTATAGCAATTAGAAAATCTCTTATGGATCTTTAAAGTTGACTGTGTCCCTTACAGAGCTGTAATAATCCTACTCTATTGAAGGTTAGAAGACATGATTTCCTCCCCATGTCTACAGTTTAGTTCTTCTAGTAGTCAATTATGACTGTGGTTTGCTAGAGAAGTTAAACTCCCTATGAATCTGTGCTATTATTCATTTCAGGCATGTTTAGGAAGGCCTCAGATCTCTACAAGGCCACCATCGTAGGCCTGGCATTTTGCTATGAAGTACACTTTATTAAAGCAGCATGCCCAGTGCTCCTGCTAGGAAAAGAAAGAAAAACTGCTGTTCCAACCCCACAACTGTTGCAGCCTTCTCAGATTCATGTGAACCTTCCATTTTGCTTCTTCAACCAAAGCAATATCTAATGACTAGATAGCAAAGACAGATGTAGTCCAGGCGGTAGCTTGCATGCCTGGTGATCCTTTGGGATAGCAAAGGCATTACTGCAATAATCTTGAAATCTTCTCCCCCTTGAGAGGTTGTATGATTTTACTTGTGGCCACCACCACAATTTGACACTCCCATATTTGCCAGAGGGTAATGTTATTTTCACAGCTAGAAGATAGTTAAAACGGACGTTAAGCTCTGTGCAGCACAGGATGCATAATTTTCTGACCCAGTATAGTTTATCATTACTCAATGGAGGACTGAGGTTTTTGGGAAAGTAGAACTACAATTGCAGCCCTCAATGCTGCTAAGTTAAAAATCCAAGACTGCTATAAGTGGGAAAACTAGATGAAATACATATAGGCCAGTCACATTTTACGTGCATTTAACTTGCGTGAATTTACCTATATGCAGCTGGCCAACCTAAACCACCACCACAAAAAACCCCAAAACAAAAACAATCCAAAACTCAGGGTTCGGGGCAGCAGCCCACACGCCGCTGGAGGTGCTGGAGCTGGCAGTCCACCCTCCGCCATGGGAGCCAGGGTAGGAGCCAGCCCCCAAGCAGCTCCCACGCCACCGCAGGGGCCAGGGCTGAGCCTGGAAGCCTGCCCACAGTCACAGGGGCTGGAGCCGGCAGCCCATGGCTGGGGCCAGTAGCTCAGCAGCCCACCTGCGGGATGGGGGTGGGGGCCCCAGCCCCAGCCCCAACCAGCCTGCAGCAGGGGCTGGAGCTGGCAGGCAGCCCAGCCTCGGGATCGGCGCAGGAGTCCCCATCCCCCCCAGGGTATACATTCAGTATAGTGAACTCAATAGGGGAGGGGGGGGAGGGATAGCTCAGTGGTTTGAGCATTGGCCTGCTAAACCCAGGGTTGTGAGTACAATCCTTGAGGGGGCCATTTAGGGATCTGGGGCAAAAAAAATCTGTCAGGGGACAGTACTCAATCCTGCTAGTGTAGGCAGGGGGATCCTGCTAGTGTAGGCAGGGGACTGGACTCTATGATCTTCAAGGTCTTTCCAGTTCTAGGAGATTGGTATATCTCCATTTATAAAAAATTATAAAAAAGGAGTTTCACTATATGCGATTTCCGCTTTATGTGATAATCACAGAGTGTAACCCTTGCGTAAGATGAGACATGCCTGTACCCATTAACAAGGCTACAATTATGTCATGGAATCGGACTTCCAGAGACCTGCCTCCCCAGAACTGCTGTAGGTGAGTGGGCAGGGTGCTGGACCCTCTTCATTGTCAGGGATATTTTTAGTAAGTCAGGGACAGGTCATAGCTTCTGTGAATTTTAGAATATTGCCTGTGACCTGTCCATGGCTTACTAAAAATAGTCATGACAAAATTGTAGTAGTCTTACCTATTAGTATTACTAGACAAAGTTTGCCTTCCAACTTCAAGTCCAAGAGAACCTCTTCTTGCCATTCCAATTTGACTGTTACATACCTTCCTTCAGAGAGGTTGTGCGTCGTCTTGTTCGTTTTCGTCCTTTATGATCTTCTTCTAATATTTTATCATCAAAGCCAGTGAGCTCAATGGTTTCAGACTGACTTGTGGGTCCAGCAGAGAACCATTCTGGCTCTTCCTCAGTGTAGGAATCATTTCTTCTGCGTTCCCCAAAGACACGTTTACTATCCCCAAATTCCCTCTGAAGTTGGTAGTTATAGCATGGAGAAGGAAATTAGAAAAAAGTGTTAGTTGAATGTTTCTCAAGAGTGTTTTCTTCCTATTAGTTCACAAGCCATAGTTCTATTTTCTCTGGTCTGAAAAAACATTTAAAGTGCCGATAGGTTAATTCTATTAGGTCTTCGGATGCATCTCCCTGCCAATGGGCTCAGTATGCTTTTTAGTATTCTATCCAATACTAAGTAGATCACTGAGCTTTTGCTACTTAAAAGCAAGATATATAGTTTACAAACTATATATAATTGAACTTTTAAGCCCCATCACCTACTCTTAATTCTCATACTCCTACTTAGGTTAAGAGTTCTAAGTACTTTTCTCCTCCCCCAGCCATACCCCATGATATGTATACAGATGTTCAAAGAGTATATAGAAACATTCCCCTAGTATGTTTTGACAAGTACACATTTAGTTCTTATTCTCCATCCCCAATCATTTGTTGCCCTTTTGTCAATATACTTCTGGTAATCAGGTACTTACTACCAAGGCTAGAAACTATTCATGCTACACTCCCTAAAATTGTGTGGCTTTTTTGCTTGATTTGAAGCAAAGTGACTTAAAGTCAACCATTTAAATCAGCAAACAGGAAACCTGGATTTAAATCAGTTTTAACATACAAAACAGAAAACATTAGTTTCTTTATGAAAGAAAAAGGTTGATTCTTACTGGTTGGGAACAATTAAAACATGCGGATTTGCAGCTAAGTATAGCTTCTGCACAGAATTTGGAATCTATACACAATTATAGAACTTACATTTAGGTTAGAAAAGGGGACATCATTTCCTGTTTATTAGATAAAGAATTTTACAGCTTAATACAAATCTCCAGTATTAGGATGAAAATTAAAATGCTGATTAAATAAAGCTCAAGTGTCCTGATACACAAGAAAAGGTTTATCAAAACATCTTGTGCATTTAAAACTGATTTATTGAAATATGATTTTTAGTAAATTGAACAGACTGAACAATCTCCTTCAACATTTTCTACATTAGTAAGTCACATCCTCTGACACCCAGTTTTTATTCATAGATTGGAAGAGGAAAAACAAGCTTTCCTGCTTTTTCCAACTCCCCACAACTTGGAATCAACTAGTCATTCAACTGAAGGACCTGAATAAACTCAAAGAGTTCTCTGAATCTTCATAAGCTCCTGCTGTAAAAAGCTGGTTTAACCCTTCAAACTCAGGTATCAGATGCTCGCCTAGCAAGTTCCATCAGCCAAAATGCTGGACTTTCTTTAAAGCTTGGCAGCAACCATGCTTATTTTTAATTTAAACTTAAATGACTAATAGATTGGCAAGTTTAAACCTTGAGTTGTCTCAATTTTTTTTGGTAAACTAATGATTTAGTTAGGTTTATTTAAAATAATCCACCCAGTTTTTGTTGTCATATTACAATGCAAACTTGTTCCCCAGATGTTAGTTTGTGTACCCCACCTCCAACGAGGATGTTTTCTGCCCATTTTTCATTACTCTGGGCCTTTGCATTACTTGTGTCAGCTGTATTTGTAATGCCACCCAATTTAGTATTGCAGAATCATTAAACACATGCTCTCAAATCATGAGTGTTAACACTAGACCTAATCTAGATTTCTGTGATACAATTCCATAGTTAAAGTATCTTTTATCCTACTTAGGAGAATACATTCTATCAAATGCACAAGTACATTTAGTGAAGCTGAAAGGCAGCAAACGGAACGCTGAAAGAAAATGCTTTTTCACACAATGATCAGTTAGCTTGTGGAACTCACGGTCGGTCATAAGATACCATGGAGGTAAAGAGCTTAACAAAACTGGACACCTATATTAATAGCCACAGTTGCTTTAAGGATGAAAACCAAGTTTTTGAAGATCTATACGTGCTCATATTTCAGGGCACAAATCACTTCCTAATGGTGGGTAAGACACTTAGCTTCCAGAAATGGATTTCTTAAAGAGAGCTGTAGCAAGGAGAACATGTCACCTTCTACATAAGAAAGTTTTGTTCAAGCTACATAACTCAGCTTTCTGATAACACTATATACACTAGACAGGATTCTACTCTGCAAGAGCTGTCAAACTGTTGGGGTACCAGAACCACCAAAAATTCCTTAGTCATCTGTTTCCACTCACTCAGGTTATTGCCATAAATTTACCACCATCTGACAGCCATAACAAGTGTGAAATCTCAAGATCTAGTAAGTAGATAATCCAACACCAGAAGACACCACAGTGGATACTCATTTGAAAAACCAAAGATTGAATAGGCACTGAGACCACACCACCCCATCATTAATTTTACTATGAAAAGGTCAATGAGAACAAACCCTGAAACGCTTGTCTTTGTAGTCCCTCTCACGATCTCTGTCCCTTGCGTCCCTAGAATCACGCATGTCCTTTTCACCACCCCGGTGGTCTTTATCAAAGTTGCGGGCAGAGATGATTCTCCCACTTCCAATCCTACGTCCACCAATAACACGAACACCATCATTCTCCTTCTCCAGAGGGCTCCCTGCTCGACGTGAGCTGACAGCTGCAGTCACATGGCAGCCTCCTCCAAAGCTCCGTCTTTGGGGACTTAGGACTACATCCAAATCATCTTCTTTCACCCGCTCCCTAGGATCTGCAGATTGGAAGAGTAGTGTTCTAGAGAAGCTGTGTGTTATTTAGAGAACAGATTAACATGAAAGTTTGACAAGTAGCCAGTGGAATTATGGAGCCCATTTGTAAAACACTGGAATATACTCAAATTTTAGCTACAAGTACTTGAAAATGGATGTGGTTTCCCCATACCTAGAGAAATACAAAAAGTGTTTAAGTTAAAATGGTTTCTCGAATACATGTCTATAAAGCCATAATCATTTCCAAGTAGTTCCTTGCTTGAATCTAACCTCAAAGTACTGCCATAAGAAGTGTGATGAGAAGTGAAACATTATAAATTATATTGATGTAACCATATCCAAAAGATCACCAAGAAAACTAGAACATTGAGGGGATTTATTTATAGACATTGAGAAAAGAACGAGAAGTACTTGTTAGTCTCTAAAGTGCCACAAGTACTCCTCTTTCTTTTTGTGGATACAGACTAACATGGCTGCTACTCTGAGACATTGAGAAATTGCCTTTAATGCCCTGAGGCCTTAACTTCATTATTAGATTTCCCTGCAACTGTTTGCATTTCCATTAGTAAGAGCACTAGGCTAGACCAGCAGCTGGGTTTTTTGGTTTTTTTTTTTTTTTTTGGGGGGGGGGGGGGGGAGAAGGAGAGCAAGGAAGGAGAGAGAAAGAATAAAGTAATCTGAACTTTCTTTGAAGGTGATTACACTGTGATAAGAATTAGTGGCTGGTCTATACTAGCACTCCCACTGTTGCTAAAGCTCCCACTGTTCCTTTAAAGATTTTGCTAAAGTTGTAGTTGTAGACCTCTTTCCTTCAAATTATATCTAACACTTCCCTCACTCCATTTTATGCCATAACTGGCATAGTTTACAGGGAATAATTTAGCCACTATCCTAGGTTCTTATTGAGTACTCCATATTGTAAAAGAAAGGGGGGGGAAAAAAAAAAAAAAAAAAAAAAGGGTGCACTCACCAACTATCCTGCGCATGAGAGGAGTCCGGTCTGAATCCAAGTCTTTTTTGAACCCTTCCACTGGTGAGGTTCGCCCTGAACTTGGGTACAGAGATGCATGCCATTTCTCAGGGTCCCAAACTCCATCACTATGCAAATAAAATTACAAAACCCTTTAAAAAAAATGTTCACTTTAATAAAGACAAGCTGTACTTTAAGCCACTAATCCATTATATTAATACTTAAGCTAAAGGGTTGCACTCTGACTAGCAATCTGTTCTTCTGCCTTTTCAACTCAAGGCTACATCCAGTTTCCTACCTCAAACTGGCCCATTTACATGGTATTCTAGATGTCTTTATGAAGGTAGAAAAATTTGGAAGAGTGGTGTCAAATATCAGTATAAAGATAGCACAGGGAGGTATGCTAAATATGCGAAGTAGTATGAAATATTGAGTTCACACTTGAAGGTTCCATTCCCAATTTATCTTTGAAGAATAAAATTTGTTCTTTTCCAATCTTATGTTAACAGGGCTTCCTTTCACACCAATTACAAAAGTCTGTCATTTGCCTAGGAGACTAGGTTAAGACATTAATCTTAGCACTATACACATCCCTCTAGAGCAAAGATTTCATGGTACAAGCCAGAAATGCAGGAGTCTTCAATCCTAAAGGGAAACTAATGAGAAATCAAAGTTGCCATAACAACTCATTATTGCTCTATGTTACCAAGAAATCAGAAAAAAAAAAAAAAGTGTTGTTGGTTCATACTGCAAACAAAATTTCAAAGCCCAAGTTTCAAAGCCCTTTAGATGCACCACTGTTATCTATAAAATATCAACTTTTCAGTCAGGAGTTCAGAGCTTCAGTTTGCATTGCTTTTTCCCCCAAGTTTCAGCTAATTGCGTTTTGCACCTTAGTACTTTCACTCATTGCAACAGCTATTTTGAAGAGTATCTAACAATAGAAACTCAGTAAAGGAATTTATACAAAAGAACTCTTTGTAGAGGAGGAAAGGCAATATTAAATAACGTTCACCAAGGACTAGTGACAAATGCATCAAAACTAACCATTAACACCTGGATTGAAATACACATCTCATTCTACCTAGATCCTTATTTGTAATATGGCACTGAAGCAGTTTGACAAAAAACCTTGTGGCAAGCAGTGCTTGTTGTGATTCAACCCAGATGTATTAGGGACAGCTATATTAAACTTGGGTACACCCAAGTTTACCTCTAAACAGTTCTCAATTCTTAAAGTCCTTTTGTAGGTACTGAGGGACCGGGGGGGGGGGGGGGGGAGGCAAAGTGAAAAAAGGGTTTTCCCAGCCTAAAGTCTAGTTTTTGTAAGCCTGTAATATCTATATTATCTACAGTTATCTGGAGCCATTTTTCTAATGCTACAATTTATACACCATGTAAACATACACTGGACTAGTATAGATACCAGGACTATATAAAGATACTTTGCTCAGACTACCCCACCCTATATCTATTTTCTAAAGAGCATTAGGTTAAGACAAGCCTTGGTAGGCGACTGTAATAAAGTGAGACCCACCAGCATGGTGCCTCCTGCTGGTTGTCCAAGAATTAGCTCTTTTTCCAGCTCAGAGTGCCCTCTGCAGGTCAGTGGCTCACCTGCCTCAGTCCCCATGTCCCATAGTGCCCTTTTACCTGGGGTGCTGCTCCCTGGCAATACCTCCACACTCTGGGTCTCCCCTCCCAATCTCCTAATCCCACCTTGCTTCAGCAGCTCCTAACAGTTATCATCTAGCCTCCACTCCCTGGGGTGGACTGCAGTCTAATGGCCAATCACTGGCAAGGGGCAGACCTGCTGCCTCTGCCTAGCCCCAGATTGTACCTCTGCAACCCTAGTATCTGTATTAGGCCTTGTTCACAGCCTGTAGCCTGGGGGGTTGCCAGGCTGGAGTTCCCCAGCTTCTCTTGCCTTCCCCCAGCCCTGCTCTACCCTAGGTCCTGCTCTCTCCATCAAGAGAAAGACCGCCCTGCTCCTAGTCCACAGCCCTCTTAGAAGGGCCAGCTGGGTCCCCAAATTGGGCTGGCCACAGCTGTGGCTGCTTCCCCTCAGACAGCCCTCTCCAGGCGGTTTTAGCCCCTTTTAGGCCCGAAAAGGGTGACTGCCCTACTACAGGGACTTAACTGCACTAAGATAAACATATCCTTAAAGTACATTTGAAGCTTTTTCTTGTGGAATTTAAAAAAAATATATATTTTAGTTAAAAACAGTCACGTTTGTTTCAAGACCAGAAAATACCTGTCATATTTTTCAGAAAGACATGAAGGCCTCCGTTTAGAGTGGGGACGCTCTTTAATATCCAAGAGTTCTTCCTGGAAAGGAAAAGATGCATGTTAGGTCTGACTCTCACCTGGGTAGGATATAAACAGAAAGCAACTTATTCTAGAGCATACAGGTTTGTTTAAATATCTGAATGTTTTCCCCAAAATACTGATTTGATTTTTTGTTGAAAGTACAATTCAACTACCATTACTGCAACACTTGAAAGATTTTTTTATTTCAGCTTCAACAGTGCTTGTCATTCCAACACAAGCTATATCTAGATCAACTATTGCACAGCCATAAGATCCTTTCAACTATAGAGGGATTAATTTAAGATTAGATCTAAACTCCTCATACAAAAATAAAATGTAGTAAAATTTAAGTTTGCCATCTTTGGTTTGAATTGTGACCGTCAATTTTAGGTTTTGAATCAAGAAAAATTAGACTTTAATTCAATGAAGGCCCCCTACTTGGGCATATTGCTTCACTTAGAAGCTCTGTATGCCTTCATTCTTTCGCTGGATTGCCAATAAATCAGAACTTTGATAAAAGGTTAAGATACTAACTATTTTGGGAACTTACAGGATTATTAATGTCAAAGTAGAAACACTAATTGCTGTGCTGTTTCTTCACACAAGTTATACTTTATACATAAAGAGTCAATGCAGATCTGTATTAGAAGTTTCACTGGAATTTAAGGGTTCTCTGCCTATTGACAAGTGACAGGTTAGTATTCCAGAAAAGCAACATTAGACAGATATCTAGCAGATGGCAATCCCAAACAAAGGATAACATTACATTTGGTGACAGATTCAGT
This sequence comes from Sternotherus odoratus, assembly GCA_032164245.1. Classification (NCBI taxonomy): domain Eukaryota; kingdom Metazoa; phylum Chordata; order Testudines; family Kinosternidae; genus Sternotherus; species Sternotherus odoratus. Next base: position 4,712,584 of record JAVMKO010000015.1, on the reverse strand, counting down.
TTGGTCAAGAACAAGCTGCTTTGTCTAGGTGCTGGGGAGGGCTTGAGTGGAATGAGATTGTTCAAAGTGATTGTTAGAAATTTAAGCATTAGATGGTACCATGTTGCCACAAGTCAATCCAATGGGAACTCTTTCAAATTGCTTATCCTTTGGGACAGCCATTCTCAACCATTTTTTGGCCACGGCCCCCTTAGGAGCTCTTCTCAGGTTCCAGGGAGGGAGGGAAACTATTGACTCCAATTAAGGTTGCTGCTTGGGCATTTCATTGGTTCAGTTACCAGGGCCCCCATAAACCCTTGGGGCTCCCCTTCTCAGTTTTCAGTCTGTGACCCCCTTCAAATGTGCCAGGGCCCCCTTGGGGGCCATATGGCCCCCATTGAGAATGGCTGCTTTGGGGGACCATGCCCATCATGATGCTGATTTAACAATTTGTTCACAGAACTGAGTTTAACATGAAGAGTTGAAGCAGAGGATTCAGGGCTATTTTAATAACAGATTATGTGCTATTGATGCTAGGAGCAAGTTCACATCCCAGGATAATGAAAAAAAAATAGATTTTGGGACATACAGATTCAAAGTTAGCAAAGACAAAAGTAGTGGTAGTGAAACTTAATACATTGCAGAAAACTCTAATTTTAAGTGGACTAGAAACATTTGGGAGATGCAAATCCCTGAATAATTCAAGGCTAGTTATATCCCTTTGCTGATGTATATTAAAAGGATTTTAAAAAAAAAAATCACAAATCTCCTGAACGGATAGGAAAAACAAAATTGAGACCATTTTAAATTTAGTAGAGATCAAAAATACCAGAAGAGTTTCAGTGTTCTGTAGTTTTTTTTGGGGTGGTGGAGGAGGAGAGTAAGGGAAGAAAAAATGGACAAAAATTTCTTGTTCAGGATGATTTTACATCAGTTTTTGGGGGGATAAAATAATTTGAGGAAAATACCTAAGATAAGATTTTAATTAAAAAACTCAAAGATACCATATGAAATATGGATTATAAATTTTAATTCTATAGTACAAGACAATATATTCATGTAATGTTTAAGAAAAGTTTTGTGAATGAGTTCCAATAGTTCATGTATTAAGGACCCAATCTTATGGAGTTTCAGGGACTTTTGTATAGATTTAGGTTAATCTTTCTATCTATCCAATAAGATTCAGTGCTCAGTTTAGAAGATACCATCAGAGATGTTTAGTTTTGCAATTCTCAAAACTGTGGATGCGTCTCCCCAGAGGTAACATACTTGTCAACAGCAAAAATGTTTTAAAATAAATAGAGCTGAGAGAGAGAGAGAGACCCCAACCCTATTGTCCATCTGCAAATTGGTGTATACGGAGTCAATCCCTTACCTCTCTCTAAAAGTGCAAAGTTTCAAAAAGTTCAACAAAAGAGACTGTTGGGGGCAGAATAGATCTGGGACCAGGAGAAGAAGTCTGGAATTAAAGGTGAGAAGGGAGGCACAAGCAGTAGAAACAAAAATGAAACTCTGAGCAGCATATTCCCAAAGTCTTGAGGTCTTTCTGAGTGTAGCCTTCATTGATTTGAGATCTACCATATCGTACTCTCACTAGATGGGAAGACCTACAATGGCAGCAGACTGTAAGAGACCCAGTTTGGGAATATTTTAATGAAGTTCCTCAACCTGTGGGTAAGACAGGCATGCATGCAAAATGCAAACATTGCAACAAAGAAATGCAAGGTCTGGTTGCCCAAATAAAACATCTGAAGTGTTCCTTTCTCAGGAGGGAGCTGCATTGAAGAGGATGAAAGGAACATGTCTGAACATGCAGGATCTTAAGGTTGATAATAAGCAAGAAAGAATGCACTTTTATGTAGAAATCCATGATTAAAATCAAGTCTTCCTGACTAGCAATTTAAATCAATTTGATTGAAATCAAATCCCCTTGCTTGTTGTTAGCAAGGGTACCTTTAACATACTAGCTAAGACAGTTTGATAGCTCCTAACTGCATTAAATACTCTTGGCAACTCATCTGTTTAATGGGATGGGTTTTTTGATGATCACTTAGTTGTTGGGGTGTTTAGCTTACACAAATACCTATGTGAGTTCACAGCCCCCCCAAAATTGTACTGGAATCTACTGTAATTGATTTTAGTCTGCATTTTGCAACTAAATCCTTCCAAATTAATTTTCACAGCCCAGATTACACAGGAATATTAGAAGGAAGAGCGTGCAAATTTTTAAAGTTTGTACTAAAAATTTAAGTCCATTATCTACTAGGAGTATTCCAAAAATTCCCTTGAACGGAGGCAGAATTATAATAAAGTAGAGAGAAGAGGATGGCAGTCTTAATTTACTCTGTGGACAAAATTAAATTGAGAAATAGGTACTAGCAACACAGGCCACTGACGTTGCACAGAATTTGCTTAAAATTAACCCATTCATGAATGCAGATGATCACACCTCCCATTGTCTTGATCAACCCAAGATTCAGACCAGCACAAGGATACTAGGTCTACTGAATGGCCAGAATAGTCACAGGATTTCATTCTGTGATTCTGGTACTCCACAGAAAAAAAACAAAACAATCGGTTCATACTTATTTGAAAAGTCTATTTGATCAAGGACTTTAAATATCTTAAGTATACATTAAAAGTAATACACAAGAATTGGCCTTTTTTATTAACATGGGCTCTGAGACTAGGTCTACACATAGGGCTGGTTTCCACTGGGGGGGGGGGGGGAGAAGGGGTGTAAAGGAGAAATAAACTGCAGATTCACATAGCTGAAGGTTGCATATCTGCAGCAGACTTACAGTCCGTCCTCATGACGGCGGAAGTCTGCAGCGCGCTCCCCTGTCGACTGCAGCTTGCGCCTCCCGGCAAGCTGGAGTTCCGGAGTTGACAGGGGCGCTGCAAGCGATTGATTTCTTGCATCTTCATAAGACGCGAGAAATCGATCGCCAGAAGATAGATGGCTACCCGCGTGAAGACATACACCAGCACAACTAAGGGTAAGTTATGTCAAATGTGTGGAAAAATATCCATATCCATGACCACCACAATGATGCTGGAAAACTCCCAACATAGATGAAGCTAATTGACAGAAGAGTGCTTCTGTCAGCATAGACAATGTTGTTTAGGGTGGGGTGGGGTGGGTGTGCTTGTACACTGGCAGAAACTCTGTGTAAGCTGCATCTAACCCTATGGGGCTATTCTGATATAGGAGCTACACAGTAGACATGGCCTCAGAGGTCAAGAGGACTCTACTAGTTAAACTTGACAGCTAATGGGCAAGTAGGTAATTTACTCTGAAAAAGTGAGCGTCAATTAAAATATTTCATGCACTGGAACCCCAAAGCTGGTCTAAACCACATTTGAGAATAGTGAAAAGAATTCTTGCCTTCAGATTTTTAAGCACTGAATGTTTGAAAGAAAACCAATGCTAAAAGATCTGAAGGGAAGGACTGAGTGCACGACAAGTCAATTTACAAATAATTTTTACTCACTCATTCAGTCACTAGGCAATTCCTCAGTGTATTTGTTACTTCCACATAAAATTTCAAGTCATGCTGCTGTATACTAGCTAAAAATAAAGCTAAGTTTTTAACCTATTACTCTTCAAATGTTTAATTATTGCAATGTTTAACTTCAGCTGTTTTCATACATTTCACAGCTATTCCAGTCACACAGGGCTAGATTACTATCTCAATTTGGAGGGATGTTTTTTACTCAGCCAGAAACAAGGTTACAGTTGACACGAGATGCTTTTCCTTCATGTGGACCTACAACTTGTTTCCAGGTTCTCCCATATTTTCTTAGTTGCAGAATGTTGTGAAACTTGTGTGACTACAGCAAGTACAGTACAACATTAGAAAGTAAGAGTTTTAATAAACCGCTTTACAAAATTTTACTCCTTTACCTGCTGAGGCAAACACTGGTATCAGTGATTGTAAAAAAAGGCAGGAAAGTAATTTTCATGCTAGATTTACAGTTATCATAAGTGCTGTGAAAATATTTACTAAACAATTACTCTTGTGAAACAGACAATCTTTATCCCAATTTTAATGATTAAATGGAGACGGAGCAATCTGCATAGACAAAGCACTGAGCCACCTGACAGCCAATATCAAGTTTCAGCAAATTAGAAATACCAAAAAACACCCAGAGCTGAAAAGCTAGCACCTTATTTACCCAAAATGGAAAATATGAGTGCAGCAAGATCATTCAAAATATATAACTTGAAATCTAGAGCAGATGTCAACTAAAGACTGTCTAGCCTACTGGGGAACATCCACAGCAACGTACAAGCTATATAGTGCCACAGCTATGCTGGCATAATCCTGAACTGTACATGCAGCCTGCACAAACAGAAGGGTTTTTTTCCATCAGTGCAGGTACACCACTTCTGAGTGACAGTAGCTAGGTCAATGGAAGCATTCTTCAGTCAACTTAGCTCCATCTACACTAGAGGTTAGGTCAACAGTTATGTTGTTCAGGGGTGCAAAAATAAAAATAAAAATCCACAATTCAATTTTAAGTGTAGACCAGGCCTGAGCAGTATAAATTTGTCAAGTTCTCTACGAATGCAAAGTTCAAAAGCAGCTACTTAGTTTACTAGCTTAGACAAAGCATGAGACACCATAAGCGATAATAATCAGCCTTGGGTTGGTAGCCAGGAGCATGTGTGTTCTAGTCAGTCACAGAGAGTCTGGTCTATGCACCCTTTGAGATGCAATTTCATCTCTGCTTCAGTTCCCTTGTTTATAAATTAAGACTAATACTTACACTTCTGCTAGTGATGGTGAGGATTTGTATCCACACAGCACTTCGAACACAAATTGAAAGTGTTAACAATAGCTAAAAAACCTACATTTACACTGGTCACCATTAAAAAAAAAATTAGGTCAAAGGGTTTGCAGGCTTTCATGATGTGTGGACCAACTGCCCTCTCCACTCATCACCATGCAGCCCTCCCATCTGTAATTATGCAATAGCTCTGCAGTGACTGTTTACACAGCAGATATTAAAATCACATTAAACTATGCTCCTAGCAGCTGGAAACAAGGAGAATGAATAGTGGCGGTTTGTAGAGAATGGTCCAGAACAATTAGCCATCAGTGGTTCAGACTAGTTTGGAATCTGGTGACTTGAATCACATTATGCTTTTTACATGGATTTAACCTGCTCTGGTAATTAGCTAAACCCTAGAACAAATCCTTTTACTTAGGAAAACAGATAACCCATTTAAAAATCATAAGTTCATCTCTTGTAATGTAACATGTTTCCTCTAAAAACTGCACTATTAGTAGAATAAGACTAGAAATAGCCTGCTATTAAACAACTGCATCCTGATTAAAATTAGGGTCACAGAAGTGCCACAAAAATATTGCATCATTACTATTGTTGATGCTGGGAACGCAGAAGCGATGGCAGCACACTCCTGGGGCAGAGTGAAACTCCAGGGCATTAGAAGTTTAGGTCCCGCACATCAGGATTCAGGACCAAGCCTGGATATTTGTTTCCCATGTCAGTAGGAACTGGGAACAAGGCAGAGGCACCCATTTAGCTTTTGGGCAAGATGTACTTGGTTGACTAGCAGCCATCTGAGGACGAACAATTGATTTGTATCTATCAGAATCTGAAGGGCACTACATGCAGTACTCAGTCATTGGGGAAACTGCTATACTTCGCACTCCCCCCAACCCCCCATATACAGGCCATCACAAATTACTGAGAAAGAGAATAGCAAAGGGGACTGGGCATACTGGTGGAACTAAAGATTGAGGGGAAAGATTTAAGCAGCTTAATTACACCTCCCTGCTCGAAATTTTTTTTGGCAGTTGACAAGTCATTACTGATGTAAAACCACCAATAACCCTGCCCCATCCCAACATTTCAGTCCCTCACTTGACGTTAACTGTGTCATGGGAAAGAATGACACTATTTTATACATAACTGAGCACAGCTATCTGCAGACAAAAAAACAATGCAGATGGAGGGTAAAAGGAGCCCAGGTCTTACAAAAAGCAAGGATCTCTTCGTACACATCTTGCTAGTTCCTATTTTTTTTTAAATATATATCTATAAATATGTTTTGAGTCAGTGTTAGACGGCATGCTGAAATAAGCTAGTCTTTCATGTAGGAGACAAGTAAATTTAGTAAAAACCTTGGAGATTAAGAAGTCTATTTCTTAAAATAGAGACACTTTCAAGAGGGTAATGGAATTGACTCTCCTCATATACTACCTAGCCTATGTAACTGCATTTTCATCTGTTGGCCTCTCCCCTCTAACTGCATCATTTTATTTATTAAACCCACTTGTTGGTATTTGTCTTGTATTCAGATTATAAACTCTCCAGGGCAGGAGACATCTTTTTAATCTGTTTGCACAGCACCCAACATAGTTAAATCCTAATCACTATAGCAAACAAAATGTTTCGCTTTAGGAAGACATGAGGAAACTAAACATTAGTTTCAGCACAGCTGCCAAAGCAGAATACCAACATTAACAGGAGTGGGCTACCAGTTTCTCTCTAATATACAAGAAGTGGATAGTTTGCAAGTGCATTAACCAATAAGAGTTTGGCAAGAACTATAAAGCTTAAGACAGGACTATAAGACAGTATCAATACTGGTCAGTTTCTTCCAACTTTAAATATCTGTTTGTGTCTTATGTAGGGCCTCCGTTTTCCCCTGCTTCACAACTTAACTCACTTCATAAGTTCTGAAACTGCATTCACTGCTCAAGGCATCAGAGTATAGTTTATTTACTTAAAGCCATGTTTGATACAGTACACGAGAACTAAACATTCCAAGGAGACTACACTATTCTTCCTCCTAGAAAGATTCTGCACATTTGGTACAACGTCCATTTGAATCTTGACCAGACCAGAATTCAAGACATGCTATCACATTAGCGATCACATTTTAAAGCATAGTGGAGGGCAAGCATAGGCTTTAAATTGATCAGTTTAGCACATGTTGTGAGGCACAGATACTATAGGGAGGTAATGATGTCCATTTAAGACAGCTTTCCTTGTTTACACTAGACCTTTAAAAGATGCTAGCTAGCCAATATATAGCTATCACACCTTCAAAAATCCTACTCTAGACAAGGCCTAGGAGCTAGGAAATTAGGACAGGTTTTTTCCCTCTGAAGTTGAAAAGTTTCAGTTTTAATCTCTAAGTGTTTCATAAACACTGAATTCATACAATTTTTAAAGAAAATGTTAGCTTACTTTTGTGTAACGATGAGATTTTACTGTTATTCTGTTCAATTCAAGGAAAGTGTCACCATTTTCAATTTCTGATAAAGCACCTCTCTTATCCATAGCTACTTGAAAGCCTTTGACTATGGACCTGATAAAAAAAGAATTATGTTAATAAAATAGACAACACAACTGAAGGCTTTGTGGTTTACACCTTCCTTACTGCCCACAGAAAGTCATCAATTTACATTTAACGTAAGAAAGTACATTCCACAAAATATAATATATAATAATATAATATATAATATAAATGGAGATATACCAATCTCCTAGAACTGGAAAGACCTTGAAGGTCATCGAGTCCAGTCCCCTGCCTACACTAGCAGGATCCACCTGCCTACACTAGCAGGATTGAGTACTGTCCCCTGACAGATTTTTTGCCCCAGATCCCTAAATGGCCCCCTCAAGGATTGAACTCACAACCCTGGGTTTAGCAGGCCAATGCTCAAACCACTGAGCTATCCCCCCACCCAATATATATATATTTATTACTGTTTGATGTGTTGGCTGTATTGAGCACCCAAACTATAACTGGTGGTAAAATCTCTTAATTAACAGCTCTAGAACAAATATTTTTATTGATCATAGGAGACTAGACTCCTTTGTAGTTCAGCATCCAGCTCTTAAGCCGCTTTAGCACATCAGAGATCATGACAGGGACTGAAGCAGAGTACAGAAGAGAAGTTCGTGAAATGAAAGAGAAAAACTGGATAGGAAGCCCCCTCCCTCAGTCAGGGAAGTCCTAGATGCCTATGCAGCCTGGCTAGGACAACCACTTGCACCCCATTTTGTGGCATGCAGGACAGTGGACTCCCATACCATGGACGGGTCTGGGCCTCAAAGCCATGGCTTACAAATCAAACAGAGCCCTACACAATGAGCCAGGGCCACTGTTTCTGTACCGTTGTCAACACTGTGTTTTCTCAGCACCCCTGCCCCACCTCTCTTCCCAATATTATCGTAGTCAATATCGCGAACAGCACTTCTAGTCACCGGGGGTATTTCTTGCTGCTTTTTGCAGCACTCTTATTGTATCGGGAGGAAAAAACCGGGGCTGTCCCTCGTAATGAGGGACTGTTGGCAAGCCTCGACAGCTGACACGGCAGAGAGAGGCCCCCAGCCCACGGCTAGCTACACCAGACAGAGCAGCCCTCCCCCGCCTCATGGGTGACCTGACGCACACGGCGAAAGGTTTGCGACTTGCGTGGAGGCCCTCGTCCGGGATGGGGACGGGGAAGACACGACCCAGGGCCGCCCTGTCTGACTGGGCCCGGCCACCACCACAGCGGTGGCGAGCGGGGACGCCGAGGTACCGGCGCAGGTAACGCCTCACCTGGCGGTAGGGGTCCCCGGCCCCGGGTACAGACGATACTCACTGTGCGGATGACGAGGTCCCCTCCACAGCGCTCAGCTCCTCACAAGGCCTTGCCGCCGCCCGCGGCGTTACTTAGCCCTAGTGACCGGCTTCTCTCCGTCCCCCTCCCCGCAGCGCCCCGCGCCGCGCTCTCCACACACGGCTCCCTCCCCGCCCGGCCGCTTGCCCGCCCCCGGCTCGCGCCGCTACTCCCCCACCGCTCCGTTCCCTTCTCCAGCTCGCTCGTTCGCTCGCGCACCCTCTCCCAATTTGCCCGACTCTCGCAGTCTGTCTCCTCTCAGCCACCGTAACCGGGGCTTTCTGGAGCCCACCCCTCGCCGCTTTAATAGCCACCGCGCAGGCGCAGCCCTCTTCCCCGGCTCGGGGGCTCTCGATTGCAATGCCTGACTGAAAAGCACAGCCTCCCGCTGTATGGCGACTTCTCGCCTCCTTATGTCGAACTTCAAAAGTGAATCACAAGTACCGATTTTTTATAGACATACCTAGAGGAGTCGGAGGTTTGACAAATTGAGAGGACCCCTCAGGCACTATCATTGGTCAGCCCTGCGATGGAAGCTGGTGCCTATGTAGCCCATGCTGCGGGGGAGGGGGACATGGTTTAAGGGCCATGTGCACATAAGCTAATAGAGACTTTTTCTTTTGACTGCTGTATTTATTATTTCCTCATGTTTTATTTTCAGATTCCCTATACAGGTGAGTTTCTCTCTGCATTTGTATTTATGCAATATTTATACAGATGCAGTTGAGCCTGTAAACAATTTTCTATGATGTGTGAGTAGTGCTAGGTGATTTTCATAAGCAAGAGAAGGGATGGGGCCCTGCCGAGCTTGCATCTTAAGAACAGAGAGACAAAGGTAAGAGAAGAGGAACACGCATTTTCTATGCAGGGACAGCATTCTCTTTAGGAAGCAGAAACGTAGCTTTTAAGAGGGACTGAAAATAGGAGGGGAGTCTAGTCCCAGCTCAGGTTTCTCGTCTCTATGTTCCACTTTGATTTGAACAAATAAAAAAATAAAGGTAGCTATGGAGTGAAGCATGCAACCTGACTCCCTACTAGACCCAATTACACCACCAGGTAGCTCTTTTAAACAGATCCCAACTGTTCTGTTAATGAGGGGGCAGAGCAAGTGCTTAGTTCCAGTGCAAGATTATTATTGTTGTTTGTATGTGGGGTGTTTTTTGGGGTGAGATGGGGTGTTGTTTTTTTTGGGGGGGGAGGATCATGTACACCATACTCGCCTGCCAAGAATCTATATACACACTGAAAAATCATTCTTCATCAAATACATGTTTTAAACTACCCTTTCAACCAATCAAAAATGAGGCATTTCCCTTCTCAAATGAGTGAGGCTTGGTATGTCTACGTACAGGAGGAAAATAAAAACAGGGAATTGTATTACTTAATCTTTCTCATTCTCAGTCTCCTGGTACACTATGCTATTAGCAAGAAATAGATAATATATTTCCAACATCTCTTCTAGTACTTTTCTAGACTATATTCAATTAACAGCATCTGAGGCCTTGATCTTACATTGAGCTCCAGGTAAGTGGACCCCCTATGTCCACAAAACTCCATTTAGGGTCCAAGTTGTGAAAACTGTTCAGAAAAGGAGCCTTGTTGAGTCAACTCGACATAAGTACAGGGATCTGCGTATGTGGAGCAACTTGCAGGGTTGGGGCAAAAGTCAATATCTTCAGCTAGTTTCCAGTTAAACAGAACGTCCATATTAAATAATACATTCACATCAACCTTTATTGTAGAATGAAATGCTATTATATAATATGATGAAATGATATTATATAATATGATGAAATGATATTATATTATATAACCCATAAATGGCTATTAGCCGGGATGGGTAATGAATGGTGTCCCTAGCCTCTGTCTGTCAGAGGGGGGTGATGGATGGCAGGAGAGAGATCGCTCGATCATACCTGTTAGGTTCACTCACTCCGGGGCACCTGGCATTAGCCACTGTCGGTAGACAGGATGCTGGGCTAGATGGACCTTTGGTCTGACCCAGTATGGCCGTTCTTATGTTATGTTATTATAAAGATTTCTTACATTACAAGTCAGTAATATCTTTAAGAAAAACATTAAAAATGGCCTCCATTTGATACCTTCCATGTACAGCAAGTTTGCCAGGCTCCATTTGATACCTTCCATGAACAGCAAATTTGCCAGGCTGATCCACTCTTTGTCCACCTTATTGCAGGTTGAAGACCTCTTCAGCACTGTTCCAACTGTCATACTTGAGGGTTAATCAAGAGCCCTACAGGGTATAGTGTTTTGAAGGGCCCACTATAAAGTAAGTCCCTTTTGAGAAACTATGTAGATAGACACTGTGTCTGCACACAGATCCAGTGTCTTTCGTGGAATTCCACTCAGTTGTGAGGGTCCACTTGCTTTGCAGTTCTCAGTGCAGGAGCAGAGCCTAATACATGTGAGGTTTGAGGCAGATATCTGGAACTACGTAGCCCTTCTAGGGTTGGGAGAGTTTGAAACTGAGTGGATCAGGGATATTTGTTAGAAGGGAGACAGGATAGATTTTATAAATTAGGGCAGGATAATCAGGGTATTTCCCATGATTGCTACTATAGCTGTTTGCATCATATTATAGCTGATCCAATTCTTCGGGGCTGTCAAATAGCCTGGCACCTTTTGTGAACTCTAAAGTAACTAAGCATTTAATCCAAAAAGAACAGTTTAACCAGGGTTTTCTTTAATTACTGTCTATGTACAAAGATTGATTTATTATTATACATATAGATTTAGATTTATTTTTTTTTAATAATGGTGAATGTACAGTGGATTCAGGAATTGGAGTCCTGCTGAATTTCTTAGTGAGCAACAATTCTATTCAAGTCAGCTTTCTATAAGAAAAAAACATGTAATGAGGGAAGAAGAACTGGAACAAATACACTATTAGAATAGATAATCAGCAGGTATCCATAGATTTTTTTTTTACTTTGTATTTGTAAAATACTTTAGATACCCACTTTGAAATGGATTACAAACTTGTTTAGTTTAACTGTAGCTTTTGTAAATATCCCTGCATCCTAAGCTAAAATGCAATTTCGTAACTTCTTATAACACCTTAGAAAACAGGAGATAGCCACACACTTCATAAAGCAGCAACATATACAAAAGACTCTATTTTCCTCTTTTTACAGCTATGGCAAAAGATGACTAACCCAATGCAATACTGTGTTAAGATACACTACTCCCTTTTATGCTGATTTTGGACTTGATTTTACAGTTCTGAAGATAAATTTATTTCAGTTGGAATTTTGTCTTCATAAGGACTGCATTTTTAATAGGCCTTGTGCAAGTTTCAAAATGATGTCATGAAGATGGCTATGAAAGGTGAGCCCAGATTAACCAAAGGCATTCAGTGCACTTGCACAGGGCCCCCACCTCAGGAGGCCTCTGATAATTGGCAGAAAACCAAAACAAACCACACACATGCGCACTCTCACACACAGAGGGACAGGAAGAGGATGAGGGAGAAGGGGAGGGCCCTACCTACATACTATGGAGAGAGCCAAATAAAAAGGAGTGGGGAGCTGCGCCAGCACTAGGAGACAGAAGTCACTGCCGGGTGAGCGTAGGGAGGCTTGCTCTCCAAAAGCCTCCCTGGTCCTCCCATCCACCTGGTGCAGGGAAGGTGGGGTTCTCTCAGTTGTCATTGTGTACAGAGCCCCAAAATTCTTTATTTGGACACCTACAAATGGCTTCTCTTGGCAGAAACCCTGGGGAATTTTGCTTGTATTGAGGTACAGGAGATTGCTGGGTTCATGAATGAGCTTGACATTTTGGGGATTAAGTTTAGCAAAGGGTCTGAAAGGAACATTGTCACGCTTAGAAGGAAGGACACTGGTCAGAAGAAATAGATTATTAGCAAGGAAAATCATTCCAAATTACCTGTCCTCTCAGAATCAATAATAACTAATAACTAAATAATATAATTTACATACAATAGTGAGTTACATTACTTACAGCAGTTTTCATTCCCCAAAGTCCCTAGAGCATCTTAGTCACATGTACTCTCTTCCAACTCTGCCATTGGCTGATTATATGACCTTGTTTCTCTGTACCTGAGGAAAAGAGGGATAATGGTTAGATCTGCAGATGTGTTGTAAGGATCAGTTCATCTAGTGCTGAAGGTGAAGAGGTCTAAGTGCTATAAGCTGGCGACAGATAATACCCTCAACCTGCTGTTGGATGGGGGCTGGAGTGGGGACATGCTCTGGATGGTGCTCCCAGGGAATGTGCCATGGGATTGTTTGAGGTCACGCAGAGCGGGACGTGGATGGGTGTTTAAGATCATGTCCTTTGCCCCGTGGCTGCTGGGGCTTATCACTCACAATACAAATTGCCCTGTGGGAGCTGGCAGGCACTGAGGAGGCAAAGGGGACATTGATGGGCCCTGGCTGCGTTTCCTTCTCCCCCTTTCCCCTCCCAGGCGCTAGGGGCCGCTGCAGGGCCGCATCGCCCAGAGGTAGGGGCTGGGGTCCTGCTGCTGCTCGTCTCCATGGCGATAGAGGCGGTGCGCCGGCCGGGCCTGGAGCCGGCGCTGGGGACGCCGCGGGAGGAGCCGCTGGGACGCGGGTTGGTCCCGGTTCGGCGCGGTGTCTGAGTTGCCCCACTGGTGGGGGGTGGGGTCCGGCCGTGAATTGTCTCCCTGGCGGGGAAACGGGAGGGGTGTGTGTGTGTGTGTAGGGCAGTGGGGGTTTGACCCCCTTCCGGTCCCATAGCTGTGGGTGTGTAGTGGCTCCAAGGCGGTGAGTTGCCTCCCCCGCCCCTACAGCTGTGTATGGCCCATGGGCAGTGAGTGTCCTCCCCCGCCCTACAGGTGTGTGGGTGTGTGGCGGGGCTCTAAGACAGTGAGTTGCGCCCCCCCCCCTCCGTCCCATTGTCCCACAGTTTTGGGGTGTGTCTAGGACAGTGAGTCAGCCTCCCCATATAATTCAGTCTCCTGGTGGATTGAGCAGCGAGTTGGTCCCCTGTCAAGGTATCCTGGTGCTGGAGGTGTGGGTTATGGGACTGTGAATTGTACTCCCCCCTTCCTGGTCCTGCCTTGTGACTGGGGAGTTTAGCCATTCTGTGAACTGCTGAGTCTGCACATGGTCTCCTGTAAAATGTAGAGGCCCCACAAGGGTTTCTGGTTACTCATAAAAGTAGCTGAGGGGACACAGTAGGGCTGAGCTTGGGCTGTAAATAGGGTGACCAGATGTCCCTATTTTATAGGGACAGTCCTGATTTGGATTTTTTTTCTTATATAGGCACCCTCCACCCCAGGTCCTGATTTTTTTAGGCTTGCTATCTGGTCACCCTAGCTGCGAAGCCATGACCTTCCCTTCTCCCACCTTTCAGATCCTTTTCTGGATATGACAAGAGAAAGGCAAATGAGAATGAGGGGGTTCTAATGCTGGACTCTGGGTCAGAGGACCCCAGACTCCCAGGGATTGTCAGCCATATTAACAAGATTGTTCTGAATCTATGACGCTTCCCTGTAGTGCCAGGGGAAATTGAGATTCTAGGGGATTTGTGAACTCTCACAAATTGAATTCCAATCCCATTCCAAGTGAGAAGTTGCCCTTCCCAAGAACTGTCTGGTCAATATAAATCATTAGATTAGTTTTGTTATTGTACTTTCCCTATTTAAAGGGCTATAAAAGATTAAACACCGCAGAGACTAGCACTGGGGGGGGGGGGGGGATAGCTCAGTGGTTTGAGCATTGGCTTGCTAAACCCAGTAAATTCAATCCTTGAGAGGGCCATTTAGGGATATGGAGCAAAAATAGGGATTGGTCCTTCTTTGAGCAGGGGGTTGGACTAGATAAACTCCTGAGGTACCTTCCACCTCTGAGATTCTATGAATACAAATATCTTCATAGTCAATAGGTTACTATTATTATGTTACAGCCAGGACCCCAAACAAACATAACATCTTAATTATGTTTATTGCAAGGGTTTGGAGCACTACTGTGTAGTTCTGTAGAGTGTGTGTGTGTGTGTGTGTGTGAAAGTTTGATTGAAAATGAGTATATTTAGATTCTTCAGCCCTGATCTCACAAGAAGTTCACTGTGGGCAGAGCCCCTTTGACTTCAGTGACTCTCTCCAGTGGCACAGGGGGCCATCTTCACTCCTATCACTTTGCAGAATTGAGGCCTTAATGTCTTTTTCATTGCAGTCTTTCATGACTTGCTCAGAGAAACTTTTGTTTTAGACCCTAATGCTACAGTGTGCTCTGTGGAGACAGACTCTCCTGCATCTTCAGAGACGAATTAATTTTAGTCAGACTCTATGTTGACTAGGGGTCCACTTGCACAGAGTTCATTACAGGATCAGGGGTTATATTTGGTATTCTATTTTCTTCATTCGTGTTTGAGACAGTTTCACCTGTTATCTGTTTCCTCATATCTTGGCTCATATCTAGTATGTCTAGATTCTGAGACATAGGTTCATATAAATACCAGGATTTGGTTATATAGAGCAGTTCTATTTAGACATCCCTTGTTGTCTCAAGAGTTAAGTAATCTTGACTGATGTTATCATTAGGGTATCTCAATGTTTCATCATAACTGTTGATTGCCATGGGGTTTATAAACATAGCATACACTGTTCCTTGTGAGTTAAAATTTGAAATAAAAGGTCACAATCTGGGAGGTATTTTTCTGTTAATCAAAACTGCACAAAATTAGCCTTGAAATTTGTATTGCAAAAAAGCAACGGCAAACAAAGAACTCATTATAAGGATGAAAAAAAAAGTAAGCTAAATTTTTCAAGCTAATAGTCTGCAACAAAGATTATTTGCTCTGCTTTAAGAAAATGGTCTTTTCAAAGAGCAGCAAGTTACATTAAGAATTATGTGTCTGGCATGATATGATGGTTCTTTAAAGCACAAATCCAAAGGCTCCTTGACTTTAATCATCTGAGAAGCAGAGGAATTCTCTATAAATTCACTGTATTAAGAAATGCAGCTTATTATTATACAGAAAACAAATTTGACTTATGTACTTACTGGGCATTATCAATATGGTGTGACATCCCAATCAGCCAATCAGATTGCTCTGTTTACGGTATATCCAGCTGTCAAGTTCTTTCATGCTTCCTATTTTTCAGTTTCTTTGTATATGAGGCAATCAACGAAACACATCAAATTGTTTGTGATATTGATACATATGGACCAGGTATCACTAAACATTCTGAACAGTCCAATTGCGTTATTTGACTAAAACCAGTGTGTTGAGCGCAGAGATGTCATGGAGATGGGCACATTAGAAATGAATGTATAAGACCGTATCATGATATTTGGACATTTATTCACTGAACAGACCCGTTGAAATAAAGTTTATAAAATCAGAGGGTTGTGAATGTTCAGCAGTCCATCATTCTGACTGACTAAACATCTAGAAGTTTTGTATACAATTTTATTCAGGAGCACCACTGTTTCACAAAAAATAATTCAAAATCTTATATATTGTCCAAAGGTGTTTGACTGCTAACACATGAGATTCCACTGCAGAAAGAGTAGTGGATTTGATTATAAAGAACCCAAAGTTGGAGGAAAGATGGAGAAGAAGTCCAAGGGCAGGTGAGGAATGGTGGATAGGCACTCCCATGTTAATGGATGCAATTATAAAAAATCGCTGGATCTAAATAAAACTTGTGTTACCTGTGTATTTCACTCAGAAGATGCTATTAACAGTGTTTTATAGACATCTGTTCAAAAGTTGTTCCACTTTATTTGTATTTATGAAGCCTCTGTTGCATATTGGGGAGCTCAGGAATGTGTTTATGGATCTAATGTTCAAATTTGGAGGGTGGTGGCGGTGTTTGCTTCTGGGATGCAACTGGTTCAACAGGTTGTAGCTGGTCTTAAATTGTGGTTGTTATCATAAAGTCAATCAGGAATGTTAAACACTGAATCCCATAACACCATTTTTAAAATAACTTTTCAGAATGGAACTGCACCTTGAATAAGACAGACTGTTTAAAGATGATCTGCAAAGGAGAGAAAAATGTTTTGCCTAGTTTGGCTTCTTTATGATGAATAAAAGTCGAAAAGATTTTTTTTTCGCAGAAAAGTTCATTTTTTTTTCCTGCTTGTTTTTCAGTTCAGACTTTCAGGTCTCATCTGCACTATCTTTCCTGTAAGAGTACTTACAGAGAATTAATAGGACTGTGACATCACAAGAGACAGGAAGGGATTTTTAGTCAGATGTCTTGAAACTATTATTATTATTATTATTATTTAATTATTTAAGAAAAACATATTTAACTCATGTGTCTGCACAGCTAGGAGAAAGGATCTTTTTGTGAAAGATTAAATGCTTCTTGTCCTTTAACTGAAGGCTGAGAAAGCTCCCACTTTAGTACTCTACTAGGAATCATTCAGCAAAAATAGGTAAGAAAATACTAGTTGGTAATATTATTATTTTATTCCGAAGGTAAAAAAATAAACAGAACAACAAATTTAAATCCACCTGCACAAAAGTTTCAGGTCTTTATAAATATTAATAAAGTGAAAGAGAGCACAACCAAAGTTCTTTCTTTGTCACCTTTAGAAGAAAGAGGAAATATGAATGGGATGATTGCACTTGAACCACTGTTCTCCCATCATCATGTACTGTAACTTTTGGGGAACAACTGAGAAATTTCAGGAGACAGTGTACTGAGCATGAAAATTAATCAAATGAAACTTAAAAATATTGTCTGCAAGTGTTAACTTTATATGGGATTTTAGTGTGATACTTGTATATGGATGAAGTTACATAGACACTAACATCTGTTAACTGAATCTGATCTTACAAGTGATATTTCTTTTTGTCTTTCCTTTTAAGTTTAAGATCTTTCAAGACAGATGCAGCTCAGAAATTGCATACTCCCAAAGTCCATGCATTTGGACGATCTGTTACTCCCCGGCCTGGTGGGAATCAGTGTTGGAATGAGAGTCATCAGGTTCCATATCGGGTCACATACACCTGGAACCGAGGTGGGAGGTTAAAAGAACTCCGTATCAGGTGATAGTGAAAGCTGTGCTCTGTATACTTTGGTTTTTTAATCCTACTAAGGAAGGCAATGTTTTCTAGTGGTTAGAACAGTGGACTGGAAGTTATGAAACCTGGGTTTTACTGTCATATTAGCCATTGATTTACTAAGTGACCTTGGGAAAGTCACTTATCCTTTTTGTTACTCAGTTTCTCCATCTGTTAAATAGGACTAATAATACCCATTGGTTTTGATTTCCAGGAGAAAAGTGCTTGCTAAATACGGAGTAGTACTATGAGTGTCCTTCTGACTGTGGTTGATTCTATATTTTGAATGGGTTGCTTTATGAGGAGTTTGATATCTTTTGCTATTCCTCCTGTAGGAAAATGTAAATAACTAGTAGTGAACAAGATGCATATGAATAGAATATAAATATAGGAATCTAGGCAGGCATTTTAGCTCTTAGTTCTGTGATCTAAGACCCAAGCTACAAATTATTTAGAAAAAAACATTCTGTTATGGGATCATATAGTCACCATTCGAGTGAAACAAAGGCAGGCCTAAGCTCCATTAAATCACTTGATGGCATCCCAATTAAGCAATCATCATTGTTGTTTAGTATCATTAGGTTCCAGAGGAGACATCTTGTCCACACGGATTTCCCAGGTAAGTGTATCCTAATTAGGCCCCTGGTCTTACAGTGATACACATGCCTAAGGTAATGGGACAACTTACATGGTTCAAGTTAAATATGTGTGCAAGATTGGGACCTTAATGTTGTGTATTGTAGTTATTATGTATCAAGTTTCTGAGTCTCCAAAACCATTGACTGGAAATTAAGAGATTGAGTACCAAAATGCAGAACGGCAACTAACCTGTGTTTGTCTTCCAGGCATCTGGCCAGGAAGTTCCTCTATTTGTGGGTGAAAAAGACATTTGGACAAGTTCTTCCTTCCAAAGCCAGGTAATTGAAGTTCCAAGTAGTAAGCTTCTGTCTTGACATGGCTGAGCATTTGTATGGCTAGGCAAAGGGATACCTGCTTTGCAGGAAAATATTTGCAGATGCTATTTGAAATTTGTCTCTGAATATTATTCTTAAATAATTGTGGCCAAATTTTACTTTAACTGTAAATCCAGAGAAATTGCACTGGTTTCAGTGAAGATTTGTTGGATTTACACCAGTGAAACTGTGAGTAGTATTTGGCCTTTCATTTTCATTGTAAACGTGTTTTAAAATTATAATATTATAGACCGTAAAAATGGGAAAGATCCAATAGATCATTTAGTTCACTTCATCGAGCAATATACAAGGCTATTCTTAATGTGCATTCATAAATACTTTGCATATTTGATCTTAGAACTGCTACAGCAATAGAGCTTCTGCAATTTGGTTTTAAATCACTACTGAAAAAGCAACTCTTTGGAATTTCTTCCTATTTTGCTTTAATTTGTGTGTCCACTCTGCTTGTCCTTGGTCTACGGGCATAATCCAATTCCCATTGAAGACAGTGGAAGACTTGCATTGACTTCAGTATGAGTTAGATCAGGCCCTAAGTCATCCCATTTCATTCCACTATGAGGAATATAAATTCTTACCAAGACTGTAATAGCTGGTGAACACAAATTGTCCTGTGAGCCAGAATAGTACTCTTCACCTCTTCCTCCCACACATTGGGTGTGCATTACTTTGGCAATGTGCAGATCCTGTATAAGAAGTCTGGTGACTGAATGAAAATGCCCTTTTTAAAATCTAGAGCTCAGCCAGCTTAATTAAACCAAAATAACTTTATTTTAAAAATATTGTTCCCAAATCCAGGACCTAGGGTCACATTATTGGGGGCAGCAAGGGGGTATTTTTGGGTCTTTGAATGTTGTTATTTAAAAAGTGAACCATCTTCCAAGGAAGGTAGTTAGATCCCTGGGAAGTCTTAGATTTTAAGAGTTTAAAAAAATGAAATTTGGCTCCTGTGTCAGTATTTTGCTATGATTTATAATTTAAATAAGGGATGAAGACTGTACACATTGTACATATTTTGGCCTTTCTGATGATGATTTGGGGTCCCTTGAAGATCATTTGGGGAACAAAATGTCCCTTTTGCCCTACTGACAGTGCCAGGTCTGCCCAAGTCCCACATTGCCCTGGTTCACTGCCCTCCTGTTTTAACAATTCAATCAATCGGAAAGAATAACCTCTGACTCTTTCATTTTTTCTTGCTTGAGTGCTTGGAATGGCTCAGCAGCTTGGTTTGATGGGGTAGGTAGCTTTGAATTGTAATATGGGTTTTTTTGCGGGTGGTGGTGTGTAATTTTGAGCCTGATCCTTCATTCCTTACACATTTGAACAGCTCCACTAACTCTGGGATTCTTTCCGTGAACAAGGGCTGCAAGACTGGGCCCATTGTTTGCTTATCTCTCTCTCTTTGCTTGTGTGGCAGGGCAGGGGTAAACCCCTTTAAGGCCCTGCTAAAATGCTGGATGCAGACTGTTCCCTGGTAGAGAGGCCAGATGGAGAGGCACAGGCACCCAGCTGTAAGCACTAAAGAGGGCTAACTCAGAGCCATAGGGTGAACTAAGTAGGGACAGCTGGGCTTGAGGACTGAGAGGGCTATAAAAGCCCTGGGAAAATCTCAGTGGGGAGGCTGGCCTGGGAGGAGACAGGAGGGCTGTTTCCTCTGTCTCCTTATCCACCACAGGGAGCCTCAAAGGCCAGAAGTCAATGGGAAGGGTTTGTGGGATGATTGTTGTTGGGGGAATAGGGACTGCACAAGAGCACCGTAAATAAAGACACAAAGGTGAAACTGCTGAAGAAGGTGGTGGGACTCTTTATTACAGCAGCCCAAACACGGCGCAGGTGGAAACCTGAGTGGACCCTGTGACAGCTTGCCTATTCTTAGATCTCTTCATTTTCCTAATCACTATGAAAAAGTATACGTAGATGAGAAACATGAGGAAATTATTCCCATTTGCGCCTCGTGTGACCTTAAGTTTTTCAGAATATTAGCTATGTCATTTTGGGCAATGATGATTTCTCAGAGTAATGTTTAAGTGAAACCAGAATTGAAGTATCTCAGGGATAATAGATCTACTGTTCATTGTTATTTCTAATTATAGAGAATCATGTTCTTTTAAATCCCTCATCTGAGTTCCAGTTCCTTAGTTCAAAACCTCATCCCATCTGAATTTTTATTAGTTTAGCATTAACATGAATGTTTATGTAACACTGTCCGCTGGCCTGATCATTTGTGGGAATTGAATTCATGGAGGCTAAGTCCATAAATGGCTATTAGCTGGGATGGGTAATGAATGGTGTCCCTCGCCTCTGTCTGTCAGAGGGGGGTGATGGATGGCAGGAGAGAGATCGCTCGATCATACCTGTTAGGTTCACTCACTCCGGGGCACCTGGCATTGGCCACTGTCGGTAGACAGGATGCTGGGCTAGATGGACCTTTGGTCTGACCCAGTATGGCCGTTCTTATGTTCTTATGAACTCAGGATCTCTGGATCTAAAAGCAAAGACCTTTATGATTTGTGCTAAAGGACTAGGTTGTTGCTCATTCATAAACCTTTATACCTGGCAACTAAAGGCAGACAAGCAGCCACATTGTTAGCACGTGGTGCTGGTAAAAAGAATGTTTTCTAAGGTTCTTAATCATCCCTTTTTGGAATTTTAAAATCAGAATAATTTGTTTCACGGAGCACAGTGGGTATATTTCAGAGAAATATAAATGTGTAATCCAAATTAGTTACAAATATACTTTTAAAAATTAAAACAAAAATTAGCTTTTGGAGAAAACATTCACACAAACCAATACTGAACAAGACTGACTAGAGCTGTAAATGTAGCAGAGTGTTTTCTAATGGCTCAAGGCTTTAGCATGGCTCAAGAGATAATTTCTATTCCCAGGTCTGCCACCAACTGACTGTTTGATCTTGGGCAAGTCACTTAACCTCTCTGTATTTTGTTCTCAATTTTAAAAGAGGGGTAATTATTTACAAGGGTTGTGTGAGGCTCAATTAATTGTAGCACTTTTAGATTCTCAGATTAAATGTGGTATAGAAAGGCAAAGTTTTGTTATGCAGTTAAATATAGTTGGGTTAAGCAGCTAATATTAGAAAAAGGAGAGATCCAGTCTCATTTAAAATGTATTTGTTGTTGACTAAGATATTGTTACAAATCTTCCCATCCTCAAAATCTTTCAACTGTATAGATGTCATTATGATCGGAAGATTTTGAAGAAAACCTTTGGCGAGTGGAAGGAGGAATGGTGGATTGTTTGCAGAGAATGGAAGCTCAGCATCAGAGCTGACTGCCATTACAGGTATGTGAAATTACCTTGAATTGTGTCTGCAGCTGTGTGAGAAATCCTCCCTGGGTCTTGGAGGTTATGTCAGTAAACAAACTACCCCGCTGCACTGTTAGGTGAGGAAAGGCCAATATTAATGCTTTCCTCACTTATTATTTACAACTTATTGCCACCCTTCATCCAACAAATAGTACATTCTTCTTTCTTTGTCCTAAGATGAAATCAGATGTCACAGCTCAGGTGTCTTCGGAGTACTGTTCACCTTGTATGCATCAAATTTCCTGATTTCCAGAAATCAATAATTAATTTAGTTCACTCTGAACATGTTTCATACTGATATTCCTCTCATCTTCTAAGTGGCCAAGTTCTCTTGAGGTATGCTGTTGTTTAGCTTGTAAGGAAGGAGCCAATGAGCAGCTGGACACTTGTCTTTTGTGTTCTTTTTTTATTGTGTCAAAATGCAGAGTAGTTACACTGCCTCTTGTGTACTGCTCACATGTTGACTAAGATTTGGGAACTTGCTCTCTGTCTTGCTCCCAGATTATTTCCACGTTGGTACAAACTCTGAGCCCATTAGCAGTGAGACAGGCATTCTAGAGCCTCTTTTGCTTATGATGGGACAAATTAAGTTTTCTTTTCAGGAGGCTTTTATATATCCTGAGTAACCTTTATACCTTCCCCTCAACCTCTTACTGTAACATCAAAGACTCTTGTACTCATCTCTCTTTTTTGGATATTGTTTATAGGAAGAAAGGGGTTTCTTCTTTCTTCACCTTGTTTCAGAGAGTGAGGAATTAATGGATACCTAATTGTTCTGTCCCATTTTTACATGCTCTCTCTTTGCAATCCTTTTCAGTTTGAGAAAGCTTTCAGAATCCTCTCTTTGGCCAGGTCTACACTAGGGAGGCGGGGAGAGGGGTCGACCTAAGATATGCAACTTCAGCTATGCAACTAGCATAGCTGAAGTAGATATATCTTAGGTCGACTTACCTTGACATCCTCACGGCGGCGAGTTGACTGGTGCCACTCCCCCGTCAACTCCGCTTCTGCCTCTCGTGGCGGCGGACTTCCGGAGTTGCTGGGGAGAGCACTCAGGGATCGATCACTACCCACTGATCCAGCCGGTAGTGTAGATGTGGCCTTTGTTAATGTCTCAGTATGGGGCAGTGTAATTATTTAAAGATAGACTGAAACACAGATGGCTAAGTGATTGAGAGGCTAAGCCACACACACTTACTAAAAATATGTGAAGATGTTGCCTTTGCAGAATGGGTTATCCAAAGGGCAATCAAAGTTGATCCAAAACTTTTCCCCCTTGGATGTTAAGAAGCCGCACTTTGCTTGGACCACCATGACTTTTCCATTGAGTAGCAGAAGAAAAAGTACAGAGTCTGTGCTGCGAGACACTTCCCTTTCAGAATCTAACTATAAAGTCTCACTAGAAGCTGCTCTGTGTGATAGCAAGAATCAGAGAGGTAGCCGTGTTAGTCTGGAATAGCAGAAGTAACAGAGTCCTGTGGCACCTTAAAGACTAGCTAAAGTATTGAAGCATAAGCTTTCGTACTCACGAAAGCTTATGCTTCAATACTTTAGCTAGTCTTTAAGGTGCCACAGGACTCTGTTACTTCTGTGTGATAGGAATCTCTCCTGTCCATTCCAGAGCAATTGAGACCAGGTCTGCTGTACAGGAACTGGGTAGATTGGATCAAGGTTTATGATTGATTTTTTTTGTTTTGTTTTTAAGATGCAAACATAAGAATGGCCATAGTGGGTCAGACCAATGATCCATCTAGCCCAGTATCCTGTTTTCTGACAGTGCCAGCGCCAGATGCTTCAGAGGGAACGAACAGAACAGGGCAATTTATTAAGTGATCCATTCCCTTATCCATCCCCATTCAGTCATCTAGTCCCAGCTTCTGGGACAACCAGAGCATAAGGTTGTAACCTGGCCATCTTGGCAATACCCTTGATGGACCTATCCTCCATGAATTTTCTAATTCTTTTTTTAATCTAGTTATTCTTTTGGCCTTCACATCATCTCCTGGCAATGAGTTCCCAAGGTTGACTTTGTATTGTATGAATAAGTTCTTCCTTATGTTTGTGTTAAACCTGCTGTCTATTAATTTCATTGGCTGACCCCTGGTTCTTGTCTTCTGTGAAGGAGTAAATAAAACTTTTTTTATTCACTTTCTCCACACCGTTCATGATTTTATAGATCTCTTTCATATCCTCACTTAGTCTCTTTACTAAAATGAACACGTGCAGTCTTTTTAATCTCTCCTTAATTTCTTTGACTCATTTTTGTTGTCCTTCTCTGTACCATATCCAATTCTAATATCTTTTCTGTTGTTCAGATATTTCCTGTACAACCTGATATTCCAAGCCTGGAAGACTTTTATATGCCAGCAGCGAGAAAAGAGGAGCAAGTATCGTGTCGCAGAGGCTCACGGTGAGAGGGGAAGGGGGAGTAACTTTTTAAAACATAGATGTCAGTGTTTCAAGGCATGTGTTTCCCTGCATGTGTTTGTGTATTTACCTCCCCGACTCCTGTGTGCAAGTGTAATTTACCAAGGCCAGTGGTGTGTTTTCCATCACTGGTAATTTTTAAATCATGCTTGGGTGTTATACTCTGGGAATTATTTTGGGGAAGTTCTGTGGCCTGTGTAACACAGGAGATCAGACTAGGTGATGATAATGGCCTTGGGATCTTTGAATCCTATGTTCTGATGGTTGTCTACCTAAGGCTAACAGGGGTGATTGCTCTTCATACATTGTAGTGTGCAGCTATATAGATGGTTAGGGATGCCAGTGAAAAAGCTTAAGGGGCTCTCTATCTGGTTCTCAGACTCTGTCTGCTCTTCAGTGTGGGTCTGATCATTGGGACAGTATGTATTTGGATGGGTATTTTCACTAGAACAATTGATTGATTGGTGGAGTTCCCCAGCTCCTCAGCTGATGTAGGAGTCAGCTCTGGCTTCCTCTCTGTCCATGTTGATTTTTACCCACCTTATCCTGAATCACCTCTTTTCAAAACACATATTACAAGTGAAATGAAGCTCATGACATTTTCACAGTGCAATTTCAGTTCTGACTTGAGCTATATTGAGTTCTGGATTCTGTAGCTCCTAAGTGCAGCCTGCTTTAAGCCACAGTAGACCAGAGAGCATGTGGACATGAAACCCAGCTCACACATGCGAAGGGGATATATATTCTAGATGCACTGGAGGACAAAGTTAGGTTTCTTTTCAAATGCCTGAACAGTGTTTTACTTGTACCTTGAAGGTTATGTGAAGCTGTTAACATTCAGATCTTATCTTAAACCCATCTCCATTGCTCTGCCAGCAGCTAAGAGGCTTGTCTACATACATTATTCTGGAATAAAGTAGTGTATAAATTTAAAGTGCAGTAGCTATTTTGCAATAAGTCTTCATGAGGATGCTCTTGTTCCAGAATAAGGGTATGTCTTCACTACAGCAGTAGTTCGATTTCCTTTATTTCGATGTTGTGAACGCAACTGTATGCAGCCGATTTTGTGTGTCTTCACTAGGCACAGCAAAGCACAGCAAGTCGACAGTGTCTGATCCCCCAGCAGGGACCATTTCGAGTGCTGCACTATGGGTAGCCATTTCCAAGTTTCGCGCCCTTTTTCCACGCCACCGACCCCCATTACGAGCGGTGCACTGTGGGTAGGCATCCCATAATTCGCGCCCTTTCTCCGCGCCGTGCTAACGCCATAGCACTGCAAGCATGGAGCCCGCTGACACCACGGAAACAGTAATAGCCGTTGTGAGGACCTCGATCACGGTTGCAGAGTTCATGCTGCACCGTCTGCAGAGGAGGAATGCGATCCGGGGAGAACTGCGCTTTCTGGAACCTGACGACAGTGAGGAGGAGATGGACAAGGACATGCACAGCGGGGACGACAGGGACACTGACGGTTTTGGAAGTAGGGCGACTGTCAAATTTGGTGGCCATCGAACGCCGATTCTGGGCCAAGTGAACAAGCACGGACTGGTGGGACCGCATAGTGCTGCGGGTCTGGGATGACTCCCAGTGGCTCAGAAACTTCCGCATGCGAAAGGGCACGTTCCTGGAACTTTGTGACTTGCTGTCCCCGGCCCTCCGGCGCAGGAATACCAAAATGAGAGCGGCCCTTACAGTTGAGAAGCGAGTGGCGATAGCCCTCTGGAAGCTTGCAACGCCAGACAGCTACCGGTCAGTGGCGAATCAGTTTGGGGTGGGTAGGTCTACAGTGGGCTTTGCTGTGATGCAAGTAAGCAGGGCAATCGTCGAGCGGCTGCTACACCAGGTTATAAACCTCGGAAACCTGCAAGCCACAATAGATGGCTTTGCCGCCATGGGATTCCCTAACTGTGGTGGGGCTATAGATGGGACTCCTATCCCTATCCTGGCACCGGACCACGAGGCCGCCGAGTACAGAAACCGGAAGGGATATTACTCAATGGTCATGCAAGCAGTGGTTGACCACAAAGGACGTTTCACCGACCTGTACGTGGGGTGGCCGGGAAAGCTTCATGACGTTCGAGTGTTCAGGAACTCTAGGGTTTTTAGACAGCTGCAGCAAGGCACTTTCTTCCCCGACCAGAAAATTTCCGTGGGGGGGGGTCGAAATGCCGATCGTGATCATTGGGGACCCAGCCTACCCCCTAATGCCCTGGCTTATGAAGCCCTACACAGGAGCCCTGGACAGGGGTCAGGAGCTGTTCAACTACAGGCTGAGCAAGTGCAGAATGGCCGTAGTGTGCGCATTTGGCCGTCTGAAGGGGAGATGGCGTTCCTTACTGATTCGCTCAGACATCAGCGAGAGAAATATCCCCATTGTTATTGCTGCTTGCTCTGTGCTCCACAATATCTGTGAGAGCAAGGGGGAAACGTTTATGGCGGGCTGGGAGGCTGAGGCAAATTTACTTTCTGCTACTTATGAGCAGCCACACAGCAGGGAAAGTAGAAGAGCACACCGTGAGGCCCTGCGCCTCAGGGACGCCTTGAAAGACAGTTTTATGAGTGGCCGAGATGGCGTTTGAGAATCTGCTCCCTTGCTGTGCTCTAAGCCTGCTGCCCTTGAACCCTCTTTCATCCAGGGTAGATGAGCTCAGCATGGATTCTTGTGATGCTGAGCTCTGCATGGCGGCTAGTGCTGCTGATTGCTCTGAATGGCGACTGAGCAGTTCAGGTGAGCTGGCCACGCTGACCAAACAGGAAATGTTATTCAAATGTTCCCGGGTCTTATCTACCTGGCCAGAGCAGCGAGTTCAGAGTGCAGTGCAGAGCGGTCACAGTGGAGCAGTGAGGCAGTCCAGAGCGGTCAGAATGGAGCATTGTGGGACAGCCTCTGGAGGCTATTAATGTCGGTTCCGTCTTCACTAGCCCACAGTCGAGCTTGGAATGTCGAAATTAGCCTTATTTCTCTCGTCAGGCAGGAGTTCCAATTTCGATCTTGAGGGCCCTTTACATCGACGTTAAGAGCATGTATGTGAAGACAGGTACACGTTTAATTCGACCTAATGTCGTTAACATCGAATTAAAGTGGTAGTGAAGACAGGACCTAAGAGTGTCCATGCAGGGAGCTATTCAGGAGTATCTATTCTGGACAGTTTTATCTGTGCCTATCTCTAACTTCAGCTCCTGGAGCGGCTGCAGTTTTAGCCTTTCCCAGTAGGTGGCAATGTAAGTCTGATAACGATTTAAAAAATACCAAATCCTTGTATGTCATTTAAAAAACAACAACGTTGTGACCATTGTTTTGCATAGCGGAGAAGCAGAAGCTGCGCTGGACATGGCAACATTGGCTGATCTACATTGATGTTCGAAGGACCAAGCATAGAATGCGATCCGAGGCATTGGCATTCAGGGAAACAAGCACTCTGCGGTGAGAATGGATTTGAAACAGTCACATGTTAACCACAAACACCTTCTCTATCCCATGATCTGCTCCCAAACTGAATCTTCCTGGTTCATAGTTATGATTTGTCTCAACTACCTTCTCCCCAGCCCCTCATAGGACCACATGACTCCATCTAGATTAGAAGACCGTGCATCAGAAACATCGCTGTATGTAGAGCCCTGCCTTTCCTGATGAGAGGAGGTTAGTTCCTCACCCCAGACTGCAGAATTAATATGTCTTAAATGCTTTTGACAGCGTGGCATGGGGAGTGTGGACAAGACGACTGCGCCAGACGTGTACTGGCCGTGAGATGAATACTCTGGCTCTGCAGCACTGGGCCCAGAGCCTACAGTTTCGGGTAAGTCCTTCAAACGCAGACCCTTCATACCTGAGATCACACACAGCTGTGAGTAATAGCCAGCACATGAATGAAGAATTCACCACCCTCAATAATCCCTTTGTACACTGAGATACCTCTAATGAAAGGATGTT
Source organism: Sternotherus odoratus (assembly GCA_032164245.1). Lineage (NCBI taxonomy): Eukaryota > Metazoa > Chordata > Testudines > Kinosternidae > Sternotherus > Sternotherus odoratus. The sequence continues at coordinate 4,684,273 of JAVMKO010000015.1, read as the reverse complement.
TATAGAGTGGGAGCTGCAAGGTATAGGTTAGGCCTTACCCCTCCAGATGTGCATGCAGGTGTGTGTTCCCCAGGCAAGATCTTACCTGTGAACTGCTTCTCAGTGGTGTAAATAAAATAGGACCATCTCTGGGTTCTCTCCACATGGGATCCTCAAACACCTTTCATCGCTACAGTGGAGGTATAAAAGGCACATCCGGGCTTTTTTAGATTTCAGTGTATTTCGAAGGAGCTACGTGAATTATTATGATTATTTACACCAGGCCCAGGAACACCAGATGTGGTCTCTGCCCCAAAGAGCTCCCCACTTTGAAACAAATAGATAAATAAGAAGTGGAAGAAAATGATTTTTTATTAGTATGTTTCAACACATGGCCAACAGGAGTCAGTCATCTTATCTTCCTCGCTGGGTCATTTACACTCACTACGCAACAGAAGTGAAATGACTGTAGGACACTCGCTATATAACGGACAGTTCATCTTTTTTGTGAAATCCAAAGTGAAAATAATTTGTCAAGATGATATATTTTATTTCCTGTGCCCTGGAATTGTTCAGCCTTTCCCTAGAAGGCTGGCAGTTGCTGTCATGGGTTTAGAACAAGGCACTTGCTCTCTTCCCATTTGGGCAGTGTGGTCTTTGGTTCTAGCCTGACTGAAAGATGGCAATCCTGCATGGATTCAGGACTTTGCCAGGGAGGCTGGACCCATGATTTGGGAAACATTGTTAGAACTTTAGATACCAGCTTCCTTCATCTCCTTTAAATGAAAAGATTGTACCTGGGAGCCCATTATTCATTCCCAGTCAGTAGCATTCTGCCCTTTAAAAGGAAGAAATGGTAGTGAAACTTAAAATTCTTCTTCGGGTGATTGCTCATGTCTATTCCTCAGTAGGTGTGCGTACTCGCCACCTGCACCGGTCCCAGAAGTTTTACCCCTAGCAGAACCTGTAGGGGGAGCCCACAACCCCTGGAATGGCACCGGCCTGATGCGCTATAGGGGGTGCCATGCGCTCCCCTACCCTCAGTTCTTTCTTGCCACCACGCCGGGGAGCACCTTAATGGGCTGCTGTTTGAACCCCTGGCCACGTGCTCATGGTCCCACCTCTCGTGGAAGGTGGCCTTCCTGGTGGTGATCACGTCGGCTAGGCAGGTGTCAGAGTGCGGGGCCCTGATGTCTGAGCCCCCATACACGGTTTTTCGTAAGGACGTGGTCCAGCTCTGCCCACACCCTGCATTCCTCCCGAAGGTGGTCTCCGCCTTCCATATGGGCCAGGATGTCTTTCTGCCAGTCCTCTGCCCCAAGCCAAACATGTCCAGTGTGGAGCTCTGCCTCCACACTCTCGACATGTGCAGGGCTCTGGCTTTCTGTAGCCTCAGCCGAACGCATGAAGGGCCGGCCGATCGCCACGCAGCGACTCTCCAACTGGATCACTTTCTGCATCTGTACCTGTTATGACCTGGCGGGTGGCCCCCCTCTGCCAATTGTGAAGGTGCACTTGACTCGGGCACAGGCCTCGTCGGGAGCCTTCTTGGCCCACGTCCCTATCCAGGAAATTTTTAGGGCTGCTACATGGTCTTCGGTTTACATGTTCACTCTGCACTATACGATTGTCTCCCAAACAAGGGATGACACCGGGTTTGGCAGGGTCGTCCTCCATCCCGGGAACTTGTGAACTCCTACCCACCTCCAACAGATATAGCTTGGAATCACCTACTGTGGAATACACATGAGCAATCACTCGAAGAAGAAAAGACCGTTACCTTTCGTAACTGGTATTCTTCGAGATGTTGCTCATGTCTGTTCCACATCTCGCCCTCCTTCCCCTCTGTCGGAGTGGTCTGACAAGAAGGAACTGAGGGTAGGGGAGTGCGTGGCACCCCTTATAGTGTGCCAGGGCGGTCCCACTCCAGGGGTTATGGGGGGGGGGTGCTCCCCCTACAGGTACTGCTAAGGTAAAAACTTCCGGCACGGTGCACGTAGTGAGTATGCAAACTTACTGTGGAATAGACATGAGCAACACATCTTGAAGAACACCAGTTACAAAAGGTAACAGTCTTTTTCTCAGGTTTTTGTCAGACTGACCTTGGAATTCCCCGTTCCCTCTCACTTTCCACTCTGCCGTATGCTTTGAATATAGAAACAGCTCAGTGCTGTTGACAAGGTGAGTGGAGTTTGGTTTGTGCATGTAGGGAAAGCCAGGGTGGGAATGAGAAGGAAGAAGGAGACGGTAAATGAAAGTCCTGGCCTAAATAAATTGGAAATGACCAGTAGAATTGAACATAAATGATTGCTTCATGAAAATCTCGTTCCCCTTAGCTCCTTTTTTTCCTGTCTCCTGATCTCTATTTGATATGCTCTCCCTCTCCATTTCCTTTGTGTTTGCTTTCCCCCTTCCTCCGCTCTTGACCATTCCCTCAACGTTCCCTTGCTCTCCTCTGCTTAGTCTTGGCTGACCCTCCTCCTCATTTGTTCTAATTTGTATTGTCAGGCCTGGCTACAGTGGATGGAGCTGTATTTGCACATCCAGCATGACAAGCAGAAGGAGGCCCGGGCAGTGACTCATCATCAGCACTGGGCGCTGAGGAGATGCATGAAGGCCTGGCTGGGGCACCTGCAGCTTCAAAGAGAAAAGAAGCATCAGGACAGTGAGTGAGAATCCTAGAAATATAGGACTGGAAGGGACCTCGATAGATTATCTAGTCCAGTCTGCTGCACTGAACCAGGACTAAGTATTATCTAGACCAGCCCTGACAGGTGTGTGTCTAACCTGTTCTTAAAAACCTCCAATGACAGAGATCCCACAACATCCCTAGGTAATTTGTTTGTGCTTAACCTTACAGGTAGGAAGTTTTTATCCTAATGTTTAACCTAAATCTTCCTTGCTGCAATTTAAACCCATTACTACTTTTCTGATCCTCGACGATTAAGGAGAACATTTATCACCCTCCTTCTTGTAACAATCTTCTATGTTCTTGTAGACTGTTGTTCTGACCCCCACCACGTTTTCTCTTCTCCAGACTAAACAAGGCCAGTTTTTTCAGTCTTTCCTTGTAGGAGACACTTTGATGCTTCTGGTTCAGAGCTGTGGCATGGGCTAGCAAGGATTGTGTGGTTTGTGTACTGATGCATCCAGAATGCTATTGCCTTATTTTGCAAAAAGGGTGGATATGGTCTTAGAAAGGAAATTGCTCTATTGACCAAAGCTTACACCTTGTAGTGTGTACTCTGATTGGGGTTCCTGTCAAAAAGACATATGAAGCCAACTTCAGAGGTACTCTCAGTTCCTGCAAGGATTTCCTGAATAACCAGAACAATGTCCGCTAATAGGTAGCGGTAAAATTCTTGGTAAAATTCCCATCATCCGTTGCTGGTACTGGAAATTCTGTCACTTGAGAGCCTAGAGTTTGCATGTCATTGTCTTGTCCTGACACGAATGATGCAGGAGCAGAGAGAGCTGGTCGTGTGTAATTCGTGTCTGTTGTTCTAGAGCTGGCTCAGCAACATCACCAAGTCTGTGTGCTCCAGCAGTGTTTCTCTGGCTGGCGGCGGGCCTGGGAGCACCGGAGAAGCATGAAAATCCACCAGGAGTGCATTGGTGAGCTAGCAACAAGAGTTACCTTGCGGAGAATCTTCACACACTGGAAACATTGTATCCTTTGTGTATGCTGCCATCGAGGGGCCAGGTTCAAGATACTCCTGCAGGTGGATGCAGCAGATGAGCAATAATGTAAGAAGAAGCATTTGGGTCAGGCATGTTGGACTGAGAAGCACCTGTTCATTAGAAAGGTGCAGGTTAGTCCATAGTGAATGGGCATTGGAAGGGAAGAAGACTAGCAATTGAAACACATTAACTAAAAATCTGTAGGGACTAGGATATGGCAGCAGGGAATCGCTGGCAGTAGACAAGAGATGTGTCTTTTTAAACCAGTGAAGCCTCTAACAGCTTCACGGCAACCAAAATGTCTCTGTGTGCATACCAGTGCAGAAAACCGCAGGCTAAATCAGTTGTGGACTGGAATTCGGTATCTGTCCCTGAAGGAGAGGATGTGTTGTGTGTGTCTATAAAAGATACTTTCTTTTTAACTTGATGACAGATGTTGTACTGTGCATGGAAGGGACCTGGAAGCACCAACTTGCAGAAAAGCATCACCGGCGCCATCTGTTGGTAAGAGCTTTGTAATGTCTCAGGTGAGAGGGAATCTAGGCTATTTGGAATGATTTTGCAGAGCTGCACCTAGCCACCTGTGTTCATGTCGATGGCGAGTGTGTCATCCTTTGGGTGATATGTATGGTATTTCCTTCCGTGAAATGTTCAGCACAGATTCAAACTGTCATGGAATCCGCCAGACTTTGTTCCTCGGGGTGTTGTATGTAGAGAAGATAGATTCATAGTCTTTAAGGTCTGAAAGGAAACAACGTGCTCATCTAGTCTGACCTCCTGCACATCACAGGCCACAGAACCTCACCCACCTATTCCTGTAATAGACCCATAACCTCTGGCTGAGTTACTGAAGTCCTCAAATCATAATTTAAAGACTTCAGGTAACAGAGACTCCACCACTTACATTAGTTTACACCTGCAAGTGATCCATGCAGAGGAACGTGAATTCTCCACCCCCCGCCCCTCCACCCCCCGAGGGTCTTTCCCAGTACAGAGAGTCCTTGGGAAGGAACAGGTTGTAAGTCTCCCCTGCTTCAGGGTAGGAGCAAGTTGTGGGTCTCCTGTCAGAGAAGGAGACAGGGAAAGGGCAGGACCGGTTGATCTCTCCATTGAGAGAGGGGGAGGGAAGGGGCCTGGGCAGTGATTGCTGACAGAGCAAGGGAGAGATCTGGGTGACACAAGAAGAAGCCCTAGGAAGGGGGATGTTTTTACTTTAGCTGGAGAGCTAAACTCTCCAGCCAGGGGGAGAGAGACTGAGGCTCTGCTATGTATCCATGACAAGGCAGTAAGACTGACTATTACAAGTAGCAACAAAGCTGGATTCTGTGTGCCCAGCTTTGGCTAGCTGTATGGAGCAGTTGGTCCCAAGGGAAATTGGCTCTTGGCTGCTTGGTTATTCGGGCTACGCAGTGAATGGTAAGTAAAATTCTGCTGATTGTTTTCTTAGCACTTTGGGTTTAATGCCTTGCGGAAGAACGTTATAAATACTCGTCTCCAGCAAATGAGAAGAAATTTGGCTCATCGGCAGCATCAAGTAATGGTGGGTTTAATTTGTGTTATGCTGTGTTTATATGAGACCTTTTCCTGAACCTTCCCACCTTCTCTACGAAGTGTTCTCTAGTCAGTTGCATTGTTCCCTTGCTATTAGCAGTTTCAGAAAATATCTCCTGTGTAAGTCTAGGGTCAGTCACAGACATGTTGGCCTAGTTATGTGTTGTCATATAGCCCCATTGCAAACCTCTTCGCGTCCAAGAAGATTTAGTCTCTCTCTGTATGCAGAGAACAATTGGCTGTAACCCTGTGACAAGGAGAGTGAAGTGGTTCAAATAAGCTCAACAGTGCATGCATTTATAGCAGCACCTGAATGTAGCAACGTTTCTATTTTCAATTGTTTGAGGACTCCAGGTCTGCATTAAAGATATTCAGAGCAGCTGGAAGAAAACAGAATTGTATCAGGCTCATGTGCTTTTTGGACTGCTTTGTTTTGTATAGCAGCATAGTGTACTTTAAGGAACCCTCCCTCCAGAATGTCGTATTAGCAGAACATCTGTATCATCATTCTTCTGGATTCCCCCGTTCTTGTTACCTGCATTTTTCTATCTCTGCTATTTTGCTCCAGTTGCTGCAGAGCTTCTGGAATCGCTGGAAGTGTCGATTAGAACAGGAGGAGGAAGAGCATCAGCGGTCCCTGACATTAGCAGCTCGCAACCACTACAGGTACTTCAGGGAAATATATTTTCTGATGCAACTAAGGAGCTGGAACTTACCAGCTCTTGGTTCTGGTTTTAAATCTGGTAATGCTTCGATGCATGAGATCATTATGAAGAGTGGTCTAGTTCTGGACCATACCACAGTTGAGAAACATGGGAGGGAAATTGATATTGGCAACCATAAGCCTTGTCTAGGTTCGTTTATTTTAAAAAACATCTCTCCCCAGTGATGGGAGTACTAGTGTAGATACGACACAGGCAGTTTTGCCACCAGGTTGCATAGACTTCCACTGAGCAGAGTTACAGGGTGGTAAAACATCTTCCCTGTCTACATGAGTGCTTCCACCGTGGGAGCGTGGAGTGGGAGAGAGCATTTTTTGGGCAGATGTTAACTACCATAGAGGCTAAATTCCTCTTTAATCCCAATGAAAATACTTATTCCAGTGTTGAGTGCATGTAGCAGTAGAAGAAACCTTTGCAATTGTACCTGCCTAGATTGTGTTTTTAGACAAATATGTAACTTCTGCTTTTGTTGCCTTTCTTTTGGTGCGGTGGGAAGAATCTGTAAGGCATACTTAAGGCACTTTAAGATGATACAGTTATTTCCCAATTGAAACTGACTGACCAGGACACTAGTTATATGGAGCTGTCCAGGTCCCGAGCCGTTCTTTCAAATAGAGGGAGGCTGTTTGCTGAATAGTTGAGTTTTTTATTTTTTTTATTTCAGGGTAACGCTTCTGCACAAGTCTGTCAGGTTGTGGTTAAGAAATGCCAAGTGGAGAAGAAACAGGCAGGTATGGAGTATTTGTCATGTTTAGGTAGCTCTTACATGAGATTGAACCCAAATGATTGTAAAAGCTGGATGATGAAGGATGAGTGAATGTCCCAGTCATTTCTGTGGTGCAGCAGGTTCATACGATAAAATCATGTCCTCTCCAATCAATAACTTGTTGAAAGAATTGTACATCAGCCAGTCAGAGCACTTCTCTGGGAACCAAAGCGTTCTAATGTGGGTGCTGGACTTTCTAGGAAGGACAGGAAGCCGTGATTAGTTGATTTATGATCATTATTACTATTCTTGTTTAGTTTCCAGTAGTGCCCACACTGTAAGCCTTGTTTTGAAATATTACTTTGTTCTGAGCGCAGCCTCAAGAATGAGCCGGAACCGTTGGGTGGAATTGCTTTTCCACCTCCTTCCCTGTGAGAAATGTGGAGTAGAGTTTTATAAAGAAGAGAAACAAACCCCAAAAGCTAGGTACACTGAACACTTGCATGTTAAGTAGGCTAGTTTAGTTCAGATGGCCTTGTTGTGGTAGTCCCTTGGGAAGAGAGCACTGTTCTGAAATGACACCAAGCCTGTCGTTTGCTTTTTAGATTCAATACGCCAAAGCTGACAGTCACTATGGAAGAGTGATCTTGCCTGTCATCTTCCAGGCCTGGAAGAGGTTTAAGAACCATCAGCGCTGGTGGAGAGAGATGAAGGAAACGGCATCATGCTTTCATAGGTACAGTGGGTTGTTCTTATGCACTGACTTTAAAAAGGATGTGTTCATTGGACTGCAGCAACCAGTGCCGTGTGTAACTAAGACTAAAATGTGTTGTACAATCCACTTAGGTCAGCTCATGAAAAGAAAAGGTGACTTACCAGAACCTGTTGCTCTTCAATAGCTGCGTCTGCGCCTTCCCGCATGTTCTTCCTTTACATCTTGAGACCAAGGGTTATAGAATCCCACAGATGGGAATGCACAGAGGCCCTTGAAAAAATAGTAATGTTACTTTGGATAACAGAAAGAATCTGGCTGTTGAGAGGCAGTGTGGTCTAGTGTATTGAGATGAGACAGAGGCAGGAACCCATGATGTCTCATTTTGACTCTGACACTGACTTGGAGATTGTCTGCACGTAACTGGAATCAGATTGTTTGCAATTCACACCTTTATTTACTTTGATGTAACTTTGTGTGTGGACACTCTGCATTGGTTTAAAGCTAGTGTACATCATTTCAGTTTGCTCCTGTTATATACCAGGGACGATATTTACCATGGGCAAGCTCAACCGCTATAAGCCAAGTTTAAACAAGAGCGGTGTTCGTGCAAATTTGTACTCATTTTAACGAAATCACAGCTTTAGTTAAACCGGAGCAACTTCTGGGTATAGACAAGCCCCAGATGTATAACTAAAATGAGTAAAAACCAATTTTGGTCACAGTGAAATAAGTATCCAACTGCAGACTTGCCCTAAAATAACTAAACTCCAACCAATGTAGTTATTCTGGTTCCAGTTTCTGTATAGATAAGTCATTGCATTGTTGCCTTGGCATGTCACTAATGGCTTTCCTTCTCCAGAGGAGCTCTGCACCCTCATCTCCCACTGAAATAAACAAAAGCCATGGGTGCTCACCACCTCTGAAAATTTAGGCCACTGTCCCTCAGTTTTCCCACCTGTAAAATAGGGATAATGAAATTATCCTACTTCCTACTTCCCTGGGGTGTTGTGGTGGTTGGTTAATGGTTTGTACAGTGGGTTGAGGATATAAGATGCTATTTATTTATTCAGTACATTGTTATCTTTTCACGTCTGTAATGATAGGGGAAAAATATTACTCTTTAGAGATTTTAAAATAACTTTTGTGGGCTCATTGTTTGCATGAATTCAGTCCTGTGAGCTGGTAGAGGTGTGATACAACTAATCTTAAGCAACCCTTCAGTTTTCTGATTAGAAAGCACATGATGAAGCACAGCTTCTCGAAGGAGGGGCTGTATTCAGACCTAGGTTCCTACAATGGACACCTTCCTGGGAAGCGTTTTTCCTTTTAAGTCAGAAGAAAACATTTTTTTGACACTCTCTTCCTTCTCAGCATACCTGGGCCCTGTACCCAGATGGCTTCTAAATTATTTTTATTGGCTAGAAATGATTACGTCCTAGGTTGATGAATTTCTGCCATCAAAAGCCAGGCTGCACAGCTGAAAAACAAGCTGCAGAGAGCCTTGGTCCTGTTTTAGAAGAAACCTTGATTTCTAGGAGACACACATGTAGGTTCAGAGGGTGACTTGAATAATGAGGGCAGCTGCTCTTCTGAAAGCAATTAGAGGAGTTTATTTGGTCTGTCAGAGGGCAGCTGTGGCACACTGGAGATCAGAATAAAGAGCAGGCCCAAAGCCTGTGTTTTTCTAGCTCAGGAGGCTGAATGAGGTGATTAAAGGAAAATTGGCTGTTTGATATGTAGCTTGTGCTGTCTCAGACAGAAAAGGGGGTTGAACATATGAGGGAGTGGGGAAAGATTTTTAAAGGCACAAATGACCATTTGGTGAATGTTGCCTCTTGACCTGAATGGTTAGTCAATATGTGGGACCTTGCCTGATTTGTTTGTTAGGAGGAGAAAATTATTGAGTCAGGTATTTGTTTGATGCAATTATGTTTATTTACAAAGGAAGTACACACGGACTCATTTCCCTGAACACAATAGGAACGAACAAGAGGGAGTTTCCTTGTTCAGAAATCCAAGCCTGCTTTCCAGACAGTTCTCTGCACAGAAGCTCTCTCTGTTGGCTTCCTCCTAGGGCCACACTCACCCGTGCTTGTCTTGCTTTCTGATCCTATTTCCTTCTGACACACACAGTTCCACCACTCAATGCCCCACTGCATTTGCAATAGTCTATGGATATTGTCTTATTCTCCCTGATTAGTTATTTCTGTGGTCTTCCCATGCTGTCCAGAGCCATAGGTGGCACCTTCTGTTGTTGTTTACTCCTTAAAGATTTTATTTATGACTTTCATTTAATCTGAGTGAAAGATTGGTAGCATGACCATCAGCTTCAACAAGGTCTGTGATTGCCCTTAAATCAAACACACTTGCTGGCAGCCACCAACATCCTCCAGCACAACACATCTAAACCCTATAGATTTTCAGCCTATTAATTTGCTGTTTGTACCTTTTGAAAACATCCAATGAACTCCAGTAGCCACCTGCTCAGAAGTAACCTGGTCAGCCCTGAGTCATCTTCCAGCTGTGTTGAGGCTAGGGAAGGGCTGGGACCTGTTGGCAGGCTAGGAAGTATATCCCGGTTAAAGAGTTTTGGAAACAGCTCCTCCTTGGAACTACTGCTTCAGTCTGAGATTGGTGCTATTCCAGTTGGGCTGCAGCCTAAGCTTCTGGGATGGTAAATTTTCACAGCGGTTGGGCAACATGTATGTGTAATGAATGGTGTTATTACTCCTCCCCTAGATCTCTCCTCCATATATGTATATTATGCTTTATGTCAGCAGCTCCCAAACTTTTTAGTAAGGGGATCCACCAACTGCATTTTGTCGTTTCTGGGTACCTACCATTATGAATGGTATGTGTGTGTGTGTTACTGTTTACTATTTTAAAATCTTTTATTAATTGAAACACACACAAAAAACCCAAAATCCCCTCCCTTACTCTTGCTTTCCCAGCCCTGTTCCCTCTTGTGACTAGAGAGCAGGAATAGGGCTCCTGCTACACCCCGTTACTTGTTCAGGTAAGAGTGGAAGACAGGCTACATCAGAAAACACAAGAGCCTTCCAGGCTGTCTCTGTGTTGGGAAGGAATCAGCTTCTCCAAGATCCTCTCATATCTGGGGGCTTTACTGAAACAGACTCCAAAAAACACCAGTTCCTCTCCCAGCAAGGGGGCCACACAATCCCAGTCTTCTCTTGCATCAAGGTGAGGAGAGTATCCCTTCTCCCCTATCCCTGGCCTGGCCCTGCCCCATCCTGCCCCCAAGTCCCCTGCTCAGCTCATCCTGCTCTGCAACCCCAGCTGGCTCCTCTCTCCCTGCACCCAGGCCACAGTTGCTACCCTGCTGGTGACTCTCTGCTTGCTGGGTCCAGCCCCTTCCTCTGCGCTGCTGCTGTCCATATCCCGTTCTCCACGATGCTGCCTGTTGCACAGGGGAAGTGAGAGCAGGGTCTGGGTGTCAGCAGCAGAGTGGAGGAAGAGACTGGAGCCAGCAAGCAGCCGGTCCTCAGCCAGTCCTCACCCCATGTGTGCCCTGGAGGTGCTTTCTCTATGCTGCTGTCCAGACCCCGCTCTTAAGGTTGCTGTGAGGGGGCGGGGGGGTCAGGTGGAAGCACTCCCAGGGCACACACAAAGCAGGGACAGGCTGCTGTCTGTCTGCTTGCTGGCTCTGTTGACTTTCTCTGCATTGCTGCTGCTGCCCATATCCTACTCCCCGTGCTACTGCCTGCTGCAGTGAGAGTGCTGTGGTGGAGGCACATCTAGGGCACAGATAACCCACCCCTCTACTGGGTTAGGACCCACCTTTTGGAAATCACTGCTTTACATTTTGAACCACTTTACAAACATATCCCCATATACCTTTGAGGGAGGTAGGAAGGCAGACTAGTCTATTATCCCATTTTATAGAGGAGGAAACCGAGGCAGCAAGATTAAATGATTTGCCCAAGGTTACGCAGTGAGGCATTGGCAGAGGAGTGAATAGAACACAGCAGGCCATTTGGTCCAGTGCTTACACCACTCTGCCTCATAAGTTTTTGTCTTAATTTTTCTACACGTTCATTTTACAACATTTGCTAAATTTGTAACTCAGACCACTGTCACTTTAAAAAAAAAATTGTGCCTGTCATTAATCCTGACCAATCCTAGATTAAGGTCTGTCAGTGTGTGGAGGTAGCAGGGGCTGCATTTATAGCTTTTGAAGAAGAAACACAAGGTTATATTATCATTTGCTTTCAGCTATATTGTCAATAAGGTGACTGGAAATAAGATTGTTGAATAATCTGGGTGGAAATAGGAAATTCTAGCAAATTCAGCAGAACAATATTTTTTTTTTAACATTCAGTCATCTAAGTGGGATTTCAAGAAGCAGTGGAATCAACTGTACACTTGTGTGTAATTATTTTAAAAAAATCCATGGAATAAAGAAGTGTAATTGACTTCTAAAACAGTCTGCGAAAATCAACGCAACTGCATTACAAATGGTTTCAATTTGGACATTCTGGCCTGGTAATCAGAGCCCATAAAGCCAGTCCCTTAGATGTCAGACCCGATTCATTGGTTCCACTAACATTCTTCATTCTTGCTTGCAGGGAATTGTTGATGAGGCGGGTATTTGACATGTGGTGGCTGAGCGCATGTCAGCAGCGAGAGAACCGGACGAGAGCGAGTATGGTAAATGCAGCACTTTCCCTTGGACTTCACCGAGGGGATAGATGGAACAGTTTCCTGATTCCCCTCCTGTGAACGTGAGCAGCACAAGCTGGGCTTGCACCCATCACAATACCACTTGAGTGGTTGGGGACCACACGAGACAATTTCCTGTGCCCATCACCACCTCTGAGGAAGCTTGCCCTGCTGCTCATTACAGCCCACATCATGAGTTCACCAATTTTCTCCGGTCTGTTGCAGGCCATTCTTCACTCTAAACAGCAGGTGCTGGTTCGTTTCTGGTACTCCTGGCGCAGGAGAACAGTAGTGTGTTTGGAGGAGCGAGAGAGCATGGCTCTTGCCCACGATCATCACTGCCACCTGCTGCTGCGGAAGACTTTCCACCTCTGGAAGAAGAACATTCAGGAGATAAGATCAGAGTAAGAGGCAGCTAGAAAGGGAGACTGATCCTGATTCAGTCTCAAAATTGGCCCTTTTCACAAAGGAGTTTCTGATTCACACCAGTACTGACCCCTCAGGTGTTTTAGAAGCTGTTAGCACATCCTAAATGTTTATATAGCATTGTGTGTATGTGTATATATATATATATATATATATATATATATATATATACACAATTATATATTTATTTAATAAATGTACTTTCCTAGCACAATAGCAAATATGGATTCAGGTTTGGTGTTAGAGAAGCACAATAGGTCAGGGGCAGTAAGAGAACTGTCTGGTCTGTTTTTCCTGTAGGAGGATCAAGGAGGTGAAAGCTATTAGGTTTCACTATTCAAAGTGCCTGCAGTGGTCTTGGAATAAGTGGAGAAAGGTAAGAATCCGAGGAGGTAGAGAGTTCTGAATCCTCTATTTATAGATTGCCTGTACTCATCATTTAGCTGCTTAACAGACACCATATTAAAGGCACTGTATGGTCATAATACTAGTTAATCTTTGGGCTACCCTAACAAAAGGCTGTACTCTCCAAGGGAGGGGTAAAACACTGCAATAAAGGAGGAGTAGGAATAGTGTGGGAAGGTGAGAGGGAGTTCTTTGTCCTGCATTGCTCCCCTGCTCACAGACTGTATTAGAGCTACCGGTAGGTATATCTCATGAGGGGAGGGCTGGACCTTTAATTTATTTGGGCTCTGCCCTACATATGCCTTGTCATCCGATCCAGGTATTAGATTTTGGCTTGGTTTGGTGGCTGGGTGATGAGACTAGGCATCATGTGACAGTAGCCTGCGGCCTCCTACGTGAGAGAACCTTTTCCATCCGAGTGAAGGAGGTCGGGACTGAGAGAGGCCATGGGGAAGTTTTCTCCAGAGATGAGCAGAGTCTGGAGTAGGCCTGGCAGAGCTCTGCTGCCCAGAGGGATCTGAGAGTGAACTGGGGCTTGAAGCCCCAATACAAGGGTAACTGGGAGATGGACCATCAGGGAAGCACTCTTAGCGGATCTAGAAGGGACCAGGGTCAAAGAGGAGCAGGGAAGGACTTCATGGCAGCCATAGGGAAAGGCCTGACTGAAGTGACCTGCAGTGACAAGTGGGACAAGCTGTAAGGGGAACATGGGTATACCATGCAACAGAACCTGGGTTTTGGAATAAGCAATTGAGCCCAGCAAAAGGCTGAAGAAACTGTGAAGTGGGGGACAGAGTGGTTCTGGTGTAACATGTAATTGGAACTGTTTTAATAGAGAAGCCCTCAAGAAGGGGGGTGTTTAACTTGCCCAATAGCCTAGGGGGCAGTTTGAGAACCCAAAGGGGGAAACTGAGGCAGCAGCAGGGTCTGGTGCCAGTTCAGGTAAGACCCTGTTTTGCTGCTCTGTGGGAGTGATGCTTCCGTGGAGGTTGGGGATCATAGGCAGGTAACTCCTCTTCCCACACAGTCTGACTTTCTTTTTTGCTTGTAGTATGTGGGACATCGGGCTAAGAAGTGGAATACATTAGTGCGAGCAGACATGTATTATCAGCACTCACTGCTGGCCAAGGTCTTGGCTGCCTGGAAGGTAGGAGGATTGTTTGTTTCATTGCTGAAGCTTGTGGTGGCCGCACCCTCCACTCTGAGGAGGGAATGCCAGATCTGCATGTGTTTGACTTTAGGGCCCACACAGAGTATGAGGCCGAATGCTGCCACCGCTACTGGAGTCTCCCTTGAGCTCCATTGGTGGATCCCTGTGCTTCTGGAGTTCACAGGTCTCGGGTCTCTCCTGGCTTGTGTGGCTGTATTTATGTGATATGTGGGTAGCTGCCAGTCACTCAGGATGGCATACCCCATGTTGCTAATGTATGATTGCTATTGAGAGCAACAAGAGAAGTGCTACACTCTGGTGGCTGCAGCTTCTGCATCTGCTCCTGGTCAGTTGCTGCTGAGAGTTCCCCAGAGAACTGCTCACCATCGTGTTCCTAACAGCTGGAGGAAGTGTCACTTCAGCACTACTTTCCTTGCAGAGTTACCAGCAAAACATCCAGTGCATTCTACGCCGAGTCGATGACAAGGAGGGGGAGCGCAATAGGACGCTATTAAGGTAAGCCTGCCCCTCCCCAGGCAGCTCTAGAAAGAAGTAGCTTGCCCCAGGGCGCCTTAACTGGCACATTCACTAATCCCGGAGTTTTTGACACTGAGAACTAACTCTCCACTGTTGCACTGTTTTTCTGCATCTCAGCCGAACTAAAAGGAATGGTCACATTCTCCTGGGACTTGACCACCTTGTGGATACACAGGGTTGTGAGGCACCTTGTTACCACCTGCCTTTAACACGTGGAAGCCTTGCCTGTGCCTCTCAAGGGTCAGCTCCCCAGCTCCAAGGGTAACATGAAACTCCCTTGTAGCCCCCACCAGCCCCTCTGTTTCTCAACAGGCTAGCAATGAGCACGCTCCAACCCTCAAGTCACCAAGTGTCTCCCTGGTGTGTCCAGCCCTTGGCGCACTGGACACTCACAGTATTCACACATTTGCTGCTTCCAACGAAATAGTAAACCTCCGTTTATCAGTTCCAGCTCAGATCACCACAGCACTTAGATATGTTAATAGTAAAATCAAGCATACGTTTATTTAACAAAGCGTAGAGATTAAAATAATAGTAAGTAGAAGTATTGGAAACAAACGGTTTATGTATGAAATAAAATCATAACCTATTCTAGATCTTACAGTTAACTAGATGATCTCATATCCTGTAGAGTAATGCCCATCCTTGCAGTGCTTCACAGCCAGGTTGGTTGTGACCCTCCTTTCATGACCCACACTGTCAACTTGCCTCCTAGGGAAGGACCCAGTGTATTTCTCCCATCCCCAACCACATACTAGTCCCATCCTTTGTCTTTATTCATAAACAGGACCCTCTCTTCCCCCCACTATTTGTTTCTTGTAGATTTCACAATCTCTTCTTTGGCCTGTTACTCAGTATGCAAATAGGCATAGCATGTGAGGCATACAGTATACAAATGACCAGACAGGGAAATAGGTGTCTGCTGTTTCCGGCCTGAAAGGAACATCTCCGAGGTATGTCACCTCCTGGTGACCTGCCTTAACTCCGAGACCTTAAGAACATGATTTTCAGTAGAGATACATAGCTCCTTAAATATTATCTCTACATACGTTTTGCTATGACAACGACGAGAGCGCTATTGGCTCTCAGTAGAGACTTCACATGCCACCATTTGGTGAGCTATTGTGCATCTATCCCAGCAGATCCCTCTTTGTGCCAGTTGGCATCAAGAAATCCCTGGGTGACTTTGCCCAATATGCGCCAGTCTCTTAAAGCACCTTTTGTCCAGTTTCAGAGCCTTCTCCTTGTGGCAGAACTGTTCTTGTGGTGCCTGCTGGAGCCACAGCTCAGAACAAACATAGGATCAGAGCCCGATAAACATATTGGCTAGTACACTACATCGTAAAGTGACTGTGCTCTTGGAGCAGATATGGTTTGTCTTGTTTCTTACGGGTGGCAGGACCAAGAAGGGCATTGGTCACCCTGCATTAACTGCAGTCACTTTAGCTTTTTGTACCTAGGAGCTGTGTTGTCTTTTTTTCAGTGCCTGGCTGCACTTGTGGGCATGATGTTAGGTGCTTAGCTATGTTTAAGACACGAGAAACAAAGGTGGGTTTTGTTTCAGCAATTTTTCGGGTTCTTCTCCAGGTGCCAAAGGTCGAGCCAGCTTCCAAGAGGTGGGGGAAAGTATGTGGTGAAAATCACTCTTGATCTCTAGGTTTCTGTTTCCCACTTTGTCCTTAGACAGGCGCTGAGTATATGGAGAGAAAATACTGTTGCCCTTGTGGGTGAAGCTAAGAAAACTGTACAGGCAGAACTGCACTACAGGAGATCAACTCTCTCAAAGGTGGGATCCTCATAGAGAACTTGGAGGCCATTTTAGCCAGGATGTAGAACTAGTCCAAGCAAGAGTCCCTTCCGGGAATAGTATAGTAGTACTTAGTCAGGGGACTCTTACAGCTTCCCATAGGAGCCACTACAAAGAAGGATACAGAAGCTCGCTGCTCTGAGTCCCAGCCTATCGCAGCAGGCGTTTCTGCAGGCACTGACTATGAGGTAGTCCACAGCTTTTTGATCCCATTTCCCAGAAGGGAATAGCATGGCAGCTTTGGCTGTGTGGAGGAAAACCCCTTCAAGAAATGCAAAGGGATATGGGTCGAATGGCTGCGTTAGGAACCCTGCTCTGGGGGACACAATTTCCATGACTGGAGGGTTTTCCCACACCTGCTGCAGTTGACTTGTGTGATGGGGTGACCGGGTGTGTTTGTGCTACTGGTGATGTGGGGCACTTGACTTCAATTCTAACCTCCAAAGAGAACTGCGGTATTAGTTTGTATCCTGTCTCTCTGCTCTAACGCCCTAGGTGCTACTCCAGTGGAGGGACACTACCTGTCTGCGGGTGTATTGCCGTCAGCAGGAGGCAGCAGCTCTGAGGCAGGCCAGGAGGTGTTTGGATATGGGTGAGCCTCGGGGACAAGGAATGTAAAGCACTCTCCGAAGGATCTGGTTGGAGCAGCGTGTGGCTTTGTTGCATGAATTCTGACACTAATTTGTTGGTGTGTGAATCTGAGAAGCATACGCCTCTGAAAGGCAACCATGTATTTGCTCTGCATGGATGAGATGGATTAGCTCTGCCATGAGGACTGTGTGTGGTATTGACATTGTTCTGGATAGGTCATTGGCCCAGGATTCAAGCAATTTGCCACAGGCTTCTTTTGTGACCTTGGGCAGTCACTAAATCTACCCTGAGCCTCAGTTCCTCCTCTATAAAATAGAAAGAACACTTCCTCCTCACAGGGGTGTTGTCAAGATAAAATCCATTAATGCTTGTGAGAAGCTCAGTGATGAGGGCCATACAAATACCAAGAGGTTCAGGCAAATCTTGATTAAAAGTAGAGCTGTTGATTGATTGCAGTTAACTAAAAAAATAATCACAAAACATTAATCGTGATCAATCGCACTGTTAAACAATAGAATTCCAACGGAAATTTATTAATTCTTTCAGGATGTTTTTCTACATTTTCAAATATATTGATTTAAATTACAACGCAGAATACAAAAGGTACAGTGCTCACGTTATATTATTTTATTACAAATATTTGCACTGTAAGAATGGTAATCAAAAGAAATAATATTTTTCAGTTCACCTCCGAGAAGTACCATAATGCAATCTCTTTATTGTGAAAGTGCAATTTATAAATGCAGATTTTTTTTGTTTGTTTCATAATTGCACTCATGAGGCGAGTTGAAAAACACTATTTCTTTTGGTTTTTATAGCACTGTATACTTTATATTCTGTGTTGTAAGTGAAATCAATATATTTGAAAATGAAGAAGACATCCAAAAATATTGAAATAAATGATATTCTATTATTAAGTGTGGTTAATTACTATTAATTTTTTAATCACTTGACAGCCCTAATTAAAATTAACTGGAATTAATAATGCTTTCCATTCAAGACTCACAAAATACTTCATACATTTGTGATTTAATTTCACAACCTTCCCATCATCCCCCCCCGCCTTTACAGGAGGGAGGTGATATTATCCCCATTTTCCAGGTGAGGAAACCGAGGCACCAAGAGTTCAAGTTACTTGTCTAAAATCATACTAAAGTTGTTGGCAGAGCTGGAAAGATATTGCGGGTCTCCTTACTCCCTATCCTATGCCTTAACCACAAGACCGTCCATCCTTCCAGGTGAAATACTATCGTAGGCACTGAGAAATAAAGACCTGGTTTCTTTCTGACTGAGATAAAAATGCTGATTCCTTGGTTCACATGTTCTCCTAACAGTGCATTTACGGGCCAAGTTTCTTCACTGGAAGGAATTCACCATGAGGTCCTTGGTGCTGAGAGCCCAGCTAGCCACTGCAGCTCAGCACCACCAGAGGCAGCTGCTGCGAGAGTGCCTGGCGAAGTGGAAGCAGTATCATCTGCAGTGCATAGGGAAGAGGGTAAGACGGCGCAGGGATCATGGGAGGTGAAAGCTCTAGTCTGAGGGAGAAAGCCCTCTCTACAGCAGGTGCCCCTCTAGAGGGGCACTTTTACAGACAGTTCATTTCCACAGTCTAAGCTGGAGAGTCCTGGGAGCTTTGTGCAGCATGGAGGAGTTGGCATCTCTGTGCAGTACCTGTCGTAGCATAAAGCCCTCGGGAAAAGAGGGTGGAGAGCATTCTCATTTGGGAGAGCAGATTGGGAAGGGCTGGGATTGCCCTGTGTGAGTTGTTGGTGCTGGAAATCCTTGCTGATCTCAGACATATTTGCTGTCATACTGATGATGTCTGGCTGTCAGTAATGCTAATGAAAGGTGACACTGGGTGGGTCCCTGTTCCGTTTACCTGCCAACTGGCCCAGATAAGTGGTGTGTGTCTCTCAATATGACTTACTGTGCTGATTCCCTGACAGCTCCTGCAGAGACAGGGAGACCAGCTGATGGCTCAGAGACTCTGCTCTACCTGCTTTTCTTGCTGGAAGAGACAGGTGAGGAACTATTCCACAGAGACAGGCACTGAACCTCTGCCTGGTCCCGTCCAACTGTCTCCTTCAGACTCCACCTCTGCTGCCACTGAAATACAGAGATATGGGGGGAGTAAGGAAGCTTGTGTCCAAATGTCATCTGGGCTGGTGGCTCCATTAGCATGAGGTACGTTCACCCCTGTGGCCTTCGGGTAATGCTCTCAGCCTAAAGAAAAGGGGTGGAGTTCAGTGAAGTCCTCCTCACCCACTTGCACTGGTGTCTGTGTCAGGCTGCAGTGTGCAAGGGTGGGCAGTGTTCAAATGAAGAGCCACCCCTAATGAATGATATTCAGCGGCTCTTTCTTGTGGCCAGTGGAAATGTCCAATGGGTGACAGGCCAGGCCAAAGAGTGAATCCTTTTGCTTTCAAAACTGAAAGGTTCATGCCATTCCATAGGCAGGGCCTTTCCTTGAGCTCATGTGCGGTGTGTGTGACCTTACGAAGGAGTTGAAGGAACAAGGAGCTGATGCATTCTCCCACTGCTATCTCCATCCCCTCTGTAAATCACATCACTTCATCTTCTGCTGGAATCTCTGGGTATAGCACATAAATGCCTCACCCCTGAACCAGGTGCTGTGTGATTTTTTTTTTTTTCTGACAGCTGGTGCAGAAGCAATGGGAGCGGCGGGAGACAGTGCGGGCCCTGTGGCATTGGTCACTCTCGCTGCAGGGGAAGGTAAGGAGCACATGTGGTGCACTTTGGGGTCTGCACTGTATATGGATGTGGGGGGAGCTCCACTGGGCAGGTGGGCCAGGGAGCACCTTCTCTTTGTTTCATCTTCAGAGCCCCCCGTGCTGCTCTAAGGTGCTGGGGCTCTTTGGTCCCTGGCTCTCCTCCTCGGATAAAAACCATTGGCCTGAGACTCCTCTATCTAACTCCAGCTGATTTCCTCACCCCATCCCCCACCCCTTTAGAACAGAAACTAGCCATGATACATCTCTGGAGGTTACTGTCCTGTGGAGGGACTTGTGGTCTGCAGGGGGAGTTTTTGATGCGTAGGCCTCTCTCCTCTGAGAGGCAGGAACTGTTGTAGCAATGTTCTTGCTGCCCCTTCTCTTTACTGCAGGTGTTTGATGCCTGGCTGGGGTTTGCCCGGGAGCGGCAGCGGAAGAAAGGCCGCATTGAAAAAGCTGTAGTGGTTTACCGTGCTGCCCTGTTGAAGGAGGGTGTGACCCAGATCCTGACGTACATGGCTGGCATGAAACAGTTCCGGGGGCAGCTTCAAGCCCAGCACCAGCTGAAGGTAAACAAGACTCACGTCATCGCCCTGAAGCGAGGTGGGATTTCAGGTTCTTCTTCGAGTGCTTGCTCATGTCCATTCCCATATGTGTGTGTGCGTTCCGCGCATGCCCGGTCGGACAGCTTTTCCCCAGCGGTACCCGTAGGGTCGGCAGGGGCGACCCCTGGAGTGGCGCCCTTATGGCCATGTATATATGCCCCTGCCGACCCTCCCCCGCTCAGTTCCTTCTTTCCGTCCTTGGCGGTGGCTGGAACAGCTTACTCCTTTGTCAGTAGCGGTATCTTGTTCTTCTAGTTAGTTAGGTATTTAGGGTTAATTGTTCTTATCGTTAGCATTGTTATAGTTCTTTAGTGTTAAGTAGTTGTTAAGTAGTGTTAGATCTCTGACGCCGGGTTATGCCTGGGGCGTCAGGGTTCAAAGCCTGTAAAGTCTGCGGCAAGCCTATGCCAATTAGTGACCCTCACTCCCGCTGCCTCAAGTGCCTGGGAGAGGGTCATCAGACTGAGAAGTGCGCGATCTGTAAGGGATTCAAACCGCGCACTAAAAAAGAGAGGGATTCCAGGCTGAAGTTAATCCTGATGGAATCCGCACTTCAGCCACCAACGGAGCCCTCTACTTCTAGCAGCGCACCGGCGTCGGTGCGCGGCACCGCGACGCCGAAGGGCCCGAGAACACCTCGGCACCGGTCGCCGCGGCACGGCTCCTCCTCCTCCAGAAGGCACCGGTCTCAGTCGCCGGTCCCTTCCAAGAGATCTAGAGGGCGCTCCCCGGTGCGCAAGGGCACGGGTGATCCCTCGATGGTGCCAGCAGCTCCGGAGCGCGCGAGGCGGCCCCGTTCAGAGCGCGCACCGATACTAGCACCGGAGCCCAGGGCCATCTCCCCGGAGATAGTGCCCTCTCGAGGAACCGAGGTGCCGGAATTGGAACTGCCCTCAACCCCAGAGGCGTTCGAGGCAGTGGTGGACCTCATCGGTACCACGGTCGACCCGGCACCGCAGTTTGCGGTCCCGGCACCGGTCCCCCGCACCGTGGCTCCAACCATCCCGCCCGTGCCGGTGACGGCGGTACCGGCGAACTCGGCTCTAGCGGCACCGGCTATCTCAGCGGCACCGCTGATACCCGCACCGGCTCGCACCGCACCGCAGGCACCGAGGTTCCCCGGGAAGCCGGAGATGTACTCCAGGGTCATGGCACCGGAGGGCACGGCACCGCCCTGGTCGCAGTCCGACTATTCTTCAGAGTCGGATGCATCCTCGTCGAGGTCCAGGTCTCGACATAGCCATAGCTCTCGGCACCATCATTCACGGCACCGGCACTCCTCCCATCGACGGCACCAGCAGCCATATGCGATGGTAGAGCAAGGCCCGCCCCAATGGCCTTTCTGGACCCCGTTTGCATGCCACCAAGCACAGGGGCCTCCGTCAGTGGCATCTTGGCCTTCCGTACCAAAAGGTCCGGTGTGTGCCACTATCACCAGACCCCAATCGGAGGGGCCTGGGGACGAGCATCTTCCTGGAACTTCTGACAGCCAGTCTGTACTCCAGGAAGCGCAAGGGGGTGATCCCATCCAACATTCCTTCCAGGAGGACACCCAAATGGAGAACCCTCAACCTGGCTCTTCTTCATCGTCCCCGGACGACGCAGTGGCGGGCTCGTCTTATAATCTGCCACCCATGGACATTAGGGGCCATCAGGATCTGTTGAGGAGGGTGGCACAAAACCTCAATCTCCAGCCTGAGGAAATTAAGGGGGACGAGGAGGATCCCAATGTGGACATCCTCTCCTCCGACTCGCCGCCTCAGATAGCCTTGCCCTTTATGCGCAAAGTTAAATCCACCATGGACACCGTATGGCAGACCCCCTCCCCGCTTCCACCTACAGCCATAGGAGTGGAGCGCCGGTACTTCGCACCAAGGGAGGGGTACGAGTACCTTTTCACGCACCCACCGCCAGGCTCCCTGGTTGCGGATGCAGTGAACCATAGGGAGCGGCAAGGCCAGACAGGACCTACCCCAAAGTCGCATGACTCTAAGAAGTTGGACCTCTGGGGCAGGAAGGTGTACTCTTCTGCGGCGCTACAACTACGCATCGCAAACCAGCAGGCCGCCCTGGGGCGATACGCCTACAACACCTGGTCTACAATGGCCAAATTCGAGGGCACCTTACCCAAGGAATCGGCCCACGACTTTAAGGCCATAGTACAAGAGGGCAGGGTGGTCTCCAGAGCTGCCCTGCAGGCCGCACTGGACGCAGCAGACTCAGCTTCGCGGCAACTAGGCACAGCGGTATCCATGCGCCGGGGTGCCTGGTTGCATGTTTCTGGTATTCCCCCACCTGTGCAGGCGACCATACAAGACTTGCCGTTCGACAAGCAGGGGCTATTTGCCGTTGATACGGACAAAAAACTGCAGTCCATGAAGGACTCAAGGGCGATGCTCCGCTCTCTTGGCTTGCATACACCACAAGGCCAAAGAAGACCCTTTAGAGCTCCCCCGCCCCCGCCAGCCAGACCCCATCAGGCCCCTCCTTACAGGAGGGATCAGCCTAGAAGGGGCGGGAGGGGTAATAGTAGGGGCCGACAACGCTCCTCCTCTCGCCAGCCTCAGGGCCCAGGGAACAACCACCCCCCCGGACCCAGGCCGACCTTTTGAAGCTGCGCCCGGGGACGCCGAGCCAGCCTCCAACTCTATAGCTGCCCCCCTATTTGTGAACCGTCTATCCCATTTCTACCAGGCATGGTCCTCTATCACCTCGGACAAGTGGGTTCTCAGCCTGGTAGAAGTGGGATATTCTATCCAATTCTCTGTTCTCCCTCCCACCCGCCCCCCGTGCCCGTCCCTCTTCAGGGACCCATCTCACGAGCAACTCCTAGAACAGGAGGTCCATACCCTCTTGTCTTTGGGTGCCATAGAGGAGGTTCCTCAAGAATTTCGGGGCAAGGGGTACTACTCCCGTTATTTCCTTATCCCGAAGGCCAAAGGGGGGCTCCGCCCCATCCTGGACTTGCGAGGCCTCAACTCCTACATAAAGAAGCTGAAGTTTCGCATGCTCTCATTGGCTGTCATAATTCCTGCTATGGATCAAGGAGACTGGTTCGCCGCCCTCGACTTAAAAGACGCATATTTCCACATTTCCATCATCCCGAGCCACAGACGATTCCTGAGGTTCGTGATGGGATCCCGACATTACCAGTTTACCGTCCTTCCGTTCGGCCTCTCCTCAGCTCCAAGGGTATTCACGAAATGCGTGGCGGTAGTCGCAGCATTCCTCAGACGGAACGGCATCCATGTCTACCCTTACCTGGACGACTGGCTCATCAGGGCACAGTCACGGGAGCTGCTTCTAACGCAAATAACGTTCATCAAAGCCACCCTCCTAAAGCTGGGCCTCATTCTGAATGTGCCGAAATCAACCCTCATCCCTACCCAGAGAATCGAGTTCATTGGGGTGATCCTAGACTCCCGCCGCGCGAGAGCCTTCCTACCTCCCTCTCGGGCCAAGGCCATGGGGGACATTATCCGGCCACTTCTCCGGTCTCCCATGACAACAGCAAGGAACTGTATGGTCCTGATGGGACACATGGCGGCGTGCACTTACGTGGTGCCATTTGCGAGACTCCATCTTCGCCCTCTGCAAGCCTGGTTCGCGAAGGTATACAACCAACGCAGAGACCCCCTCGACCTCGTAGTAACTCTACCATTGAAGGTAAGACAGTCCCTCTACTGGTGGCTCCAGCCCACGTCTCTGGGAAGCGGGGTGCCCTTTCACAAGCCCCAACCATCCATCACGTTGGTGACAGACGCTTCGGCGCTGGGTTGGGGAGCTCACCTGGGGAAGGCCACGACTCAGGGCCTATGGTCTCAGGAAGAGTTGTCTCTCCACATAAATGTTCGAGAGCTCAGAGCAGTTCGCCTGGCATGCCAGACGTTCCAGTCGCTCTTGAGGGGCAAGAGCGTGTCAGTTCTAACAGACAACACAGCCTCGATGTTTTATATAAACAAACAGGGTGGTGCTCGCTCCTCTCTCCTGTGCAAGGAAGCCCTCGCCCTTTGGGAGTTCTGCATTCCCAGAGGGATCTCCCTCACTGCGGCTTACCTTCCGGGAGTTCAGAACGTACTGGCGGACTCCCTGAGCCGCTCATTTCGGGGTCACGAATGGTCTCTCAGACCCGATGTAGCCCATTCAATTTTCCAAAGGTGGGGGTTTCCCCGCCTCGACCTGTTCGCCACAAAGGCCAACAGGAAGTGCCACAGGTTTTGCTCCCTCCTCAACCTCAGCCCAGGTTCAGAGGGGGACGCATTCCACACTCTATGGACGGGGGGTCTGCTTTACGCATTTCCCCCGTTCCCCCTCGTACACAAGGTACTGGCGAAGGCCCGTCAGGACAAAGCATCGGTCATACTAATAGCGCCAGCCTGGCCTCGGCAACACTGGTACACGTCCCTGTTGTCTCTCTGTGTGACGACGCCGATAACACTTCCTCTGTCACCGACATTGATCTCCCAAGACCACGGGAGGATGTTGCACCCCAACCTCCAGTCCCTCCACCTCACGGCGTGGTATATCCGTGGCTGAACCCAGCAGAGCTTCAGTGCTCGGAGTCAGTCAGGGAGGTCCTTCTGGGTAGCAGAAAACCTTCCACAAGGGGAACCTACACTGCCAAATGGAAGCGCTTCTCACTGTGGGCTCAGAACAAGGGGGTGGATCCCTTGTCTTCTTCAGTCTCCACTATCCTGGACTACCTCCTTGAGCTGAAGCAGCAAGGACTAGCGCTTTCCACTGTTAGGGTACACCTGGCCGCCATTTCGGCGTTCCACCCGGGGGTCGATGACAATTCGGTTTTTAGTAACCCCTTGGTTAGCAGATTCCTTAAGGGGTTGGAGAGGCTGTATCCTCAGATACGCCAACCAACCCCCCCTTGGGACCTCAACCTGGTTCTAACGGCCCTAATGAAACCCCCGTTCGAACCCATATCCTCCTGCCCCCTTTCTTATCTCTCATGGAAGACCGCGTTCTTAGTAGCAATCACTTCGGCACGCAGAGTCTCTGAGATTAGGGCGTTCACTTCTGAACCGCCCTACACGATCTTCCATAGAGATAAGGTTCAGTTACGGCCTCACCCGGCCTTCCTGCCCAAAGTAGTCTCACCCTTTCATTTGAATCAGGAGGTGTTCCTACCGGTGTTTTTTCCCAAACCCCATGCGGATAACAGGGAAAGAATGCTTCACTCGTTGGACGTCAAAAGAGCTTTAGCCTTTTACATAGAAAGGACCAAAGGTTTTCGTAAATCTCCACAACTTTTTATTTCAGTGGCAGAAAGGATGAGGGGGTTACCAATTTCTACTCAGCGCCTCTCGGCCTGGATCACTTCTTGTATCAAATTGTCTTATAACCTCTCGAATGCTACTCCACCAGCACTGTCGGCGCATTCCACCAGGGCCCAGGCCGCGTCCACGCCGTTCCTGGCGCACGTTCCAATCGTCGACATCTGTAGAGCAGCGACGTGGTCTTCAGTACACACCTTCACTTCGCACTACGTCATCGTGCAGCAGTCGATGGAGGATGCAGCTGTGGGACAGGCGGTCCTGTTAACAGGTACTCAAAGTACTCCTCTCCCTCCTCCGAGATGACTGCTCGTAAGTCACATATGGGAATGGACATGAGCAAGCACTCGAAGAAGAAAGAACAGTTACTTACCTCGTAACGTTGGTTCTTCGAGATGTGTTGCTCATGTCCATTCCGAATCCCACCCGCCTCCCCTCTGTCGGAGTACCGGCAAGAAGGAACTGAGCGGGGGAGGGTCGGCAGGGGCATATATACATGGCCATAAGGGCGCCACTCCAGGGGTCGCCCCTGCCGACCCTACGGGTACCGCTGGGGAAAAGCTGTCCGACCGGGCATGCGCGGAACGCACACACACATATGGGAATGGACATGAGCAACACATCTCGAAGAACCAACGTTACGAGGTAAGTAACTGTTCTTTCTAGGTTCATTGATTCTCTGATCTAGAGGCACCACCCTGTCCTCCTGGTCCATTTGCCCAGCAGGGTCTGTAACACTTCAGACAAGTGCTGCTAGGAAGGAGATTGAAGTCCAGGACCTCCGTGGTAGCATTCTTTGAAATGCTCCCAGTTCCACACTCAGGGCCACTTAGACAGAACTGCGGGGTCTCAGTGTGTGGATGAGACCATGGTGTAGGGAGGAGGGTTTTAGATTTATTAGGAACTGGGGAAACTTTTGGGAAAGGGGGAGCATATACAGGAAGGATGGGCTACTCCTACACCAAGATAGAACCAGATTGCTGGCACGTAAACTTAAAAAGCTCATAGAACAGTTTTTAAACTAAAGGCTGGCGGAAAGCTGGGAGGTGCGTAGGAGTATGTGGTTCGGACAGAGACAGCCCTGAGGGGAGGATCTATTCATGGAGATTCTCTATGTTCTACAAGGAAGAGAGGATGGAAGATGATAAAATACGGATAGGGTCTGATGAGAAACAGTCAAACAAAAAAGAGTTCAATTCAATTACAGCTAAAAAGTGACTGGTTATTAAAGTGCTTGTGTACAAATGCTAGAAGTCTAAATAATAAGATGGTGAACTAGAGTGCCTTGCATTAAATGAGGATATTGATATAATAGACATCACAGAAACTTGGTGGAATGAGGATCATCAATGGGACATTGTAATACCAGGGTACAAAATATATCGGAAGGACAGAACAGGTTGTGCTGGTAGGGGAGTGGCATTATATGTGAAAGAAAGTGTAGAATCAAATGAAGTAAAAATCTTTAATGAATGAAACTGTACCATAGAATCTCTCTGATAGTAATTCCATGCTCTAATAATAAGAATATAGCAGTAGGGTTATTTTATGGACCACCTCACCAGGATGGTGATAGTGACTGTGAAATGCTCAGGGAGATTAGAAAGGCTATAAAAATAAAAAGCTCAATAATAATGATAATGGGGGATTTCCCCATATTGACTGGGTACATTTCACCTCAGGACGGGATGCAGAGAGAAAGTTTTTTGGCACCTTAAATGACTGCTTCTTGGAGCAGCTGGCCCTGGAATCCACAAGGGGAGAGGCAATTCTTGATTTAGTCCTAAGTGGAGCACAGGATCTGGTCCAAGAGGTGAATATAGCTGGACTGCTTGGTAATAGTGACCATAATATCATTAAAATTAACATCCCTGTGGTGGGGAAAACACCACAGCAGCCCAGCGCTGTAGCATTTCATTTCAGAAAGGGGGACCAGACAAAAATGAGGAAGTTAGTTAAGCAGAAATTAAAAGGTACAGCGCGAAAAGTGAAATCCCTGCAACCTTTGTGGATACTTTTTAAGGACACCGTAATAGAGGCTCAACTTAAATGTAGACCCCAAATTAGAAAACAGGAAGAGAACCAAAAAAGGTGCCACTAGACTGCTTCCAGTGTGGTGGTTATGCTACAACTACCCAAAAGAGTCTGGAAGTGCCAAAGAGCCCCCGGTCTGAGTTGATTGGGAGCAGAACAGCTCCAGGAAGCTGGAAGCCCCATTGTGTTAGAAAATTGTTTTAAAAACAAAAATACCGGGAAACAATAGGAAAAAGTTCATATCACTTGTGGTTGCAGGGACCATAGTACCTGCAGCTCTTTGGGAATGAAGAGTCCCCTGCTCTCCTATCTCTGGCCAGGCTTCCCTGTCTGCTCCTGGTTCTCAAGGTAGAGGGGTCATACTCCTCCTTGCTAGTGTGTGGCCGGTTTCACTGGTCTTGGTGCCACTGGTGACTGATAATTGTCTGTACTGGAGCAGAACCGGACCAGGACCATGATTCCAGCACCAAGAACTCATAGACTCTAATGCCAGAAGGTCTCCTCATGATCCTCTAGGCCGGGGGGGGGGGGGGAGGGGGCAAACCTTGGCTCACAAGCCGCAAGTCCTCAAATCATGATTTAAAGACTTCAAGTTGCAGAGAATCCACCATGGGCACGAGTTTAAACCTGCAAGTGACCCGTGTCCCATGCTGCAGATGAAGGTGAAGTGCCCCTCCCTCCCCCGAGTCTCTGCTAATCTGGCCTGAAGGAAAATTCCTTCCTGACCCCAGATATGGCGATCAGTTAGACCCAGAGCTTGCGGGCAAGACCCAGCAGCAAGACACCATCCTGTTATCCATAGCTACTTCCCAAGGCCATCCCTTCCTTGAGAACCCTCCTTCCTGGGTGGCATGATGCTGCTTCCCCTTCTCTCATCCATCAAACGACCCGCTTCCTTTCTGCTTGGCAGGCAGCCTACAGCCTTCACCAGACAGTGTACCATTGTGCCATGTTGTGGAAACGAAAGGCTCTCTGCAGGAACCTAGACAAGCCTCACCCCTCTCTGCCTCCTCTGAAGAAGAGGGTGACGTTTAAGATGCCCATGCCTGATGCCAGCCCTGGGGCAAGAGGGGATGCAACAGGGGCAGTGACTCTGTGCTCTGTGCCGCAGCCCACGAAGAGCAACGATTTCCCGTTCCTCCTGGCAGCTGGGGATTCGGTTCTTAGTGAGCTGTGAGTGTAAAGTTTCAGCATATCCTGCATTACGCTCACGTTGCATTTCTGAGTTCGTTTCTTAAATCCCACCATGGCTGCTGTGAATTTCCATCCAACTTCCCCGTCCCTCCTGATGATGCAGGGTGTCTGCTCACGCTGAGTTATAATAGAACTGCTGCATCATGTATACAGCTGCCCATGAATAATGGAAGGACTCGTGCCTCTTCCTTGGCAGCCTATCACTAGCCCAGCCTAGCTTACTGCCTTCCCAAAGGAACTTCCTCACTGTGTGCCAATGGATCAGAGGTCCTGGTGGTCTCTGAGCAGGAGCTCAGACAGGAGTGTCTGCAAAGTGGTGCAGAGATAGAAATATTACCACCATGAAACTCATCTGACCACAGTGAGGTCCCAGAGCTGCCACTAAGTCACACAGTACTAATCTTAGCGGTGCTGAAATTGGTCAGCCCTCCCCCCCCCCCCCCCCATGGGAAAGGGGAACTGCATGCTTTCTGAAAGCTGTTGCCTATTAATCTCTTGCCAACCTTGCTGGTGATCTCATGCTGCGAGTGCATTTTGGGTGGGCAGGGGGATGACTGGGGAGGGGGGATTTGGCAAAGCTGTCTCAGTCAAGGAGAGGAGTCCCTGGGATCTTAGCAGTTGCCTTTTCTGTTGTTTTCCCAGAAACGCAGTCCGCCGGGCAAGATTACAGCCCCGCAGACCCGACTTCCTGCTGCCGTCGCTGGAGAGCGAGGGCTTGTTGGGGATACCTTTCCATGAGTAAGAACACTGGTCTTTAACAGGAGGAGAGGAGAATCTAATTGGAGCGGTGATCGCAATGACCCCCTTGCGGTGCTCCTGAATGTACTCCTTATGAACTGTGGGATGTATTCAGCCGTGCTGAGATCTTGCTTTGCCTAGACATCTCTTCTGTGCTGTATGTAGGACAGCACAATGACATAAAAAGCTTCAGATTGCTTATACAATGGAAAAGAATATCCGAGCAGCCAGAGGAGTTAACCTACCATGTGCGAAGAGCTTAGTTTTACCAGTACATAAATTTGAGGGAAAGACTGAACTTGCGTAGTTCATCTAAAACACCCCAAAGGCAGAAGTTCTGCTCTGCAAAGAGTCTGTGCAGAAAGGCTTTGGAGCTGCCTGTGTTTGGAGCCTCAGTGATTTCCAGAATTTGTGGGCTCAATTTACAAGCAAAAGGTGTTTTTTCTAACTGCCTGCCCTGAACCTGGAATCTGAGGGTCACATTGGGCACTTTCTGGCTCATGGAGCCTAAACCCTGCCCTAGTTTGCCCTGGGACACCGGACAATCTGAATGGAACTGACTTTTGACCTTGCCATTGGAATTTCATCAACCATTTTGTTAATGATGTGTGAGCTAGAATAGAATCCTGTCCCCCTCTTGGCTGAATTTGCTCTGCAGGGCTAAAAGGAGTAAGAAGTATTTGTTAGTCAGTAAACAAACCAGAGCTGAGCCTGAGTCCCCACGGGGTGCAGAGCTGCTGAGCAAGGAGCTACCATTTCTGCAGTCACTCTTCTGACTGATTTACAGTGCTGAGGGTGTTCCAGGAGCCAACTGTTATGCTGTCAGTGCTAGTTCTAGCTACATCACTTCTCCCCCGGTCCTGAGTTGCTGTGGTGAGAGTGGGCTGGGGGAGTCCTCTCTCCCCATTGCAGCCCTGGGACAGCCTGCTCTCCAAACCCCTCATCCCTGGCCCCACCCCAGAGCCCATCCCCCTACTCTCCCAGACTCCTCATCCCCGCCCTAGAGTCTTCACCCTTAGCCAGAGCTCTCACCCTCTGCCCCAGCCCTGAGCCCCCCCCCCAGCACCCCAAACCCCTCATCCCGCCCCCCCCAAGCCCATCCCCCTACTCCCCCCGCACCCCAACCCTCTGCCCCAGCCCTGAGCCCCCCCAGCACCCAAACCCCTCATCCTGGCCCCACCCCAGAGCCCATCCCCCTACTCCCCCCGCACCCCAACCCTCTGCCCCAGCCCTGAGCCCCCCCAGCACCCAAACCCCTCATCCTGGCCCCACCCCAGAGCCCATCCCCCTACTCCCCCCACACCCCAACCCTCTGCCCCAGCCCTGAGCCCCCCCAGTACCCCAAACCCCTCATCCCGGCCCCACCCCAGAGCCCATCCCCCTACTCCCCCTCTGCCCCAGCCCTGAGCCCCCCCAGCACCCCGAACCCCTCATCCTGGCCCCACCCCAGAGTCTGCACCCCAAGCCAGAGCCCTCACACCCCCCCCCCCACAGCCTTCACCCTCTGCCCCAGCCCTGAGCCCCCCCCCCCAATGAATTTTATGTACATCGATATGAAGGTGACCTGTGACATCCCCTCCATACTGGCGCACGTAACAAAATTCATTCTGCACATAGACGTAAACAATTAGCAGGAGCAGCACCAGGCATTGGGTCTCTGAGGCTTTTTTGATCTTTAATGATTCTGTTGGTTCTTCCAGGCTTGCTGCTTGTTAAAGAACTTACCATGGGGTCCTACCAGGTTGCTATTGCCCCTTAGCAACGGTGCTTTTCACAGCAGGAGCAGCACCATTTCTTATGATCCTGTGTCACAGATTGAAGGCAGGGTTGCTAAGCAACATACAGTATTTTTCAAGTGGCTTAAGGGGCTGTCTGACTCTTTACAGTGGATTAACCTCCACTTGGGTGAATGGTTAGAACTGTGTGTTCCCCTTCTGGCTATTCTGGATTGACCATAAAGGAGAATATGAGGCTGGCTGGAAAATAACAAACCTTTCTCCCTTTCCTTCCCCTTCTAGACCAGAGGTGCCTTTGCCGCAAACATCCATGAACAAACATCCTGCTGAGACGGGGGCCTTACTTGCCTCAGCTCAAACAGAGCAAAGCAGCAGTAATCAGCTGTTCCAGATGGATGGCACTAGTTACTCCTCATGCCCCCTTACTGTGCCTACCCCTCTAACCTGTGTAACATCCTGGACGCATGGCACATGCCATCCTGCTCAGACAAGTCCAAAATCAGTGCTGTTGCCTCCCTCATCCTTCATGTCACGTTTGAGATGTGAATCAGAAAAGGTGAGTTTCATGCAGAAGTAACTAGAATACTGAGCAACTGGAGACGGTTGATACAGCTTTACTATCCAACTTTCTTCCAGGGCTCCCACCCCTTCTTGCCTGAGCTGGCCTGTCCCTTCCCCAGCACCTGTCCCTGTCTTTATAATCGATCAGTAGGTGCCAAATGCACATCAGTCCTTTTTCCTCCACTTGCCACAGTCACTACAATGACAATCGGAAGCAACAGTTTGCTTTTTGGCTAATTCACGTGAGTGGTATTGCACTGGAATTCACATCTTTCCTGGTCCTGTCCCCTTCTCAGTAGATGTCATTACTAGCTGCTGACATCCGAGTGTGCTGCTCTATCAGAGGGTTCAGAGTAGCTATAGCCAGATGAAATCTAGTTGAGATGGACTAAATTAATCAGCAGCCCTTCTTCTGCCTGCAGGTTTCTTTAGCAAACAAAGGGAGGGGGAGGAAGGAATGGGATTCTGCAAACATTTGAACAGCATTTAAATTCCTCTGCTCTATTGCAGAGGGGAGGAGCTGTTTACCCTTCCAGGAATTGTTTACCCTCCAAAAAGGAGCAAGGCTGACTGCAGGCATCTGTGGACACCAAGTAAATGCAGGGGTCCCCCTCAGTGGAAGGAGGACGTTGTATGTTAGGCCATGTACAGAGAGTCCTGTTTTAAAGCCCTTCATGGCCCTACTCACCTGAATCCTGTTTGAAAGGTGAGATGGCTGTATTTGTATCACCTTCTTGCACTCCTGGCTTTGTAGAGTGAAGGTCAGCCGCTGAAGGGTCACCTGGAAACTTTTCTCCAAGACCCTCAACAGGCCACTGTGGGGAAGGAGAGGAAGCAGCCAAACTCGCAGGCACATCTGCTGCTGCCCAAAGATGTCACAGGAAAAGAGAGCAGGCCAAAAACTGCAGGTATGTTCTCAGCTCTAAATGACAGCAGCCATCCTCAAGCCATCCCTGACCCGGCAGCACTGAAAGCCTCCCCCAGTATGTGCAAGATTGGCTTGGGGAAGAGGAGAACATAAGTTGAGAGAGGCTGGAGCTACAGTTAGTTTTAAAGTCTGATCCTGTTTCCTTGCAAACGGGAGAGACACATTAAAGGGAGAGAAAAGAACAGAACAGAGAGAAAATGCAACTTCCGTCTCTGGTGCTAAATTTTACTTGAAGTCCTGCTGCTGGAGAAACACAGGTAGAGTACGTGGACATCACTCCGAGGCCTGGCAGACTTGTACCAGCATCAGGCTTTGCTTTTAGCTGCCTCTCTGGTCCCAAGCTCACAGCACCGTTGCAAAAGTGGCAGTCTTGGCAGGCTAAACTAGAGCCTTAGTAGACAGAGGTAAAAGGAAACAGAAGAAATAAGGTATGGGAGGAAAATGGTGCATGAGAGAATAGGTGAAAGCTGGAACCAAAGTTTTACACCTCAGGTGGTATTTGGGATTTAGCCAAAGCTAGTGGACGTGGTGATGTCATTTGTGTTCTTCTCAAAATCAGGACAGTGAAGGGCCAGTGGTGTCCTGAAGGATAGAGTGGAAGCCATGCTATGAAGCTTGCTCCTTTTAGTTCACCCATCTCAATCCTCCACCAAAGTGTCTCTCTCTCTCTCTCTCTTTTTTTTTAAGGACCTCAAAAGTCAAGTAATGGGCGACCTAGCCTGTCATCTCATTGTTCTGCTCACCCATTAGACCTAATTTCTGACATAAGTTTGTTTGACTTCCAGTCCCACGCTTTTTTGTGTACCAGACATATCAACATAGTCGCTGATTTATAGCAGAAGGCCTTTGGTTTGAACTAATTCAGTCTGTCTTAATTGTTGCTGACTATTATATGCAATTTTATGTAACAGGCTGAGTTGGACTTTCATTATCTTTTCCCATCAACACTTATTGTTAGAGGTGATTGGATCATTTTATAAACCTTTTTACCCACTTTTCCACAGCTAAGCACATAAGTGGGGTAGGTCTTTCTGGCCCCCGTTATTACAACAGAGGCAGCACATCACATGATAGCAGTGAGGACCCACAGGCACGGCACAGTGGTAAGTTTTTGCCTACAAGCCTGTCTGCTTCCCAGAGAGGAAGAAGCAGGAAATTGACAGAACCGCAACCGCATTATAATGTGTGTGCGCTTTGTGTCTGGTTTCAGTTGAAAGTCAGAGCAGGCAAGACTGTTATTCCACGGAGGAAACAGAGCTGCAGAAACAGCTGGAAGCCGAGCTCCAACACATCCGACAGCAAATGCAGCATTACCACGATAGCAAGCAGGAGCTCAAGTACGTAGTGAAGTCCTCCTTAAGCAGCCTCATTGAGTGCTCTTAATCCAGTGTTGCATTTCTATGTGGAAGTGGAGTTCTGCTCTGAAAAGTGACACATCCTTACTCAGCAGATCTGTCTCAGGCCTCTTCAGTCACATCTGCTGACCTAAGAGAGTAAGAGTTGTGGGTTTTTTGTTTACTCCCATTAGATCTACACTGCCAATACAGGTTGGAGGGAGTTACCTTTCTGTGCATCCTTGGCAATTGTTTACTGTTAGCGGTGGCAACCGCTGAAGGAAGTGTGGCCCTACGAGTGTCACTGAGGGCATTATTGAAATCAGTGAGTTGAATTGGTATAACCAAGTCAGAATGTCGTCTTCAGACTCTCCTCCTCTTAAATTCAGACTCATAGTAAAGACCCTAGCTTGGCTCCCAGATCCCAGCCTGATTCAGTAGAACGGGCAGTTAGAAAAAGGTTGATGTGAGTAGTTAAGTAGACACAAACCTATAACCCTAAGTGGGATTGCAGTCACATTTCAGAGTGGAACAGGACTTTAAGGGGGAACCCACTGCTATGGAAAGAAGCAGTAGTGGAGCACCCAACCTTTATGTTCTCCAGGGACCCTTTCTCACCATTTTCCTGCTAACATCCAGAGCCCAAAGACTGGAAAATGGGGCCTTTAAATGGCAGCGGTGAATGCAGTTTTTCCTACAGTGGGTCTGATGGTGCCTACTATTTAGAACTAGCAAAAATACCCGGCGTTGCTCGGGGTATTTATAATTGGAAACTGGGATGTAAACAGACTACCATGGGTTTTATTAATACAAATTTTGTTCAGACGTCTCAGTGTTGCTCAGGTCCGTGGGAGGGGGGGAGAGAGCTGAGTGAGTGCGGGGTCCATTGGAGGGGGGTATTATGACATCATAACAGGTGTTAACCTGCTGCCCAGCTGATGTGAATGGGCTTTAAAGAATTTCACCCCTGGGGGGGCGTCAGAGGTGAGATTTGAAAAATTTTCGACTCTTATCCTGATTAGGACCCTAAAGCCTATAACTGTACCAAATTTCAAGTCTCTAGCTCAAATGGTGTGGAAGGAGTAAGGCAGCATACATACACGCATACACCATTTGACTTTTATAGATATAGATATTCCTGAAACTTATTTTAAACTGGCTTTTACCTCCCAGCTTCCACCTCATAAGCTGCATCTTGGGTTTCATCCCTAAATCCTTGTACCTCCCCTTTGGCAGCCAGGCTTTGCATTTACAGTGCCTTTTAGCAGTAAACAGGCATCTCTTTTATTAAATGATCTAGACAGAGCAGTGACCCTGAACTCCTTCCCATCAGTGTTTGCTAGTAGTGAGTGTCCTGGGCATCTAGAACTATTGATGCAAATGAGTTAAATGCACAATCTGCCTTCCATTTCACCCTCCGTTGCTGTGATCCTGTTCAGAACAGGCACCATTTAACCTGTTCCCTCAGGTCATGCCGGCGACAGGCGCGCATTCTGCACAAGTGGCTAGAAATGAGTACCATGGGCACCGGAGCAGTGGAGCAAGATGTTGCACAGCAAGTTCAAGAAGAGCTGGATCAGGTATGTGGACAGATGTGAAGGCCAGCCCCACGGTTACTGAGTAAAAATGATGACATATGGTACCACCAAGAGAAACGGAACCTGCCCTGAACAAAAATTGATTGTGAAACAAAAGCTAAAGGCAGGAGGAGGCAGTTGTGGGAGATTAGTAACAGCAGGATGGGTCAACTCTTCCAAGCAAAGGGGCCAGTGAAAAACAAGGCACAGAGTAGAATTAGCTGCCAAAGGGGATAATGAACAAAGTCAATTAAACTATTCACATTTTTCTCAACCCCACAGCTGCCCAAGCCCTGTTACTTGATACTTTCCTGTTCGAGGGGGGTGGTGTGAAAGCTCTTCAACCAAACAGCAGTCAGCTCTTGTACAGACTCGCCTGGCTGGAATGAATCATTTCTGACTTCACTAAATTAGCCCCTTCCTCTTCCCTTCATTTTCTCTTGTAGTTGGAGGTGCAGATCAACACCCTCACCAAAGTGCTGCTCGAAGGGAGACAGTGTCTGCAGAGCTACATCACCCGTGTGGAGGACATTCGCACTGCTCTGGATATGGAACAAGTCTAAAACCCCGGAATGGTGGTTCATGCTCGGTCGTAAAATGGGCTGGCTGTTTAAACTTTGATTATGTGCTTTTGGTGTGAGAGAGGACATACGCCTGACATACATGATCTCTAACTTTGTGAAGAGAAGTAAACAAAACCGCTCTACCAGTTAAATGTATATTTCCTTTTGCTGCATGCATATGGGAGACATTGCCTTATTTATTTACCATAGTTGTGCTAAGGAACAGGACACTGCTGTACAGCTCAAAGCAGCCCTCATCACCGTCCTTAGCTAAGTATTCATAGAGCCCATCACTGTAGTATCTATTTAATAAACTCCCCTGCTTATTAAGAAGCTAAACAGTGCTGATAAGACTTTTATTTTAAAATGTTTGAAATTAAGAGTTAATGTTCATCAATCATACAGTAGGACATACAAAAATACTGTGCTAGTGTTCCAGTTGAAAAATTAAATGGATTCTCCCTGCAGGAGAACATTACAGCATTGCCAGTATTCTCTAGAAACCCTGCTTCTATTTCCTCTGATCAGTGGGTGAGACATTCCTGCTAGCCAGCCAAGTTTCCACAGTGCTAAGACATCCCAAAAGAGCTGACCTCGGGCAGAATGACCTGTGAGTAGTGAGGAATTTAAAGCTTAAAGTTGTTTTGGCCACAACTAAGACAAAAGGCCTCAGTGGAGGAAGAGATTCATTCTTCTTTCCTCTAACCCATTGCAATAGGCTTGTTCTGTTCATATAGCCTCCAACATCTGAAGGATAAGGATAATTAGTCATAGCTTCAACTCTTAGGACTGATGAGGTCTACATGTATTTTGCATCAAGTTTTTAAAATATTTATGCCTAGCTCGAATAAGAACATTGTGATGCATAATACACCAGTTTTGAACTTTCTAGCACTAAGGAGATGAATAAAGTGGGAGGGGCACTCAGAGCCATGTTAATATGTGGACTCTTAGAGCCAAAGGATTATTTCTATCCTCCATTGACCTAAATGGGGCCAAATAGTAAAGATCATACAATGAGCCTTTGGCAGGCTAGAGTACCAGGCACTGAGCATGTCTTTTCTTCCTTGCTGACAAGTTAAGAGTACAGGGTGTGGCCAACTGTATTGTTTTCTCCAGTACAGTACATCCAGGGGAAGCAGACTTTTCTTTACAGGACTCAGTCTAATTTTTAATTCATTCTAAAAGTTTGTTTCAGAAGATCCCCTTGAAACTGCAGGCAGATCTTTAAAGAAAACACCAGCTCCCCTGATGAATATCCACACCCAAAGCTCAAGCTGGGAAAGAGTGTACGATCTTCAGGAAGATGGGAGGGCTAGGTTTCATAAGAAGCTAGTCCGTATCCTATTCACTTGCAGCCACTAGACTTCCTTGGCTCAAAATAGAATTTATTCAGTAAGAACAAACACTACATTGCAGTAGAAATGAGTTGCTCTCAACCCTTTTGGCACCAGTTGCTGTTAATCCCATTATTGTTAATGCGAAGCTTAAAACTCCTGTTCTTAGTGTCAAGTTCCATACACTATTTCCATTCTAACTCTTCTTGGCATGAATTTACAGACACTAAAGTTGCTGCAGGATGAAACTTCAGAGCAGAGCACTTAGCCCCAGCTTCTCTCTACCAGCTACGAGTGCAAAAGAAAAATGGAAGTTTGGCTTTTTTTTTTAATGTAAGTTAAACAAGTAAGTCCACAGAAGGGTAGAAAAACAAGTTAGTGCACATGAGGAGCAACCCTGGATTGCCCCAAAAGTCCATACTGGTTTTTAAATACACAGTCAGTGCCCATGGCATTTCACTCTGTGCACTTTAGAAAATATAGGCCCTGATGTATTTCAGATTCTTTGTATATGAGAAATTCCCACACCAAGAACTTAATGACAGACCCTGAAAGTTATGACACAATAAGCAGCAGCACATGTACAGCAGAAAGGGAAACATACTTTGGCTGCATCCTCACTGAAAGGGAGAAGGGGAGTTCAGTATTGATGGAAACTCCCCTACGCAAATAAGAAGGGAACAGACCCCTTAACCACCTGTTCTTGTTTTATGTCACAAGATTAATCTCTCAGTAGTTTTTGGATGACTGAGGAGAGTAATTACCACTCAAATAAAAAATCCTTAAGGCCTGCAATGGCAAAAATAAAACTATGGATTGGGAAAAGAGTATACAACAGTCTGACTGCTGCAAGCTTAAAAAATACAATTTTTTCCAAAAGACAGGTTCAACCACATGGAATGTAGACACAGTGTTTTCAGGTTTAAAATACAGTGCAAAGTCCAGTTTTAAAGGGACAATAACAGGTTAAAAGGCATTTAAAAATTAGTTTTCATACCTGTTACCAGTAGGTTATTAAATAGAATTTGAGTCTAAGGTACTGGTTTCAGCACTGATGCCATTAATTTACATTGTGCATTTCACCTAGGAACAATGGACGATGAAAGTAAGACTAGGCAGTTTGACTTCCTGGATTCCATACTTTGCATTAGACACTTCCGGAGACTGCAAGTTTGAAAACCACATTTTACAGAACTGAAACCTTGGGTCTAGGTCAACCTATCAGTGTCCCTTTAAAGGTAGCTAATCTCTCTGCCTTCACCCCTCCCCCGTGCAGGTAGGCCACATAGGGACCTACTGGCTCTGTATGAATGGAACCAGTTTGCAACACATTGAAGGGGAGAGAGTGAGACTGCAGGCACAGGATGGGATAGAAACCACCCTGGTCAACATTCTTAAAGGCATCTGTACCTGATATGTATATGGATCATCTCAATATTTTACTGCTCTCATCGTGGGTATGTAAGATCGGGCAAATACTCCTACCCCAGTTTTACACAGCAGTGTTGCCTAATATTTTCCTCACCCAGGTCCTGCTGAGTGATATTTTCCATCTGTGAATCATTT
Organism: Sternotherus odoratus; assembly: GCA_032164245.1. Taxonomy (NCBI): domain Eukaryota; kingdom Metazoa; phylum Chordata; order Testudines; family Kinosternidae; genus Sternotherus; species Sternotherus odoratus. The sequence continues at coordinate 4,645,133 of JAVMKO010000015.1, read as the reverse complement.
TTCTTGGAAGTTTGAGTTCCTTTGGGTATAAAATCCTCTTGTAGTTTCTAAAGGGATCCGAGGGCCTCTCCAAAGCGGATTTTCTGTCCCGGTTTGATGTGGAAGTTGAAGTCCTTGGGTGCCTCAAAGACTAGAACAATAGTTGATCCCAGGTTAAACTCCCCTAAATGTTCTCCTTTCCTCATGGGGATGCCCTCCTTGTTGTTGGTTATGAAGCTGAAGTCATTGTACGAGCCTTTGGAATAACGGGGGCTGTTAGTACGCAAATCCTGCAGATAGGGGAGAGAAAGGAATGTGATTTGTGGATTTTAGTAGGTTCTGTCCATTTACTATGTGGCAAGGTGCTGGCCAGGAGTGTCTGAGCCAGCCCTACGGGCCCTTTAAGAGGGAGCAGAAGCCTGCAAACCTCCCTTGCAGGAAGGCTAATCAGCCACCTGGGCTGCAGAGGGCTCAGCCTTGATGAGTGGCACCTGGCAGCCTCCTCAGGGGGATAAAAGGCCTGCCAGGAAGCAAGCCCAGTGTGGTGGGGATGGTATAGAGTGAGGTGGTGGTTTGAGCTATTCAGAGCTGAGTGTTTGGAGTTGTAAGCTGGACTATATAGAGTCTGTAGAGCTGGGAACTGTACAAAGCTGTATATATTGGTGGTGGGGTCCTGCACTGTGTATTAAAGAGCACTGTTTGAAGCAAAGAAGGGTTTCCTGCCTGTTCCTGGGAGGGGTGAGAAGGCGGTCTGCCACAACTAGGATTGACAATTCCCTATGCCTGGGCTACAGTTTCAAATAGTAACATGCTAAAGACAAGGTGGAAGAAAAGATCTATACAAGTTTTAACTTTAGCTTGCTATTAGTTATAAGGAAATCAAATCTATGCCTTGTTTTCACACATGAGTTATACAGTGCCACTGACCCATTAACAAAGTGAGACTTCAAAGGCAGGATTCCCACTCACCCGGTCGAAGTATATACGGATGGAGCCAACATTTGTGGCTCCTACTGCTGTTAGGGAGAAAAAGCCATGTTTCCAATCACCAGTAAGTACAACCCGCTCATTGTGGCAGAAGAGTTCTTTGATCCAGCGGGCAACACCAGGATTCACCGACATCAGGGAGCCTGTAATGAACAGGAAGAGCAAGATGAAATAGTCTTTGTTCGTGCAGCAGTATTTTGATTTTAAGGCACAATAGTTTAGAGACCAACAAAGAAGGGCCAGATTAAAGCTCATTTCTAAGAAGTGAGACAAATACTAAGTATTACCAAGAATATGAAGGATTAGAAGATGCACTGAGGTTCTATTGTACTGTGCACAGCAAGTAAAGCCTTCAGCTCGGCCGTAGCAAAAATCGAAGTATTACTAAGGGTATGTCTACACTGCAGCGGGGAGTACGCTTTCTAACCCAGGCTTCCAGCTGCACCATAGATAGGAAGTGGGGAGTGGATACCACTTGAGCATTCTTTAGCATATAGATCTGCTCTATCATCCAGCATTTCCGAGGTCCTGCTACATCCCCTAGAAACAACAGGAGTTGAATGAAGGGAAAATATTTATGCCAGAAACTAAGGCATATTAACACCCCTCCACAAATGATGAATCAAGCTAGTTAATTTTTGCCCTGTGCTCAGACCACAGTATTTCACCCTAATGCCATCTCTCAGTTCACAGCATCACCATTACAGGCCCTGAAAATATTGCTATCACCAAACAGGCAAGGAGGAGGAGCCCAGCTACCTAATGAACTCAAAACAGAACAAGCCTCTTTCTGAGCCTGGATTATTGAATGCTCCACAGGAGCTGACTAAGATCTGACTACACAGAGCGGCTCTACCTCTAAAGTTTAAGGATGCAGACAAAAGTCTTTATACCTAAGGGATGAGCTTATTAGGCTGCCTTGCCAAAGTTATCGGGGGAAAATAAAACCCAAACACCCCAGCCAATCTTTTAAATGCCCGTTGCACTGTGTGAAGAAGTGCTTCTGTAGACTGCAGATCTGAACATAAAGGATTAATAAATAGATCTAGGATCCCAAAAGAAAATGCATCCCAATAGGAACCTTAAAGGTTTCCACCTTGTCACACAATACAGGGGAGCACACAGTGCATGAGAAAGTTTCATTAGCTTGTACTTCTATGTACACTGCTCTATTACAATGGATCTCCTGGCAGCATTTCCCTAAGAAACCCCTGGCTTATTTACTCAGCCACAAACCTTAGCTTCACGCTGAAGCTTGGCAGATCAACTTTCTTGCCAGGTCTTGTCTCTCTCTCTCACACATAGCATCTGAAACCGAAACCAAGTCCAACTCCTCTCTTTGTTCCTAGGTGATTAAAAAAATGAATTTCCATCTGCTGGACTAAGGAGCATGACTGTCTGCGAAGGAGAGGGCGAAACTCCATAACCCCAATTCAAATCAAGCGATTGGGCTTAGTGTCATCCTCAGAGTCCCTGATGTGCAGGGTTATCCACAAAAATCAGATGCCCCTCTAAGGCATCCTCCCCTTACCGGCAACAGGGCGGTTTACTGTGGTGGGTGGGGAATGCCCTTGTTCCCTCTCAAGATGTTGACTGGCATTCTTCAAGCTCAACAGCCATTTGAGTAAAGTCTGCTAGAGACAAATCTGGGTCTCCCTACACCTCTGTGTTTAGTTTAGAGAATTAGGTCTGTTGAGAGACCAAGTTATTCATCTTCATCACTGATTATCTGAGTTAAATTGGTAGATTACTAAGCCCTGAAATTCAGTAGCACAGTATTCAGGATTTTGGGGAAGCATGATCCTCAATGTTTTTTATGACAAACTGCTGCCCTCTGATTCTCTAGCACATCTCAATTCAAGTGCTCTCACGGAGGCATCTGCGTAATCCCCCTGCTTTTACACCCGCTCTGTTTTCCCTTCCTGTTTATGGAAGTAGAATCTACCTGGGAAGTGGCGTCTGTGTGACACTCTCCAGTCCGTGGGCGAGTGGAAGCAGTGATAGTCCCCAGGTGCCAGGTAGATGACACAGTGATAGAGCTCGTTCCCCTCCTTTGTGACTAGCTGGTTCTGGAATGAGTTGCAGGATGAGGCTGCAGTGGAACAGCAGAAGATAAGGGGTTAAAAAAAACAAAAGAATTAGAGAAGGTAAGTGGGTGACAAGTCTCCAATGGGAAATGTGCTATGAAACTATGATACTCAGAAAACCAATGTTTACAGCAGAGCACTAAATAGAACCCTCACAGTGACTGACAAGATGCTTCCTTGGATGAATCAGCAACAGAATCCCAAACATGTCATCACCCACAGTGAACACACTTGTTGGGACCATGCAGATCCCTTTCAGGGTACATGGTAAGGAGATGAGTCGGCCCTAGAATTAATTCCTTGAATGTCTTCAGTGTTGAGCATGCTCAGACCACACGTTCTGCAACTATAAACCAAACACTGTCTTACTTGTGTTATTAACAACCCTTAGATCAGGGGTGGGCAAACCTTTTGGCCCAAGGGCCACATCAGAGTTGCAAAATTGTATGGAGGGCCAGGTAGGGAAGGCTGTGCCTCCGCGAACAGCCTGGCACAACTCCCTATCTAACAGCTTCCCACCCCTTTCAGAATCTCTGACCCATCCAACTCTCCCCATCCCCACTCCCTGTCCCGACTGCCCCAACCCCATCCACACCCCTGCCCTCTTACAAGCCCCTAGGACTCCCATGCCCTTTATCCAACCCCACCACTTCCCATCCCCTGACCACCCTCCCAGAACCTCTTCCCCATCCAACCGGCCCCTGCTCTCTGTCCCCTGACTGCCCCTCAGGACGCCCTGCCCCTTATCCAACCCACCAGTCCTGGCCCCCTTACCATGCCGCTCAGAGCAGCATGTCTGGCAGTCACATGGAGCTGGACATGCTGCCCCACAGGAGCACACAGCCCCACCTCCAGAGTGCTGCCCATGCGGGGGAGGGAGTAGCCTCCCCAGCTGAGAGCTCAGGGGCCAGGAAGGACGGTCCCGTGGGCCGGATGTGGCCTGCAGGCTGTAGTTTGCCCACCCCTGCCTTAGATTATTAAAACAGGAAAAGTTACAGAAATCCAATTTACTTCTCACTACTGAGGCTGTTCGCATTTCCACTTCCCTCAGCTTGGCCAGAGAAATCCGACTTCTCAATGTTTGGGTTGTGTAAGTGCTGCGGAAATTTTGTAAATTTGATTTTACAAAAAAGCTACATTTTATGTCCACTGAGTTGACAGGGTTCCTTAACTCCTAAGATTTCATATAAACTGGACGCTGGATCTTGGACCATAGAGAGGGATACAGAGCATACTGTGGGAGGGATTTGCCTTGTCAATTTTTCCTTTGCTTCCTCCCTGTTACTTTGGGGACAATGCAAGCTGACTGAGAGGCCCACTGTGGTTACAGGAAGCTTTAAAAGCTTCAAGGCCAAGAATCAGCATTTTAAAAAGCTTGTGTCCCTTTAACACCCAGTGAGGTTTTAAACATCTTTGAAGTTCGAGCCCAGAAGAATCTAAAGAACTTTAAAGAGCCCCAGTTTCCCCAGACAAAGCAGCAGGGGCTTGAGACGGAGTCTCCAAGAACACTAAGAATTTGTCTTAAAAAGACACCTCAGAACTATTGGGGTGCTGACAGAATTTGCAGTAAAGACCCAGCTTGCAAAATGCTTTAGTTACATTTGCATGCACATCACAAAAACAACCCGGCAGCTTTCCAAAAGGGCTTCTTTCTGTGGCATATCGCCCAGACCCAGGTTTAACAAAAGATCTTGACACCCAAAGCAAGGGCCTTGAAGACAGAGCTCTGTCTCCACAGAACAGGCACAGCAAAGGCAGTGACAGCACAAACTTCCTCACAGTGCCCCAGCCGACAGGCAGACCTCTAGGCAGGAGAGTAGGGATCAGTCTCCATGCAGGGGGCTGCTACTGCATATACCGGGTCTAGAGTAGATCCTACAGCTCCAGTCTTTGCTACAAACAGCTGGGCACGTTTCAGCCTCCCAGCAGGAGCAGTCTCATTATGGTCACAGTGAAATTACCCAGAATCCACACAACATAACCATGCACTCGAGGGAACCGAAAAGTTAAAATGTAGAGAAAAGGGCTGAATCAGAGACTGAGGCTGCAAGAGAGAGTTAGGCTACTAAGGAGATGGAGGAATCCAGCATGGAACATTACAACCCACATGTTACTCCTCAGTTTCAGCTATAATGAAGCCGAGTTGCCTATGCTGCTGGCAAAGATTTGAGAGCAGATAGCTATGTATGATCCCCCCCCCCCCCCTTGCAATTACTGGGAACAGTGAAATGACAAACAGCCTAGGAGGCAACTTACTTTCACTAAACTGCATGTCTTCTGTGCAGGTGCGCGGCCCCAGGAAGGACTCCAGTGAGTAGGTGACACCCTTCACCTGTTCCACTTCACAGTTTTTCACTTGTCCAAAGTTCAGAATCTTTCCATCGGAGGGACTGATCTACAGGGAACAAAAAAAAAGGAAAATGCAGTGAAACTCCAGGCATCCTTCGCTCTGAGCCATCAGAAACACAAGTCCACTGATCATTTGAACCCCAAAATTGTGAGATCTAGAGAGACCATCTGGCCAATGCTGTGACCACTAAAGGGATGTCCAGGTTTCTCTTTCAATGAGAGCACCTGATTCAGTGCTGGGCCTTGAATCATTCCAACCAAGTACAGTAGTTCAGTTAGGGCTATGATCTGTCGCCATATAGACTGAATATGGGTGTAACCCAGAGCAACAATCCAGACAGAAAAGGGGTGAGTGACAGACTCACAACTCCACTCAAGCCAGCCCAATATTCAGAGTTTTGGCCTCCAGACATAGCATACATTCCAAGGTAAGGTATCGGGGACATTAACACATCAATGTGTAGCTCCTCTGGAACAAAATAAACATTGCAAACCCCTTCTTCCCTCATCCTCACCACACTGTGATAGCAGCAGACTGGCCGGGACTGGGGCTTCAGCTTCCTGCGGAAGAACTCGCTGAGGTTTCTATAGTGATGAAGATCTTCAACGGCTGCTTCCTTCATGTTCACTCCAAATGTCCAGATATACAGGCTGTACACAGGCTTCCGCAGCCAGGTGGGCAGCTCAACCTGGTTCAAACGACCCCAGGCTCTGGAAAGCAGTCGTGTTGGTACCGATTTGTACAGAGAAACCTAGAGAGAGAAAAATCACAGCATGCTATTTCTGTTATTTCCACTGCTCTCAGCTCTTCTTCCCTTTGCTCCCAAAATGGGAGAGTCCAATTCATTCCTACTGTGACTCCCTTCACTTCAGTGGAGTTACACCAAGGATGGAACTTACCCTGAAGTCTTCTAGACTAGACCCTTCCCCTCCCTGTCCCCATGCTGATGTGTAGGGATGGGGGATCAGATGGAGCTCAAGGTAAACCCTTACACAGAAAGGAAAGCCAATTAATTTGGATGTTTCATCTGTTTTGAAAGAGATAAAAATCCATTTTATCAGTATAATTTCTGTTGTTGTTTTTGTTGCCTTAAGGCAAATAATAAAAGCACAATCTCATTCTTCCAGCCAGGTACAGTGCAGGGCAGCTGGCTCCCTCTTCCCCTTGTATGCTTCATATGTAAGTTAGTGGAAACTGCTCCTAGGAGGCTGGCAGAGAAGCAGTGCATTTAGGATGTTCTATGCCAGCACTAATTGGAGGCCGTGAAACATTACTAATATATTTATTTTTGTGAACAACCCAAAGGAAACTGACTTAGAAATACATTTCTGTCTGCATTTTAATGTGTAGTGTGTTGCTTCTCCCAAGCCCATCTATTTCTGGAATTATAAAGTGCCTTGTCTACACATAAATGGTGCACTGCTCTTAACTATATTGGTATAATTAAAGCAATACAACTCTTCTGGTGTGGACGTAGTTACACTGCGTATACCAGTATAGCTTATATCCATATATTGCACCTTTCTACTGGCATAACTCTGCCCAACTAGGGCTTATAACAGTGTAACTATTGTGGTCAAACAAACAAAAAAAATCACATCCCAAATGATAGCTTTATCAGTACAAGAATTGTGCCTACACCAAGCCTTACTGTTTGGGCAATTCCAAAAAACGCACTCATCTGTTTGTGGTACTTGGTATCACCCACACAGCTCAGGAGAGCATATTGTAATCCCAAAAACATAGAGGAAGGCTGGAGCCCTCTGAAATATGTTTTACACAGGAAGCTGTTTTCTGCAAACCTCTGGTAAAAGTTTGCAGAACAGGGTAGCTGGCTAATTCCAACTCAGTGAGTAAACGGGTTCTCATTCCTTTCCTCAGAGAAAGAGGCACTATTTAGTCTCTAGTATATGGGTATCCCTCAATGTTAGGACCTGAAGAATGTAGCAATAAATATAAACAGACTCCCCTGGAGAGCTGGTATTTAGCCTGTCTGTTCCATTAAGCAAATTTATTTCACCTGCTAACAGATGATACTCCATTCAACTCACCTTCACAGACCAGTCCAGTATTCTCAGTTTTGACTGAGCTATGGATGAGGCTTACAAATAATATTCAACCATTTGAGAGAGAGAGAGAGAGAGAGAGAGAGAGAGAGAGAGAGAGAGAAAAAGAGAGAGAGAGAGAGAGAGAGAGAGAGACTGCCAGCTTAATTTTACTTCAGACAAACATTTTAAGCCAACTATTGTTACAGGTAACACTTTAAACCATGACAACAGAAGAATCAGGGAGAAATACGGCTCTGTTTTTTCTCGTGTGTTTACTTTGCACATTTGACAGGCCTTGGACAGAGTCAGTTTCATGGTATCCCCGTAGAAACAGTTTTACCTATTTCTGTGGTTTTCCCAGTCACAGAAGAGATTAAAAAAAAATAATAGAAATCAGATTGCAAAACCACAAAAATTGGCAAGACAACTTGGGGACAGGTGCAGTGCCTGAAAATACATAATTCACTTTTGAAAGTGATAGGGTTTCAAGTCGATAGTCTCTGTTTAATGCAATAGCTGCCGAAATGGCACCCTCTCAAGAGTAGGCACATTTGTGTAAGTTTGCAGTAACAATTTCTAGATGATGGTTGCACACTGGAATCAGGTGTGTGCGGGTCCATGTGCTAAAACTAAATGTCATCGTTTGAGTCAGGGAGGCCTGTCTTAGCACATCCTCTGGGTTGTCAGGATTCTAGGCACCCAAGAATTGAACAGCCAACCATTCTCGCACAAAAACTGCAGCAGAGGAGAGACGACATGAATGTGTCCATGAAAAGGGATGGAGAAGAGGCTTGTTCTGCCTTAGCCCTAGCTCTCATATTTGTGGGTGTTACTGTCTGGAATGAATGCAGCTGTTTCCATGGATTTCCCAGGCTGGTAACTTGTTTGTTAGGGGATCATACACAAATTCTATGCTACTGAAAATTCATCATCTGTCTCTGGAAGGAGAATTACAGAATCCCTAAAGCTTCACCACAAAGGAAAAAAAAACAGTTGTGGGAGAGGAAGGTATGAACTGCAATTCTGCTTTAATACCAGCCATCAGCACCATGCTGTCTCTCTCCTCCTGCTGCCAGCCTCCCTCCATTAGAACAGAACACTTGCCCACAGGGTTATTACAAAATAGAGACCTGCTCACACTTACCCTGCTCATAGGCCTCCATCCCACTCTGGTCAAGGGTTTAAGAGCACCGAAAGGCAGAAGATAATAGAGAATAGTCAGAGGCCAAGAACGGAGTTTCAGAGCAGGCCTAGACATACAGCTCAGCTGGCCCAACCTCCGCCTCAGGGCCAGCTGGGGGAATTGCAACCTGTGGGATCACATACACACATAAGAGGGTCAACCAACTCAGCCTCAGAAACACCAGCTCCTGACAGAGTTTGTTCAATGCTTGTCAGTTGTCAGTGATTCTGCAACTCCCTGCTCCCTCACTTTGGTTCAAACTTGCTCCTTTCCCAAAATACAGGACCAGTTCACCTCAAAAATGAGTACGAGCTGCCCAGGGCCTGAGGTTCATCGGCACAGGACAACTTCCATTACTCATGCCTACTGGCTAATTAATTAAAGGCAAACAAAACCTTTTGCATTAGATAAAGTCTGAGATACAGGTGAAAACTAAGCTGCAACTGGTCCAGCCAGCTAATGCTGTAACTTATACAATATGTACTGGAGCACCAAAAGGGGGGAAACCCAGGAAATTCTTTCAAACACCAGAAGAATAAGTAGCTACATGAGAGGAAACATTTTCCTGTACCCTCTCCAGCTCTTGGAGAGTTAAAGTGATCAGCACAGTAAAGCACTCTGAAAGCTAGCAATCTAGGAATAAAATCCCTCTTTAGGGCAGAAGTGTTAGGCAAGTTCTAAGGAAAGATCAGAGGATATTCCAGTGAAATAAACAGCCACAAACCTAGGGCAATGTCATCTCTGGCTCCAGGATTTCAACAAGGTCTGGCATTCTGGGAATCCTGCATTTCAGAAGTTCCATCTACAGTACTGTTCCTACAGGCAACAGTGGGAGGAACCTGACCTGATCCTAGGCTCCCATTCTGTTGGGAGACAGACAGCTACAGTACCATGAGCAAAATATGCATCTACTAAGGGAAAGGGAAGTGCAGATACTTGCTTCTCTCTCCTGCCTGTCTTTAGCAACAGCAGCAAGAGGGAATCATGCCTGTACATCCTGACCTCCTCAGGTGAGCCCCAGAAACAGACAGCAGCAGAAGCTGTCAACATCAGACTGTTTTGCGTCTAAGTCCTATAACGGATCACAAAAGCCACTGGGGTCAAACTGAAGTATTCCTGCAGCAGGCCTGCTAACAGTTGGTTCCCTCTGGCCAGCTATTTAACCCCTCAGAGAGAAACAGAAGTGGGATTTGTGCCCAAATAGCTGAGGTCAGAAGGCACCTTTCAAGTTTTACATTCATTATTGGGCACCTCAATCTTAGACAGCTGATGCAAGAACTAAACCACACATACTGCTAGTGTAGCAGGGTAGTTACTATCTATGGCCCATTCAAACTTTGGTCTTTCAACTGCTGGGGAACAATTCTCCCTGCATGTTTGGAGGGGACTGTGTTTAGGTGGGTTTCGTTGTGAAGTAGATGCCTGAATTGAGAACAAACTCATTTCACATAAAGAGCCATCAGGTGGCTGACAGACTATGACTTGTGGTAGTTAACAGTCTGGGCCAGAATTGAATCAGTGACTCAGCATGGAAAAGCCCCACATCCCATTCCTGTTACCATGAGGCAGCTCATTCTTCCAGTTCATGCTGTGTTTGAGTCTTCCCTGGGCAAACTCTCTTATTCCTCTCATCCTTTGGGGTCTCCCCGGGGTACCTCTTGCTCAGCCTCATTCTCAATACTTTCTGGGTCTCGTCATTAGGTTAATGTCCACCTGACTCAGGACAAAACATCCAGGTCTGTTTGGCACTGTTCTAACTGCTGGGGAACAATTCTTCTCCCTGCATGTTTGGAGGGGACTATATGTGCAAGCTGATTGGAAGGGGAAGGTTCCTGCTACAGGTTATTTTAAAGAGCCCTCCCGTCTCTTGCAGGATGAAAAGATTTGAAGAGTGAGCTGAAACATGCTCTACAGTTCCCTCCAAGAGAGAAAGGAGCTGGGAGACTAGAAAGGGCCAACTTGGCCTTTTCAGGACTTGGGTCAAAAATTAAAACATCACCTAAGCAGCTGCAACTGTCACTATGTGGGCTGAAGATGGTGCCTTTGGCTCACCGATTTACTCTGTAGGCGAACAATATTTCCTGCAAAGCCAGAGAATGGCCGTGTGCTGGAATGCAAGAAAGACCTGAGTAGCTGAACTATTGTCTCAGCAGCGCTACGGCAGGCCTCAACAGCATGAGGCAAGACCAGTGCACAGCACAGGAATAAGAGACAACTCACCTGCAGCTCCTCCGCCCTCTCATCTGCCAGGGCCCAAAGGCCTGACAGAGAGATGGCCTCTCCAAGAGTTTCGGAGGACAAGTTACTGCTCTTCCCTCCCATCTCCTTCTCCCCGCCCTTCACTGCAGACAATCATGAACCAATCCCTGCAGAGCTACATCCTGTCAGCTTGCTCTAAAACCCCCTTCCTTCTCGCGGCGTTGGCCTGGTTTTAGAGGAACCCCTCTCTAGAGTTTTTGCTCCCCCGTTGATCAGAAAGGGACTGAACAAGAAAGGAAACCTCATCATTTCTCTTGTTGCAAAACAGCAACCCCTCCCTTGCCAATCCAGCGCATAAGGAGATTTATAATAATTAGGCCAAACAAAGGCTTCGCAGATGGCGGTCACTCCTTCTGCCCATCTATCCTCCCTTCCTCATCTCTCCCTTCAGTCACCATCCTGTGAAGCAGAAAACACCAAACAGTACCTGAAACGGGCTCTCCTATTTGGTGTCCCCCCGACAGAGCCAGCTGGGCCTGGACTCTCCAGCTGCGGGTGCTGCTTCCCGGCACAGCTGCCGCTGTTCCCTGAACGTAGCCTTCGGACATGAATTTTAACTTTGCGGAGGTTGTAGGAAGAGGGAGGAGGGTTAGATAAAGCTTTACAGCATCTCACCATTTCCCTGGGTGCAGATCTGGTCCCTGCAGGGTGTTTGACTGACACATCGTCAGGATGGCGGTCGGTCGTAAGTCTCAGTCTCTCTTTTTTTCCTCTACCTCCCCTTCCCTTGCTCGTTTCGGCACAGGAGGGAGGACACGACGTCACAGCTCCTAATTTCCCCGCTGGTTTGTCTCCGGCTTCCCCCTCTGTCTCTTTCCCACTTGCAACTCGGCTACGAGGTTCCCAGCTATTGCAAACAAACAGGCATTGTGTCACACTTGCAACCCTCTGCAAAAGCAGCTTTGAGCGAGACAAAAGCAACCTCTGCCTACAAGCAGCCCCTGCTCCTCTCTAGCCAAGGTTGCCATCGAAGCTCAACTCCCAGACGAACACCCTGCAGTCTCAGGCGGCTAGGAACTAATGGACTATTATCAGAGCTGCAGCCAGCTGGCCATGCACAGTTATCCCAAGAGCCAGCCTGAATGCGAGGCTGGAAGGAGGAGGAGGGATGGCGGAGAAGAGGAGGAGGGAGATAACTCATAGCTTCAACTCTGCACTGCAGTAACTGCAGCTAGATCAGTTCTGGGCTACTGAGCAAGCAGATGTGTATGCAAACACTCTGCCAGAAAACCCTTTCCTTCTCGCCCTGTCCAGCCTGGGAACAGAGGAGAGGAAAGGGAGCGAACATCTTTTCTCTCTCATACAGTCCAGTTAGAGACCAACACCCATCTCAGGAACACCCTTTCCATGCCACACTGTCCAGCGAGGGAGCAGGCAAAGACAGAAAAAGGGAAAGAACATTCCTTTACAGATATACATACCTACAATGAAACAAACAGTTCCAGCACCAGCTTGAGAAACAGACTCTGCAGACGTTCAATTTATGCTTTATTTATACAGTGTGCAATACTTCAATTATTTTTACATCCAGCAGAACTCAGAAGCCAAACCGCCAATACGATGGGGGCAAGAGGGATTTTTGCGGACTTGAAGGCTGCATGCCCATTTTGTCCGGCATAGCTTTCAGAATATTCCTAGGGTGAGAAGTTCTCTTCCATACTGCAAATTACATCTGAAAGCTGTTGACTAAAAACTGGCATTTCTGTGTCTCTTGGCTGCACCTGGATCGCTAATGAGGGAAACTGGCAGCAACAGGAATCCAGAGCCAGAGATCAGAACTGAGCTTACACCTGGCTTGTGTGTCAAGTCCAACACCAGAAATATTTGATGGCTCGATATTTAAGCAAAATGGTTGAACACAAATGTTTTAACTCAAAACTAAGGTAGAAACCAGTTTAGTATCTCCAAAGCATTTAATATCTCTTGCACTACAGCCTATCCTACTAGTGTCACAAGTGATGTGGAGTGAGTCACTAAGGAGGGATAAATGGAACTTTTTCAGAATGGAGAGGGGTAACTAGTGGTGTTCCCCAAGGGTCAGTCCTGGGGCCGATCCTATTCAACTTATTTATAAATGATTTGGAGGAAGGGGTAAACAGTGATGTGGCAAAGTTTGCAGATGATACTAAACTGCTCAAAGTAGTAAGGACCAAAGCAGACTGTGAAGAACTTCAAAAAGATCTCACTAAACTAAGTGATTGGGCAACAAAATGGCAAATGAAATTTAATGTGGATAAATGTAAAGTAATGCACATTGGAAAAAATAACCCCAACTATACATACAATATGATGGGGGCTAATTTAGCTACAACCAATCAGGAAAAAGACCTGGGAGTCATTGTGGATAGTTCTCTGAAGGCATCCACGCAGTGTGCAGCGGCAGTCAAAAAAGCAAACAGGATGTTAGGAATCATTAAAAAAGGGATAGAGAATAAGTCGGAGAATATCTTATTGCCCTTATACAAATCCATGGTGCGCCCACATCTTGAATACTGCGTACAAATGTGGTCTCCTCATCTCAAAAAGGATATACTGGCACTAGAAAAGGTTCAGAGAAGGGCAACTAAAATGATTAGGGGTTTGGAACGGGTCCCATATGAAGAGAGATTAAGGAGGCTAGGACTTTTTAGCTTGGAAAAGAGGAGACTAAGGGGGGATATGATAGAGGTATATAAAATTATGAGTGGAGTGGAGGAAGTGAATAAGGATAAGTTATTTACTTGTTCCCAAAATAGAAGAACTAGGGGCCATTCAATGAAATTGGCGTGCAGCAGGTTTAAAACAAATAATAGGAAGTTCTTCTTCACACAGCGCACAGTCAACCTGTGGAACTCCTTACCTGAGGAGGCTGTGAAGGCTAGGACTATAACAGGGTTTAAAAGAGAGCTGGATAAATTCATGGAGGCTAAGTCCATAAATGGCTATTAGCCAGGATGGGTAATGAATGGTGTCCCTAGCCTCTGTCTGTCAGAGGGGGGTGATGGATGGCAGGAGAGAGATCGCTCGATCATACCTGTTAGGTTCACTCACTCCGGGGCACCTGGCATTGGCCACTGTCGGTAGACAGGATGCTGGGCTAGATGGACCTTTGGTCTGACCCAGTATGGCCGTTCTTATGTTCTTATGTTCTTATGACTTTGCTATATTAACCCACGGTTATATATTATATATTGTGCTGAGGGGAAAAGAGAAAAACGGGCGGGAGAACGACAACATTTGAAAACACATTTAGTGCCAGGCTGAGAGAACCTTTCAGGAGGAAATTCATCTAACAGAAACCTAGTGGAAATAAATTCTTTATCACAGGTCTGTTACAAAATTCAGGTATAGACTGATTTTGGAAACTGTATATTAAAGGGACACTAGTAAATTAAAAGCTTCTTAGTTTTTAAAAGAGTTAAAAATAATTCCAGGCACTACACCTGCCCTGTTTCTCCTCCTATGTTCCCCTGCCAGTTTTTGTGGTTTTATAATCATACAGTCCTATTATATAGTACTATGGTCAGACAAAGTGGGTACTAGCCCACGAAAGCTTATGCTTCAATACTTTTGTTAGTCTTTAAGGTACCACAGGACTCTTTGTCACTTCTGCAAACCCAGAGTAACACAGCTACCGCTCTGATTTTTAATATAGTCCTATGTTTAACAATGCTTCTCTCTTTCTTCTGTTGCTACTGAAATATCCACATGAAAAGGGGAAATTGACTATATTCAGGGAAAGTGTCAAAATTCACAAAGAAAAATGTGAAAAAATAGCCGAAACATTTCCTCTCTGTCACAGACAGGGATATTAGGAGTTGCTAGCAATAGTAACAGGTGCAAATTTTCAACAGACGTGTGATTTAAATCAACAGTCTCCCTTTAAAAGCACTTAATCAGACCAAGGTGGAAATCATTTTCACCACCAAGATGACAAGAAATGCTCAAAATGCATGCAAGTTCCAGAATTGTGACAAGGGAAAAAATACAGCGCTGGTACAGAAAGGCCAGGAGACGAACAGTGCTGTCTAACAAACTTTTTCTCCTCCTCCTCCTCACATTCCAGACATGCAGGGACTCCTACACACAAAGAATCTACATAGGGTTTTCCTTTGTTGTGATTCTCATCTTGTTCTCCAAAGGACCCCTCCCTTACTTCACATTTGCCATGGATGAGGGAAAGGCAAGAGCAAACAAGTTTAATCTGCACTCACCATTAACCTACTCTTCCTTCAAAAGCAGGTGAGGTAAATACACATTTCAGCACAGTCTGTTTCAATAGAAAGAGCCCAGTTAGCTCTCTCTCCTTTCAAAGAATTTACCACATCCTAGATCAAGGAGGCAGGGTTTTTCCCCCCAAGATTTTACAAAAGAGTGGAGCGAATTGAACAGCGAACCTGCACCCCAGAAGTGAATGAACAATGAAAATATAATTCCATTGTTTAATGTTGATACTACTGTAAATTCAGATAAAGTTTATGGAAGGGGAACATAGTGAGGGATACCCCCTTTGGGACAAAAACCATGGCATGATAGACTCATCTTTCTATGTGAAATTCCCAGGGAGATGGATTTCAGTGCTATATAAGCCATACTTCTCCATGGCTACATAAACTCACTTCCTCTCTAAGTAAGAAGCCTTACATTTCTTATGGTCTGTCCTACTGACCCCATTACACTTACCAAGACAAAAATTACCCTTGGATGAGAGCCTGCTGACTGAGAGCTGCTTAAATACGGACATACAAACATACATGGCAAGCTGCCATGCCAGCAGCTACTGGAC
The DNA here is from genome assembly GCA_032164245.1 of Sternotherus odoratus. Classification (NCBI taxonomy): domain Eukaryota; kingdom Metazoa; phylum Chordata; order Testudines; family Kinosternidae; genus Sternotherus; species Sternotherus odoratus. Next base: position 4,629,475 of record JAVMKO010000015.1, on the reverse strand, counting down.
AGGAGGGCTTAAGGATATAGTTGGGTTTGGCTGCTCAGAATTTAAAGATGCCTGCAATGGAAGAAAGGGGTAATGACTGGATCCTGGACCATGCCAACCCTACCCTCAGCCCAAGTGTTCTGAGGAAGGGCGAAGGAAGGGACTGGCCCAAATGAAACTAGTCAATTACTGAATCTCCCTCTCTCTGCTGAGGGGTGAATGTGACGGATTTACACCTGGACTTCTCAAATCTCAGGACAGTGCTGCAAAGCCCCTCTTACTAACTTCGCTGATGGGTCTCAGCGTTATCTAACTCTTCTCTATGGGTAGTCTGGGCTTTAGCCCCAAACCACCCCTATTTCCTTGAACTCATCCAGAATGGATAATCTATCTATCTATCTATATATAAAAGTCAAATGGTGTATGCGTGCGTGTATGTACATTCCCTTACTCCTTCCACATCGTTTGAGCTAGAGACTTGAAATTTGGCACAGTTATAGGCCTTAGGGTCCTAATCAGGGTAAGAATAGAAATTTTTTCAAATCTCACCTCTGATGCCCCCTAGGGGTGAAATTCTTTAAAGCCCATTCACATCAGCTGGGAAGCAGTTTAACACCTGCCGTTCTCTGTGACATAGTTATGATGTAATAATACCCCCCTCCAACAGCCCCCGCACTTGCTCAGCTCTCCCCCCCTCCCCCCTCCAACAGACCCCGCACTCGCTCAGCTCTCTCCCCCCCCAACGGACCCCCCACTCGCTCAGCTCTCTCCCCCCTCAGGTAAGAATAGAAAAATTTTAAAATCTCACCCCCCCCCTCCAACGGCCCCCCCACTCGCTCAGCTCTCTCTCCCCTCAGGTAAGAATAGAAAATTTTTAAAATCTCACCCCCCTCCCCCCCTCCAACGGCCCCCGCACTTGCTCAGCTCTCTCCCCCCTTCCCTCTCCAACGGCCCCCGCACTCACTCAGCTCTCTCCCCCCTCCCCCCCCCGATGGACCCAAGCAACGCCGGGTATTTTTGCTAGTAAGTGAATAAAGGAAGTAATGACCACCTGCACTATAAATCTCCTGAGGAAAATTATCTAATAATAAACAGCTAATCTGTCAGCTATGCAACTCCACTCTGCTCCATCAGTTCATATAAGCATCAAATCCAGTGACCCCGTTTAATTACTTGTCTTCTTATTTCTCCAAGCCCTTTCCTCAGGGCATCAAAAACACTAAGCCTGGGGATTTACAGGAATCAGAGACTGGATTAAACACACAACTATATATTAAACTGAAACGACATGAGCACGCAGGGCTGGGTTTAGAATCATCCAGTCTGGATAGTAGAAGCCGCTCTCCCTCTCCACTGTCTTCACTTGTTAAAATATTGGCATTTAAAATATGTGGTATAACTTAACACATACGGTTAAGCATAAGCCATACAAGCGGAACAAAAGAAAGTATCAAGCAGCAAAGATAGGGGTATTCCAAGACCCACATCACACTTTTATACAGAGAAGATCCGCTGCTAGTGACAGTATTAGTTTATCATCAATGGTTTCATTCTTTTCCCCTGGCCATAGTCAATATCTTCTGTTTAAACTTATATGCACAAAAAATTATCACCTCTCTTCCTTTCTCACCACCTTATTATTCTGCAGAAATCCAGTAGGAGAAACAATAGCTTCCTCAACAGTCAATCAATCACGAGATCCCGCTATTCTAAGAACATAACAAAAAAGTGCCTTTGGACATAAGAGAAACAACTGTGGATTGGCTGTTGTAGAAGTCACATGATTTTTAATGCTGTGTATTTCACTCCCCAGATTCCTGCTGGCACATATGTAAATGTTAACTCTCTTTGTGAGTGTCTAGGCACTGGCTGCGAAATGTACTAGATGCCCTGATACAGCAGGTCTTTTTTCCATCTCTAGTTTCTAGGATTCTCTAGCCCATTTTTTATCTCAAGCAGGTTTCCTGTAATTCTCCCTACTAAGAGAAAGGTTTGTGTAATTAGCTTCCTTTAAGTATAGTTGAACTTCTCAACAAACAGAGAAATAAATCAGCTTTTTAGAATGGCCATAAAACATTCATTTATTCAGCACTAAAGACTGCACAAAGTTTTTGGTAAACAATCCTGGATCTCTTCTCTAGGGCAAGGAAACATCTTATCGACTTCCGTAAAGCAACATGTACATTTATGACACTCTTAAGTATTTTGTAATATAGTCATCTCTATGGTTCTGTACGCATACTTAATTTCATATGCTATCGGATAAAATGCCTTTCACCTAAGATGTTCATAAAGCCAATTCCCTTCTAGGATACAGACATCTAAAATGGAAGCATAAGGAGGGAGGGGGAAATGGTTGTTTTTTTAGACCTTCCTACTAAAAAGGAAAGCTCTGATAGCTCTCTAGAATCCTGAGTTGTAAACTGAACAAAGAAGCTGAGGCCTCACATACAATTCAGAAACCTACATACCATTCTGACAGAACAAATACTTCAGACGGGGGACTGGGGGTATTTTTAACAAAGGGACTATGAACTCTGTCAGTGCTGGTTCCTCAGATCAGCAGACCTGTGAGATTTCTAACACACCAATTCCTTTTTCATCCGGCCTGAAAAACCAAGGAAACAATGCCTAATTGAAGAGAGAAGTTAGGCCTCTCCCATCAGGGTTTGGAAGTCTAAAAGTGCTTACCTTAGCTGTACAGCACGCCTGGCAGCTGCAGAGACTGATTCTGAATGAAGCTTGTTTCAGTTCCTTCACAGACTTCTTGTTTTTAATCTACTGAAATATGACATTGACCTGGCTTTTTTGTTTGGGGTTTTCTAAGACAAATGAACAAAACAATGGAATGTAACCCACAAGTGTTCCGGACAAACGCACAGAAGACTGGTGCACCAAGAGGGAGAAAAAAATCCCTAATCCATGCCCTGCAGAAATCATATCACTGATGTGTCCACCCCCCCCCCCCCATCCTATTAGCCCCACACCTCGATGCTGTTTCCAAGATCATTTGATTGTGACCTTCTGGTTCTACACTACTTCCGTTTCCTGGCCGTGAAGATGGATGTACCCACTACAGTTAAGCAGGAGTCTGCTGTACTGTGGAGAGCTACAGGCTGTGGAGTTTAGTATATTACTCTCTTCAACAGAACAAGCTCAGCAAGAATGTAAAATTTAAGAATGTTTTGTCTTCCTGTGGAGAGCAGAATGATTCTGTGAGACCACCACTAAATCCAACTGGACACCAGCCCCCAATCATGATCACCCTGCACCCAGGAGTCATTACATCCTTGAATAATACTAAATCCCAGCCCTTTGGCCTGACACTGAATCCGACCAACCCAGAACCCTGCCAGACAAAGAAAGCTATATGTCTACTAATGCTGGAAGGCACAGAAATAAGAGAGGGTTAAATTTAAAGCCATCTGTGTTCTTTGTGACCCACCCTGAATAGATAGAAAGTATTAACCCAGCTGTCTGTGTGTCTTTCTATACTCTTAAAACTACCTGCTGACATTGCAAAAAATATTTGCTTAGTTTGACGGGATTTCTGAGCTGTAATCCTCTTCTCATATCAAACAAGCCACAAAACAATCATCTCTCACATTTATACAGTTTCTAACAGTTTACACTTTAAATAAGGTAAATGTGGTGAACACCCCTCAGCAGAAAAGATACATTTTACTATAATATAGCAACAACTTAATTCCCTTTCACACAGTAGGTTTATGTATTTCACCTGCAGCTGTTGCTCTTAGCTGATGGCCAAAATAAGCTTCTAAAACACTCCAGGAGAATAACTTCTCAGAACTCCAACAGCTGGCTGGCTCGCAGTCCGTCTACTGGATCTGATCAGACCTGCTCTTTGCTTTAAGAAAGCAGCAGGATGCAGCTAGTCCTCCTGTCCAGCTCATATTTCAGCCATTCAGACTCCAGGGTGAGCAATGTTAAGGTCGTCCCAATCTCATCAAAAGAATTTGCATTCCCACAAAGCCCCAAATCTCTTTTGCCCCTTTAAGAGGAGGAGACAAGGCAGAAAAAAATGAAAGGAAACTAAAAGGAGGAGAAGATTGCATGACAACACAGTCTCTCAGTTCCTCAGATGGCTTCCCAGCAGCGCATTTACGAAAGAGCAGACTCATACTAGGGGCTTGAGAGATAGTATCCCCGTCTTTGTTAACAAATCACCAATTGAAAACATATGAAGACAGTTTAGGCTGAATACCAGGGAAAGTTTCTGACAGTAATGTCTGTTGATCATGAAATAGTCTCCCAAACAACCATATTATTTCGGAAATTTAAAAATTATACTGGACAAAGCACTAGAAAATGGTCACTACAATTCTCCAGACCAGGGATAACATTTGATACCAGTTAAATAGCAGAGAGCATGTATGTAAAATGATCCAGTCTGGATTTTCTGTTGCTGTTTCCTGACATGTACATCAGTGTTTTTGGTAATATGTTCCCAGCCAAAGAGTACATACAGTTTTACAAAACCCTTCAGAACATTCAGACTGATTGCTCAATAGTCCCAGTCACACGCATTTCAACAGAAGGTTTTGTGTGCAACGGAAGAGACTATCCATCTGAAAAAAACGTTTGAAAGTGATGCTGAACTCTACATCTTAGACTAGCTGAAAAATATGGGGGAAACTGCAAGTACAACTTTTGCCACCCCATCCCACTGTCCCCTCCTTCCCCTTTTGAAATTTGAACCTTTTTGAAATTTTCTGATTAACAGAGATCAGAGATTTCTTTTGTATAATTAGATATTTGTTCATACAGCACTTAGGCATCAGAAAAACCAGAGGCGAAGGTATGACATGTAACAGGCCATCAGATCTAGGGATAGGATTTCACTCTTACCCTCGCTCTTCTGTCTGTGATGGAGTCACGCAGGTGGAAGATTTTTCACAGATTCTTTCTTGGGATATCCTGGTCCATGATTCAGGCTTTCCCATCACAGAACATACTATTACTATTACACCATGTGCTGCCTTAGTAAAATGATACTGAGTAACGCTGCCTCACTTGTCCACAAGCAGCAGTATAGAACTATCCCTCTGCTATCCATCCACCTCAGTAGGAAACACTGATTTGCAAAAGTGAAGAGCATCACACAGATCCCTAAACATGATTTTTTAAAGTTTTGGCCTGTGATATTAAGCTTCTCCTCTAGAAGAGTTGGTTTTCACCCTGTTATTTGCCACATACAATTTCAGATATCACCATAAACTAGAGCCACCTCCTAAGGTTCACTGGGTTCTCTCTGTAAAGCTGTATCTTTACTTGGTTTTTGCCGCTCTTACTATGACAGCCACCATTACACAAAAAATAGTATTGCAAAACAAACAGATAAGAACTGAGGAAGCAAATAAAGGATAGCAGTAAGGAATTCCCCTCTATTTAAACTCTACTCATCTTGTCACACTGTTTATCCAAACTCACTCTTTGGCCAAGGTTTCCCTGTGTAAATTATGCTATCTGTATATCAACAATGCCACAGTATCAACAGAGAAGGAAATTAGTGGAATTGCTCCTAGATACTATATATCCAGGATACTAGGCACACAGAGGCCTTGGCCAGGAAATGTTCCCAGATAGATTTGCGCTTACTGCCTCAAATTCCTTCTTCCACCTATATGATAAGCATCTACCTCTTTCATTCAAAGCTCTGCTTTGCCTCATCTAATTAAATGAAAGCTAATCTCCTTTAGTAACCACACAGCAGGAGACATACTAATAAGTTAGTCAGTTCAGGCTTATAAGCCATATAATGTCTCCAGGAAAGTTAAAAAGAAAGGTCCAAACCAGAAAACAAGTGTTCCCTGTTCTCCTGTCATAAATGCTGGCAACACATTCAAAATTTAAGGCACAATGGACCTAAATTAAGTTAAATAGTGTTTTTGTCCTTCCTCCCCCTCACAAATATTTTATAAATTAATATAAATAGGAATATGTTCATGATTTTTAAAATTCACTGAAAAATAGCACATTAACTTTACTGCAATGATATCCTCAAACAAACCAGTCCTGTGCTAGTGCATGAGAACCAGTTATTGAAAATGACTGTCCTAGTTTCAACGATGTGCAGCATCAGCAGTGAAAAAACAAATGAGAAACATAAAATTTCAGCTTTAAAGAAACTCCATGTGGCATACAGCTCTTCCACTCAGGACTAATTGAACGCTTTGATGAAGGATAATCATGAGAAGACAACAAACCCTTGAAAACAATATTTAAGCCTTCGTTTACTGACAAATATTAATCATACACCCTGTATGAAGGTTTTCAAAATATACTTGAGGCAGAAAGAAGAAATTGCTTCTATCCAGTTCATTTTTTGATATTCCAACTCTACCTTTCTATTGACAAGATGAATCAATATTGACATATTATATATAATCAGAGGGGTAGCCAAGTTTGTTGCTTTTGCAGATCCAGACTAAGAGTCCTGTGGCACCATACAGACCAACAGATGTATTAGAACAAAAGCTTATGCTCTAATACATCTAATACATCTGTTGGTCTATACGGTGCCACAGGACTCTGTCGCTTATATTATATATAGTTACATACTAAAAAAATCCAAGTGGAAATAATTATTGAAGCACAAGTTATTGCTTATTTTCAAATTTATTTCGGATTGTGTATGAATATATACACTTTGCTAAACAGAGTTAAAAACCAAGCTCTTCCACAAAGGACCATATATATCTGTATGTTTTCACAGAACCTAGCACAAATAATAAGCGTTTTGCCAGTTATTACCCAAAAACATTTCACCTCATGTACAAGAATTAAAACAAATAGATTTAGAAATCAAAATGTGACATCCTAGCAAATGCTAGGATTTTTAGGAAGGTATTTATTTTTTACTTTGATCAGTGGATTCACCTTATACAAAGCAAAGCAAAAAAACCAATAATGTTAAGTCATCAAGTGAATCTTCCTGAGTAGAAACCCATATATTGAAGGAGGATACAAATAATTACATTTAAGATAAGTATTGTAATACTTGAAATTAGACAATTGTTTGAATCTATTTTTAAACATTTGAAATTTTTATGCGATTCCCCCTATACAAATAAATCCTTCAGTACTAGTCTTATCTAAAGTTAAATCTATCCTTGCAGCTCAGAACTTAACAGCAACCCCAAAAAATCCAGCTCAGGGTATTAACACAATGGAATATTTCCTTACCAAACTGTTTTTATTCCAATTTCATACTTCAAGTGGGTTCCTTAACAATGAAAAAAAACGTAACTATGAAAAATACTTTACTGTCCTTTTAAATACGACCACTCCCCAGAAACATACAAGTCCCAGTTATGGTACACATAAAGCCACCAAATCTTTTACTAGCCTATTCTAAATAAGCTCAAACAGGTTGGGAAAGGGAAGAATAGAGGATAAATTCCTCACAAACTGTTACAGTCCAAACTATTCACATCTGGACTCTTCGGATCAAATCCAATTTGGGTCCCTAATATACATACGCCCAAAACACAAAAACAGCACACCAACTGACCAATCCCTCAGAAACGGAAGAGGAATAGAAGGATGCTACAGGTCAGGTTAAGGCAGAGGAGCATGTCCAGCACTGGATTCAGTCCCTCATTTTCAGAAATGCCAAACTTACTCAAAAACAGACAACGGGGTGGGGCGAATGAAGTGGTTTGTAACTAGCTGCCTGCATGTTTTGCAACAAACAAACGTAAAATATATATTAGAATCTGTTTGGTCAATGTGGAATTGTATAATGTATTTAATGTTCTGTACATGATATGACAGTTATATGGGATTGTGTGATTTTTCTGTTTTTTGCTAAAAATGGGTCATTTAGATTACTACAGAACACATCCATGCACCTGACATTCAAACTTCAGTTTCACGACCATTTATAAAGACAAAGTGACAACACTAAAGATCTATGATCATTAGAGTAGAGAAGGAACCATCTTTGAAGGGACAAGCTCTCCTTAACGGTGTCGGTGAGCTAGAATCATTAGAGATTAAGATGATATTGTTCTGCAGGAAATAGTTCTCAGCTGATGTTCACAAGGGATCTAGGGAAGAATTGCATTAATTCTAATTCTGAATAATAGTCACATTTGCATGGTACATTCCCTATCCAAAGCTTTTCACAAATATCAATTCTGTCTCAGCTTTCTTGTGAGGCAAACAAGAATTACTCACACTTTCACAGGGGAAGAAATAAACACAGAGAGATTATGTGATTTGCCAAAGGTCATGCTGCAACTCAGTGGCAGAAGTGAGGCTACAACCAATAATTCCTGATTCCCACTCCTATGTTTAGGGGTTAGACAGAGCAATCTCCTTCACATGCTCTAGACACATTTGTTATCAAGTAGGATAATAAACTCACCACAAAATGTTTTTCAACACTCAGATATGTAACTGCAGAATGCCACTACTGTAACATATATACTGACTGTATTTCCTGCTTTAATAAAAAAATATCTGGGGATGGCTTTGGGTGGCTTTTATGCTAGATTTCATTTCAGTACACAACAGTTAGCAAATTTTGAAAGTGCATTAAATCTTCAGATATGCTACCAACTCACTAGTTTAATAAGAGTATTCCAAGGTTGGGACATGAGAACATTTCTTCTACTGAACACAAGAACGGAAGTTCCTTTAGAATCACTGCAAACCCCATGCCTTATGCCAGCCAATCATCTTTTAATTCTATCAGTAAGATACAAGTAAAAAAGAAACTGACAAACTGTCCAAGCTGCATCTGTTACAGCAATTGACAGAAGAAATGTATTGGCTGTGCTAAGATGTGAGAGACACCTACAGTTCTTAACATGTCATTACATTGGCTTTAGCAAGCAGGACTGGGAAATGAGGAAAAACGCTTTATGTCTTCTGTCGGTTCTGGTAACAGAACAAAACCCAATTTTTCCCTTGCTGAAAGGAAGCAGAGAAGTGTGTAGCAAAATGCATCCTGTGGTACAATCCCATCGCAAATATCTTACCTCCCATTCACTTGCAAGCTTGATTGGGATCTCAGTGCCCATTTTCTCCAGCTCCTCCTCCTTGTACTTTTCATATTGTCTGTATGCTGCATATCCCCCACCTGTGGCCACCAGAAAGTGGACGGGGCGCAGTCGGAGTGTTCGCACTACCGGTGCAGTGTGAAACTTTCTCCTGTCTAACAAGAAAAGGCAGATCTTTAGGAAACAGAAAGCTACAGAGTAAAGACGAAGTTATAAGGGAAGGTCAGATCAGACACTGAGAATGCTATAGAGGACTTCGTGTCACTGTGTATGCATGGAGTCATGTCCCACTGACATACAAGATGTGTACAAGGTCCTGTTACTGAAGATGTACATACATAAAGATGACCTGAGCCACCAGCAGCCACTTGTGATTTAAAACTATCACTGATCACCAACCTCCATATCAGAAGATACACTGGAAATCATGAAAATCTTGTTTTCTCAGATTGTTTGGCTGGGGCCTGATGAAAACAGCACCCATTATTGATGCATGAGGAAAAGAGCTGACAATATTTCCAGTACAAACCCAGATTTTTACATTAAACAGACAAATCATGCGAAGTTAGCTGAGGGCTGATGCTGGCATGTGTGACCGGGCAAGGCCAGATGGCTGTAGTAAAGTAATTTTTCCATAAACAATCAGTATTTGTTTAATAACAAAAACTGCAACTATTGTAGAACAATATTCTCAGCAGCACCATTGTAATATACAATACAGGGAATATTCTCAGCAATCTGAGGAGGATACAGGTTGTTTGGGTTTTTTTTGTTTTGTTTTTTAATAGAAAGTCTCCCATAGAGAAAAGCCTCAAGGGTCTTTGATGTCACAGCAGCAGAAGAGCAAGGGCTGTTGTAAATAGCCCTGGTCCCAGTTCCTGTTCTTCCTTCCAGGATCCAAGAAGGGCCCACATGCGGGTGAACAGGAAGATTCAGCACAGACTCCCCATCCTCATTTCCGTCAAGAGGCTCACCACAGCTCTCCCTTCAGACTACTCCTGCGGACCTAAGGAGGGGGGAACACCAGAAAGGCCCCACCCCCCTTATGCGTAATGGGAGATAGATATATTAGCCACAGGCTAACAAATCCCGATTACCAGGATAAGCAAATGGCATCTGCTTTAGGTTAATTAAGACTCCTGGGGCCAATTACGATCTTTCCAGAAGGCAGGGAGGACAGCTAGGTTGATTGGGACACCTGAAGCCAATTAGGGGCTGGCTGAAACTAGTTAAAAGCCTCCCAGTTAGTCAGGTGGGCATGTGTGTCAGGATCTGTAGGAGAAAGTTGTGCTGTTGGAGAGACTGACCAGTACAAACCTCATCAGGCACAAGGAAGGAGGCCCTGAGGCAAGGATGAAATGGATCTTGAGGAAGTGGCCCAGGGAATTGTACAGTCTTGTTTCTAAAAAGTCAGCTACCATAGCTGATACTATTAGGATCCCTGGGCTGGAGCCTGGAAGAGAGGATGGCCTGGGCTCCCCACTTTGCCCCTGATTAATCACTGAGACTGGGAAACAACCGAGACTGTGCAAGATCTGTCCACCTAGACGAGATGATCATGCTGGTAGAAAGATGTATGACAGCCAGAGAATTGACCCAACTACCCAAGGAAGACCCGTTTCGAAGCAGGCACCCAACCCCAACCCTGGAAGGTTGGGCAGCTAAACCCCTGGGGAGTCCTAGGTGGAAGAAGGGGGGGCAAAAACGAGTGGGGACCCCAGAAGGAAGGGATTGGCCAGAGTGGGGAGAACCATGGGACAGAGGAGTGATTAGAAGCAATTATAGACGTTTATGCATGTGGGGAGTGGGGACACATAGCAGCCCAGTGTCCCAGCACCGAGGAGCCTATGCAATGTAATTTGAGGGACTGGCAGGTCCCATGCTCCCTTATCCACTTTGCAGGCTTTGCTTTAGCCCTGCATAACTACACCAGGCCGGTGAAGATAACCGGAGCAGAGACTACAGCGCTTGTGCACTCTGGGAGTGCTATCACCCTTATCCTATATAATAATCGGCTAGAGAAGTTTGTGTGAAGCTGTCATACGCAGTAGAGACGGACCTAACGAACGGCATGCTGGGGGTTGTAGTTCGGAGGCACAAAATGGCCACCGCGCGTGCCCGCCTGAGCGATCCTCACTCACACGGAGCTAGAGCACCAAGGAGCAGTTATACATATAAAGTTAGCTGGGCTGTCGGGCACATGATGAGGAGTTGAGGGGGGAGGGAGCTGAGCGGGGGGGGGGGCGTTGCAGGGAGAGGGGGCTGGGGGAGGGGGGGCCTTGGAGGGGGCTGGGGGAGGGGGGGCCGTTGGGGGCTGGGCGAGGGGGGGGCCTTGGTGGAGGGAGGGGGGTGGGCGAGGGGGGGCTGTTGGGGGCTGGGCAAGGGGAGGTGTTGGGGGGGAGGGAGCTGGACAGGGGGGCTGTTGCAGGGTGAGGGAGCTGGGCGGCGGGCCACGAGCTCTTATGGTTGGCCCGTGTACACGGGCTTTTACACTAGTATTGGATAAATTGATACCTCTTCCAGGGAGCTACTACCGATCTTTGCCCAGGTTGGGCTACTCAAGGGGATATCGACTGATCAAGGGACACCTTTCGTGTCCAGGTTGATGAAAGATATCTATTTGTTGCTCTGCATATCACCCGCAAACAGATGGCCTTGTGGAAAGGCTCAATAGCACTCTCAAGGCCATGATCAGGAAAGTGGTATGCTGGGATGGGAAAGATTGGGATACCCTATTACCCAATGTTTGCCACCCGGGCGGTTCCGCAAGCCTCCACGGGTTTCTCTCTGTTCGAACTACTATACAGGTGCCACCCATGGGGCATATTGGATATAGCCAGAGAAGCCTGGGAAGAGGAGCCAAATCCCGGAAGGAACATAGTCAAGCATGTATTGCAGATGAGGGATGGGATAGCCCAAATTACGCCCACTGTACGGGAACACTTGGAGAGAGCACAGGAGACCCAATGAACCCATTTTAACCATCAAGCAAAGCTTTGATGGTTCCAACCAGGGACTCAAGTGATGGTCCTGGTGCCCATAGCAGAAAGTGAACTGTTTGCCCAGTGGCAGGGACCCTACGAAGTGATCGAAGCTGTGCAGAGCTGAACTATAAGGTGCGGCAGACAGGCCGCAGGAAACTGGAGCAAATTTACACAAATCTTCTAAAACCTTGGCATGATCCAGAGGTGCGCTTAGTCACCCAGGAGACCCTTTCCCAGGAGGATAACTTACACGAGCAAGTGAGGATATCACCCGACTTGACGCCGATCCAAAAGATCGAGGCAGACGATGTAATTAAATGCAACCGAGATGGGCTATCTACAAAATGGGGGTGGACAACTGAGACCTATCACCATATCTGCATGATCCCCAGAGCCAAGGTAACTGAGAACCTACTGAATCCCAGCAGCCAAAAGAGAAGAAATTAAGGCCAATAAGGAATGTTAGAATTAGGGGTTATTGAAGAATCTTAGTCAGTGGTCCAGTCCAATCATTCTAGTGTCTAAACCTGACAGTACCACGAGATTCTATAATGACTTTCGCTGACTGAATGAAGTATCCCAATTCGATGCATACCCCACATCACACATCGACGAACTGGTTGACCAAGTGGGTAGTGCCCGATTATTGACTACACTGAATCTGACAAAACGGGTATTGACAGATTCCCCTGACCAAAGACGCTAAAGAAAAGACTGTGTTCTCCACCTCGGACTGGCTAGTCCTCCCTTTCAGATTATGTGGGGTCCCAGCCACATTCCAGTGCCTCGAGGATAAACTGCTGTACCCCACACTAGTTATGCAGCCGTGTACCTAGTCCTAGATTATGTCGTCATCCATACACCAGACTGGAGAACCCACTTGGAGAAAGTTGAGGCAGTACTGCACACCTTAAGGCAGGCTGGCCTCATGCTAATCCCGCTAAATGTGCCATAGGGCTAGCAGAGACTAGGTACCTGGGATATATTGTAGGAAGGGGCATAGTGAAGCCCCAAATGAATAAGCTAGAGGCGATTCAAAACTACCCCGGCCGACCCGAAAGAAACAGGTCCGCGTGTAAAGTGTACACTGATCAATGTGCCTTAATCTGCCTTTATGTATAATTAAGGCTACAATTTTGTCACGAAGCTCACAAAACCTGTGACTTCCAAAGACCTCAGTGACTTCAGTCCGCTGAGGCTGGGAGCTGCAATGCCCTCCTACTGCCTGCGGTGGCTGGGAGCTACTGCTTTCCCCACCTTCCCGCCAAGCTCCCAGACACTGCTGGCGAGGGGTACTCCATTGCTCCCAGCTGCTGAGAGTGGCAGGGGGTTCCTAGCCACTGTGGGTGACAGGATCCCACAGCTCCCAGTGATGGGCAGAGGAGCTCTGGAGCTCTGAGTCCCCACAGGTGGAGAGAGACCCCAGAGCTCTCAGCTAGGCCCCCACAGCTTCCCAGCAACTCCCCATTTTGTTACATTTTTTTGGTAAAAATCAGGGAAAATTTATGGGCTTCTGTTAATTTTTCTTTATCGCCCATGACCTGTCTGGGACTTTTACTAAAAATATCCATGACACAATCTTAGCCTTGCATATAACATACTTAAGAGAAAATAGATTAAATCTTCACGTTGGGATACTCATGCCCTGGGAAAAAATAAAGAATGTGGGGGAAAAGGTTATGAAGCTTGAGGAAAAAAGTTTACATCAGGAGGAAGATAGTCAGTCAAGGATGGGGAAAATTAAGAATGGTTAAACATTTTGGGGAGCGGGGGGGGGAGGGGGGAGTCTCATTCATTGATCCCTTTATAAAAATATCGATAGCCACCCATCCAATGCTCCAGTTACCTGCCTTAAATAAATATGAACGTCCCATACATAAAAAGATATCCATCAAAGCCCTCTAACACTCAGCTGCCCAGGCTTTGCAGTGTGCCCGGAAGCTAACAAATCTAGGCTCTGGTGAAATAAAAGGGCAGCGAGTTCTAAAGTCAAAGCATCTCTCAGGCAAGAACTCCCTCCTATTTATATCCAGGAGACTTCAGCTCACGAGTCTCTACTGGTTTCAGCTATGACAGTATGGCATGAGGAGGAAATTCTCTCAGGTAACCAGATCCCAAATCATTTAGAGATTCCTGGGTAAAAATTTAGTACCTCGAATTCCACTTGCTCAAGCATGACTGGAAGTTTCATCTTCTCCACACGCCCTAGCACGAGTCCCAACATTTGGTCTTTGGAATGGCAGTGCCCACATGGTGTGCCTAAGTCAAGTTACTTTTTCTGGATGAACCTCCGTCTCTCCGTAAAGGACAAAATAGGTTTTCAAACTCCAAGGTGACAAGATCGCAGAAATTAGTTATTTATTCTGGCAATAGTACCATGTTCAGTGCAGTGGATACTGCCCAGTGACTTCAACTGAACACCCTGTTCCCAGAAGATATTAGGAGTGATGGGAGTTCATCGGAGAGCTGAGCAAGGCGCTAAGGAAAGCTTGTGTCTAGGCAGATTTAAACCAGAGGAAACAGCATCCGAATAAGTATAGGTCTTCAGATTAATGTTAGAACTCTGTACAGACAAGATCAAACTTGTAGGTTGTTTCAGACCTGCTTCTAACCTCTTAATCAGGGTCAGCAAAGTGGAATTTTCCTTCTCTGGACACAGGGCAGGACATGACACCCTGCTGCAACAATTCCTCCTCCATTATCATCACCCCACACATACAACAAAAGTGACTTGTACAGAGCAATAGTGGATTGGGGGTGCTCAAATCCCACCAAACACTGGTACTTTACTGAACATATTGTAGCGATGTAAATATTAATAGGTTACTATGGATTAATTTAAAAGAATCGCACGATTCAGATATGTACATACATCCTTTAGCAAAGGCTAATTTATGGGTTTGGGATAGAACTAGAGATAAAATAAATTCTTTTTCCATGCCAGTGACATCCACTGCAAATAATCTATATTTTAACTCAACCTGTGAACAAGAGAATTTTAAAAATTGGGAGACATGAAACACATGCATGGTTGACCAGCTGTTCAAATAATTTTTTAAACTTGTTTAAAAATCACAATTAACTTTAACTGGCCCACTCTCCCATGGTACCAGTACCTTCAAATTAGGTATTATGTTGATCAACCTTCTAGAAAAGTTGGTTTATATAGAAAGCTAATTTTAATAGAAGCAATGGCTTCTGGATGATTAGGAAGCCCTCCTCAAAAATCTAATTTATATCCATCTTTGCACACAGCTTTCCTAACAAAAAAAGTCCATATATGGCATGCTGTGAAAAGGACCTGGACAAACAAACTATTTTAGAGGAAAGGGGTTTGCTCTGGAAAAGAGGATCTGCAACCTCAGTCTATAGCACACTAAAACAAAATTTCTTTTAAGAAGCTGTTTCAGAGGTACTTGAGGTACCAGTCAGGTTAAAAATATATGTATAGACTAAACAAGAATAAATGTTGGTGAAATTGTGGTAGAAAGATTTTATGTATATATGGTGTATAAGTCCAATTGTTAGAGGGCATTGGAATGTAATACTGGGTTACAAATAATTAAGTTGTTGGATAATTACTACCAAATGATCCTTTTGTAATTCTCCTGGGATTTCCTTATGGAAAAGAATTCATCTTCCATCTGCTAGTAACTGCTAGACTATTGATAACCTCTCATTAAAAGAGGGAAAAAAAGCATCTAAAAATAGAGGAATGGTTCCAAAAAAATATAGCAGGTGGTAGTTATGGGGAAGTTAATGCAGCAATTACATACCCAACAAAGTAGACAGAAGACAAATAGATACTAGATATCTGGTTGTTATTTATTCAATCCTTGGACAAAACAAATAAAAGTACTTCTTCACCCAATACACATGTTGCCTGTGGAATTTACTGCCAAGGGATGCTGTGAAGGCCAAAGCTATAACTAGGTTAAAAAAAGAATTTGATAAGTTCACAGAAGATGGGTCCATCAATAGCTTTTAGCCAAACTGGTCAGGGCGCCACCTCATGCTCTGGTTGTTCCTAAGCTTCTGACTGCCAGATGCTGGGACTGGACGACAGGGGATGGATCACTCAAATTGTCCTGTTCTGCTCATTCCCTCTGAAGCATCTGGCATTGTCCTCTGCCAGAAGACAGGACAATGGGCTAGATCAGTGCTCTTCACTATTTTTGAAGTGTGGGCCACTTTGGCACAAAAACTTCAATATGAGAGCCATATAAGGTACGGCCGAGGTTTCGGAGCATGACAGGTGGCCCAGGGCAGGGTAGAGGGTTGGGTGTGAGCTCTGGCTGGGGCCGGGGATGAGGAGTTTGGGGTGCAGGCAGGCTGCCCCGGGACTGGGGCCAGAGAACTGACCCCAGCCTCTCCCTGCCTGCAGCAGCTAGCTCTGGGGAAGGGGCACTCTCTCCCTCAGACCAGCAAGCTGCATGGGAGTTCCAGGGCCAGGAGAGAGGCCCGCAGCAGGCCTGCAAGGCCCAACTTTCTCCCCTCCCCAGTTCCTGCCCACCCCTGCTCTCTCTACTCTCCAGGTCCCTGCTGCATGGCCCTCTAAAACTGCTGCGTGGCTATTTATAGCCTGCTGGGCAGCTACACAGCTTAGCGGGAACTTAGGGAGCCACACTTAGGGTCAATGGGAGCCACCATTGGCTCGTGAGCCTTGCACTGGGCTAGATGGATCATTGGTCTGACCCCATATGGCTGTTCTTATGTTTTTCTCATGTACATTCACCTGCAGAAAACAGAACACCTGTCCAATATTTTTCAAATATTAATGTTTGATACTTGCCTGGTTTGATAAATAGGAGTAGAGTCAGTAGTCTCACTGAATTTAATAAAATCACCAGAAACAACACATCTTGGAGGGTGCTAAGAGGCTCACTCTGTAATATGGTGACACCTTGTTAATGAGAGATTTGATTATTATATTACTGCATAATGTTTTTCTAAACACAATAAAAAAGCTCATAGTTGTAATGACCATCATTTAGTTTTTGATATTTACATGGCAAGGATTTATCACACGTCCTAAATAAACAGTTATATGAAAATGAACTGTAATATTTTCCTCAAAGTGAGAGGGTCATGCCCAGATGATATCCAGTTTTCAAATTAATTCCAGTTCAGCAGTTTCTCGTTAGAGTCTATTTTTGAAGTTATTTGTTGAAGAATTGCCACTTTTAGGTCTGTTACTGAGTGACCAGAGAGACTGAAGTGTTCGCCTACTGGTCTTTGAATGCTATGATTCTTGATGTCAGATTTGTGTCCATTTATTCTTTTGCATAGAGACTGTCCGGTTTGGCCAGTGCGCATGGCAGAGGGGCATTGCTGGCACATGATGGCATATATCACATTGGTAGATATGTAAGTGAATGAGCCCCTGATGGCGTGGCTGATGTGATTAGGTCCTATGATGGTGTCACTTGAATAGATATGTGGACAATGTTGGCACCAGGCTTTGTTGAAAGGAAAGGATCCATTTCAACTGTTTGAAATGGACCATCCTGATTATTAATACAAGTGTTTTTTCCCCCCTCGCCTTAATTGATTAGCTCCTTAGAGTTGGTACGGCAATCCCTATCTTTTCATGTTCTCTGTGGGTGTGTGTATCTATATATCTAGTGTATGTTCCACTCTATGCATCTGATGAAGTGGGTTTCAGCCCACGAAAGCTTATGCCCAAATTAATGTGTTAGTTTCTAAGATGCCGCAAGTACTCCTCGTTCTTTTTGCGGACACAGAACAACACAGTTACCACTCTGAAAAAAGTTCAGAGTAGTTAAGGCTACAAATAACTTGAAGTTCTAAGCAACTTTGTTATATATAATCCTTCCACTTGTTACATAGCTATCACATGGCTGAAATTTGACTTCAAGGTCACAATTTATATCCCGTTCTGAGAGAGAAATATTTTTTAAAAACCTTGTTTTTAAATAAATAAAAACCAAACAGGTTTCAGCCTGCAAATCTGCTAAGCTCTGTTGCTTTTCTTCATATTATTCATATGTTAAGCCTGATGTCCCCATACTACATCATTCACTTCACAGCGTAAAACTCAGAAGGTTTCACATTGATAAACAACACCATTTTAATGGTCAGATTTATTATCTATGAATATGCTATTACACAGAGCTCAGTCTGCATCCATACAAACTCCTTCATCTTCACAATTTCTTTCTGGCAAGAGCGGCAAGATAGACAGATTTGGCTTGATTCTTGGCCACAGCCTTTTTGCCACAGGTATTCACAAGCAATTAGATATCAAAGCAGGTCAGAACAAATTATGAAACCAGCCGACAGAAAGGTGAGACTTGCTCATTAATGATTCAATCTCATTCCAAGTCTCTTACAAAATGCTGACTCAATTACTTTGACTGGTTCTAAAATGGGTATCAAAAGAATAGCAGTTCTGAGCTTCAGTATTTGTGGAAATAGGATATTGCCAATACCAGTCCCTAGAGTACACTTAATGGCCCAGTATTAGTAATTTAAAAGGAAATGTATTGTAGAGCAAAGGCTTAGGAGCTATGAAGGTACTGTGTAATAAGAATGATTCAGACCCTAGCTTGTTTGATTTGCATATCTTCATTTCCTTATGCTTCAACCAACCCAACTAGAAAGAGAGGTCAATCTGGAACACCTGGTTCCTATGGCTTGGTTGTGTTATGCAGCTATATGTTTGAGATCCAGCCTCCTACTCACCAAGATGAAAAGCACTGCAGTGAACCACCCAGCTCCTGGGAAAAAGAGGGAGTGCCTTCCACTAAACAACAATCATCTCTGTTAGATTACAAAGTTACATTAATGAGTTCAAGGAAGTGCAATTGATACTTGAGGAGATTTTAAATTGTCTGTGATAAGTTATGAACATTTTGTGTTGACCTGATTATTGTGATGTCTACTGTATGGTTATAAGTTAATTCAATAACAGTATTATTAGAGAGAGTGTAGATCCTGAGATGCACTTCCCAGCTAACATTTAAGAGACAATGCAAGAGCCGTTCACTCTGATGCTCTGGCTGACCCCTGCCAGAGTTCATCCAACCTGGTTTTGGGATAGCCAGTCAAAGCCTGTGAGCAGACAGAACAAAGAACTTTGTCTGGATTTAAAGGGACAACCCCTCAAAGGACAGAAGAAGAGCTAAGCTAAAGTCAGTTTCCAGAGGTTCAGAGTCTGGGGTAAAATAAGCCTGCCTAGGACTCTAGCTAACATAAACAACCTTTTGTTGTTTTAAACTCTTCTCTTTCCTGTGATGATTTGTCCCTCCAAAGAACCTAACAAAGAATTAAGCCTTATCAAAACTCCTCTGAGATGGGTAAATATTCTCATTTTACAGATAGGAAAATAGAGGCACATATAAGAGTTAAGTGATTTTTGCAAGGTTCATGGTACAGCCAGAAACTGAATGCAGTCTCTTGACTCATTCTTTTGCTTTATTCACTAGGCCACTGTACACCCAACAAGACTTACCTATTTGTAATCCCCTATTACTTCAGTTTTGAATGCTATATTTGGAGAGAGCATCAGCAACCCTGCAACTGAAAATATATAGGAGAAAAAGATCCCTTACATACCAGTGAAAAAGGTTCTGATAGGTGGCTGTTTCCAGATGACCAGAGTCTTCCTCAGAGAGAAGTTCTTGTGCCAGGAGAAACTACAGTCAGTCAGCACACTATATATAACACAAAATAGACAGGTGTCTAAATGTGGACATATTTTACCATGTAAGTATATATAATTAAACAAATACATCTAGATAAGCTGTATATTCAGAAGCAGACCCACAAATAAGAAATTCTCAAAGATTACATGAAATTCCTACTAAACCCATTATCTCCTAGTCTACTCTAACTGTTTTTCAATATCTCTAGGAGATTGTGTCAACTTCTCTCAGATGATTTGGGTTATTTAAATGTTTAATCCAGTTTATCTTTTTTTTTTTCTCATTCAAAATATCAGTTCATGTTCTAGTTACATTAATACTTCTACAGAGATTCGCCCTTTGAGGGAGGTATTGTGTGTGGATCTCTGCTGCATTCTTCCCAGTACAATTTATTAATGACTTCATCACATATACATATATATTGTTCTATTTCCACCATGTTTGTGACTGTGAATACAATTTGCTTCATACCATGTTCTTATTTACAATGCTGTTTGGGACAAGATTTATTCCAGTTAAGATTTTACAATATTCTGCTATAGTTAGTTTATTTTTTTAATTATGATGTCATCTTCTATTTTATATACTTCCTGGGCCCAGATTTTCTACAGCCTGTCTGTAAAGTTCTGCCTCTCTCTTTTTTAAACAGTGAATTAATCATAGTGAGAGGAGCTGGATGAGTGCCCTGGAGCCCAATTCTCCCCCTTCCAGATACCAATAACTCTTTCTAAAGTTACTAATAGTTTATTTGTATCATGCCAGAGAGAGAACACGGGCTCTGGAGACTTGCCAACATGCATCAACTTTGATCTGTGGGAAATGTTTACAATGGAGAAAGGAGTTCAGTCACCATGGTCAATTCAAATGGCCTCTTGCCAACTCTGTTGGTAGACTCTGTAGTGTGACTATTTGGCCGCAGAAACATTTAATCTCAAATAGGTCAGTAAACAGCTATCACATGGGAACTTCTTTCAGTGACAACTCATTTGAGGCAGACTCAAATGTAGAGAGGTTAGCGGGTCCATGTCTATTATGGGTCTTGTGAAACATCTTGTCCCTCTATTTTTAGAATCATTCTATGGCAGCGTTTCCCAAACTGTGTTGTTCCGTGGAACACTGGTGTTCCGCATGATGTGAATAGGTGTTCCGTGAAAGAATCTTACTTTAAAAAAAGGGTCTTACATTTTTTTTAATTTTAAATTTGACATATTTGAAGCATAGTTTACAACTCTTTTTCAATTTGTATTTTTGCTTTATAAAAATAAAATATATTTGAACATAAATAATGCAATTTTTTATTTTAAAATCAAATGACTACACAATAATATTAAGTGTTCCATAAATATATACCAGGCTAAAAAGTGTTCCGTGGCCACAAAAGTTTGGGAAATGCTGCTCTACGGACAATTGAGAGCTTAGGTTCTGCATCTATTTCCCTGTCACTTTGTGCATTCTTAAACCATGAGGCCAAGTGGCTCGGCCACTCTGAACACACACAATGAAGCTCTTAACAAACCAGCACAGTGAGGAGCTTCTCTCAAGAATGACGCATTTAAAATTTAAAGTTAAAGCTTTTCCACAACTATGCATCTGAAGAGGAGACATCTGAGAGGGGGAACAGGAGAAATATGCCTGTTCAAAGTCTGTGAATAAACATGTTCTTGAAGCTTGGTCCCACCATATGCTGTCACTGGATGGGACCACAGGCCCAAGTTATTAGAAATGAGAGCAACGTGTTCTAGTGCTAACGAGCTTATCCTGCTGAGGAGGACAGAGCTTTTTCAGAAGCAAGTACAAACTGCTCATTCAGTGAATGCCAGTGCCGTAAGTGATATGTCAGCAGCTCTCTCTGAGATCTCTGTGTTCTTTTGGTTTGACACCACAGGGAGTTTGAAAGTGTCTTACAAAGCATTGCACCAGCTAAAGTAATTTGATTACATAAGTTGTCAGTTCCTTATGTGCATGTCATAGTCTGATCAATGGAGGGCTCATAACTGTTTGACTTTAGGATGCAGTCTATAGACTTTACACTTAGGAAACACTCTCCTTTATTAAAACTCTCTAAAGGGCCCCCAAGAATAGGTGGGTGCTCTCTTTTGTGCGTAAACGGAGGCAATGTCTATACAACAGGTGCTACAGCCGTACAGCTATAGTGCCATAGACCACGTCTACACTACAGCAGCACAGCTATTGTGTTGGAGCTATGCCGTGATAGTTGAGCAGTAGAGTCCTACATCAATGGAAGGCGGTTTTCCATCAGTGCAGTGAATCCACCTCTCCAAAAGGTGGTACCTAGGTTGATACAACCATTCTTCCGTCAACCTAGCCGCGTCAGCCCTAAGCCTTAGATCAACTTCAGTGCAATGCTTAAGGGTGCAAAATTTACACACACCGGAGCAACACAGCTAGGTCAATCAACATTTAAAGTGTAGATTTGGCCATAGTGTAGCCACTTTGTTGGAAAATATTTTCCTTATAAGTTTTAGGTTTACTATGACTTAGTTGTTACATAAGCATTCCTTTAAGCATTCCCAAAGGCCACTTGGTGATTGTTATATCCAAAGTACAGATATAAGGATATACAGCTATATTCTCTAACCCTCAACAATACAGTTATAAATACTGGCCAAAACACTTTCAACAGATTCAGGTCCAGGAGATACCTTCTTACCATCGTGTGACCCAGAGGGGTAAGGAAAAACTCTGACAACAGCCCCTAAAAACCTTGCTTTTAATACACTAGTGACCCTGTTAGTATCTACAAACTCAAACATTTAAATGTATGACTATTTATCTTCATTCCACTATAACAAAATACACAGCGGAGGTGTGGGGCATCGAAGAATCACACAGTGACCATGTGACCAAGTCAAGAGAACTGTGGACTGGGACTCGGAAATCCTGGGCTCTGTTCCTGGCTCTGCTATTGGCCTGCTGGATGATCTTAGCCAAGTCACTTTAACCTCTCTCTGTCTCAATTTTCCCCATCTGTAAAATGGGGATAACAACATTTTCCTCTTCAAAGTTCTTTGAAATATGCTGATGAAAATTACGAGCTAAGAGATTGGTATTATCACCATTACCGAGCCAGAGCAGCATCTCATGGCAAATCTACATGATAACAGCTTTAAAGACCACTAACTCCTAAGAACATTTTTCTGTTTAAAAAAAAAAAATCACTGACAAAAAGCTTCATTAACTCAGTGTTACAGTTGCCCTTCAGCATCTCATACCTTTGCAGAACACAAAATTCAGCAAAACTCAACCTTCTGAAAACCAGGAAAGGAAAAGCTAAGGTATATATATATATTCACACAACTGCAACTCTGCCATCTTTGAGTAAATGCTCCAATACACCCATAGCACATATTTTCACTCAGCTCCTGTTCAGTACAGTAAACCCTCGATTTAACGGACCTCGATTTAACGGACTTCGGATGCAACGGACAAAATTTCTGAGCAAGTCTGATGCATTCCTGATCCATATCTGGCTGCCGGCTCCCGGCTGCCGCCTGGGTCACAGCAGCAGACAGGCTGGCTGCTTGCTCCCGGCTGCCGCCCGGGTCCAGACAACGGGCGGGCTGGCTGGCGGGTCCTGGGAGCCGGGACCCGTGCGGGCTGACTGCCAGCTCCCTGCTGCCGCCGGGGTCCCAGCCGCGGGCAGGCTGGCTCCCGGCTCCCGCCCGAGTCCCGCCAGCGGGCGGGCTGCGGAGCTGCCGCCCCGACCCTGTGGAGGTCGGGCTGCTGCTCCGACAGCTCGTTGTTTTTTTTTTTTTATTAAATAACGGACTTTTTGATTTAACGGACACCCCCTCGCCCGAATTAGTCCGTTAAATGGAGGTTTTACTGTATAGTGCAAAAGCACCCTATAGCTGTTCCACACTCAAACTAGCCTACTCCACAAGAAGCATACCACATACCTTATGCACATGCTATCTAAAACTATGCTTTCACTTGTCCGCCATTAAACCCATTCCACACTCATCTCCCATCTAACTGCTGACACCCCATGGCAAGAACACTCCTCTGCCCTGTCAATTACACAAGCTACTCAAAGCAGAGTAGTGCTGAATCTCTCATGGTACAAGGGCACCTCTTTCCTTGGATCACACACACTGGGCTCAGGGAAAGGGGCTCACACACATCCAAGAGGGGTATACAGCCCCCCAAGTGGCCTCATATAATAAATCAGAGCTCTGCCAAACTGCTCCACATAATCTCTCCATCATTCATACAGGGAATGCATCTGGAGTCCATGTAAGGGCTACTGCTTGATCCCAGGAAGCAGAGTTGGGGTTGTGCTTAACTCTG